>JAWNNV010000612.1:0-219455 GCA_035044485.1 Scaptomyza reducta
AACCCCATACTTTAAGTGTAAGTCAGTGCTTGCAAGTATGTGTGTGTGTGTGTATGCGTATAGTGCATACTTTCTTAACTTCAATACTCCATCTCCGGTGTTTCTCAACCGATTTCAATTATTTTCACAGATTGTCATTATTTCGTCAAATGTTTCAAAGTGCATCAAAATGTTTTCCAAATTCAAGATTTGGTTGTTATCGATCGGAAACGGGAAGAGTTATCGAAAATTTAAAACAAACTTGTACTGCCTAGGGATTAGGCGAGCTTATGTACCAAATCTGGAGTCTCTAGCTCTTATAGTCTCTGAGATCGACGCGTTCATACATACAGACGGACAGACGGTCATGGCTATATCGACTCGGTTGTTGATTCTGATCAAGAATATATATACTTTATGGGGTCGGAGATGCTGCCTTCTGCCTGTTACATACTTTTGCACACAACCATTATACCCTTTTTACCCATTTTCAATGGGTTCAGGGTATAAAAATAAAGAAAGAGAAAAACGCCTGCTTCCAGCTAACTCACAGCACCGCATATACAATGTGTGCCTCTCTGTATGATTATAGTGTATGCTTTCCACGACCCAGCCCCTTTTCCCCATTTACTTCTACTGCCACGCTCGACCTTATGTGAGGAATGCGCCCCCAGCTCAACGCCAAAGCGTTCGTCATATTTACAATGCAACTTCTTCCCCCTCTTTGCTGTAGCGTGCACTCGCACTCGCAGTGGCAAAGCCTTATTACGAGTATATTCTATCAGATACAACAACAACACCAGCAGCAGCAACAACAACAACAACAAACAGCAACAGATACAGATACAGATACAACAACTCTTTATAGTATATAACAAATTTGTGCTGTCGACTGCTGTCTGAGATTTTGAAGTCGTCGCGTTTTCGCATTCACGTTTCTCAGTTGGATTTTCGATTTTTTTCGCCTCATTTTTATTTCAATATGTGATATGTATTTATGTATGTACGCTTGTAAGTAACTGCGTATGTGCACATGCGCTCTGCTTACTTCTCAACTTCTCTCTGCACTCTGCACTCTGCTCACTGCCCAATGCTCAATGCTCAATGTTCACTGTGCTCGCTTGGCTCACAGTCGCTTGGCTGCTCTGGTATGTGAAGGTCGCAACAGTTGTTTTGTTAATGACAGAGTACAACGACGACAACAACGGCGACGATGACGATTACGAGAACAACGTCGATGGCTATAACTATGCTTATGATAATGCTAATGATGGCAACTAGCTTTAGGAATAGGCTCATGAAGGCTCGGCAGCATATAATTTGATTACAAATATCTATTGTCTCTCAGCTATAAAAACTGCACGATTTTTGTCAGATACAATAAACATCGTTCTAAAAAGTTATCTGCACAGAATTTTCCATTTACAGCCAAAAACACGTGTGATTTAAAGTATCTATCTTTGTCAAATGTATCTTAAGCCCTATGTTGCACTTGAAAAATTCGAGGAATCGACTAATGCCAGCGAAAAAAACAACAAAACTGCACAGGTGGACAATTTGCACAACAAGAAGTTTCATGCAAAACTTTGCACTTGTTTCTTTATTTTGAGTTTATATTTATTTGGTCTTGACGTTGTCAAGGTTTCTTAATAGAACAGCTACAAATACGTATATGTATTGTATTTAGCAGGAATTTTTTGTGTCAAATATTTGGTCATCTTTCGGGGGTGTGTGTGTGTGTATATTTTTGATGTGGGCGTCGCGAACGACACGAAATTGTTTCCGAGTTGTCGTGTCGAATTTAAAGCTTTATAATGCGCATACCATGAATTTTTGTTGACGTACTCGAATACCGTTCGCATATTTCGCCCAAAAACGACCAACAACAACAAGAGCAATAAATTAAAATGAAAAAGTATTTCAAAACCAATTTCGTATGCTTGTTACAGTGAAATATATTGGCATTAACACATTCTCATACATTCTCCCTCTCTGAAATGGTTGCCCATATTAAAACCATCTGTATGGGGGCATCCACATCTCTATAAATATAAACCCAAAGACGTCAAAGCATCGTTCATCGATCAATGGCACAAACGAATGATGGCCAGAAAGTTCACCTTGCCCATTTGGCCCGCATTCATTGGTAGCTGTCTAAGGTTGCTCATACCCTGTATAAATAACGTAAAGGGTCACTGGATTTTAGCCTGAAGATTAGATTACATCTATAAGTAAATAAGAATTGAGTTTGGAATCGTTTTGACTCTTCGATATGAAGCACATTTCTTTCTATTTTTCCTGACCAAGGTATTTCCATAGGCGAGCAGCCTTAAATGTCTTTGACCATTTTCTTGGAAATTGAGAATGTATCTTATTTTTGCTATTTCTGCCAGCTGGAATTTCGAACAGTGCCTTTTCCGCATCTAAATTCAAATATATTAGAGAGAGAGAGGGAGATAGAGAGAGATATATGCCCGTCAACAAGTCATAAAATTCATAAATTTCAATTTAAACTTATTTTGCTTTTGCCTTTTGTTCTGAGGCTGTAAGAGATGATGGAGAGTGGGAGTGTGGGTGGGATGGGAAGGGGAAGGGATGAATGGTGATCGGGTTCTCGAAGTGGGCGCTTTTGTTGACCCGCGCGTACATATGTTTGTTTGTTGTTTGATGATGTATGAGTGTGCGTGTGTGTGATTGTGTATAAATTCTATGAATTTTTTAATAGTTCATTTGTATGCAGTTGGCATTGCGAATGGCGCAAAAATTTATTTAAATTGTTCACTTTGGAATTTATGGTAGACATTGTGTGACTTCGAAATGAGCGCTTAAAGCGCCAAGCACGCTGAAGAAGAAGAAGAAGAAGACGAAGCGTTAACATAGCTATTACGAATAGGCCGAATCTTCTGTCTCTTTTTCGCTCTTTCTCACTTTGTTAGTGGTACTGTGACTAATGTCATCGGCCCACGCCATTTCAATGAGTCCCACAGACTGGCCGATACTCTGGCCTCAGGTCGAAAACATATATATATATATATATATATACGCTGAGGCACTGAAATATATATATATATATATATATTTCAGTGCCTCAGCGTTTTAATTGAAACCCACTTACGAAACTATAAGATATCGGACACTGAAAGAAAAGCACACATATAAATATGTAAGAGCTATCTTTAGCTCCCTCGTTTCTAGCCATCTCCACCTCTCTCACTCTCTCACTCTTTTATTCTGTTTTGAAGATTGTGTTTTGTAGATAAAGAACAACTAAATAACGCTTCAGGCTTATCTAGCATAACGTTTGGAGACATAAAAAACTAAAAACAGAAAAATGTTTATTCACAAAAGGTAGAAAAGAAATATAACTCCAAAGTGCGGTTCAATGACTTTGGTCAGTGTTAAATTATTATTGAAAGTTGTTGCATTTTGATAAGCTCTGCAGCAAGTTACACAGCGTTTCCGTTTTTATCAGCTTTGAGGCGATCCCTCCGCAGCTATAAATTATGAAAAGTGCGCCGGAAGGAAGTCAGAGTGTGAGAGACAGTCATGGAGCACAGGAAATGCAGTTAATATCTTTTTAATTTGCCACAGCCCCAAGACAAGCAGCGAACAAGAAACAACAAATAGCGCAAAGCGAGAAATATTTCAATGTGAACGACACTTGAAACAAGCTGGTAATCATAGCGCAAGACTCGTTATACATTTTTATACAACAACCACCAAGCAACGAGGCGATAAGATAAAAACGACGTACGACCTTTATAGCTTAATTTGATTAAGCTCTTAAATATTTCTGTTCGCCTGTCTGATAAGCAACGTAACACACTCAGTTCAGTTCAGCTCAACTTAACTTAACCGAAAGCCCAACATAACAAACCCAACCCAACTTAGGCAGCAACATTCTCAAGCAAAACAAAATAAAACATGTGACAATAATACCAAAAACATTTTATTTTTGCTCTAGATTCGTATTCATTTTGTGTTTGTGTGTGCTTTTTTCTTAAGACAATTTATGTGTGTCACGACGTCATATATTATTATTTCTGTTTATGTTGCTGTTTCTCTTTTTTTTTTTCTTTTTCTGTCACGGCGTATCTAGTATCTTCAAATGTATAACTCTATCAAAACTGTCAATTTCATAACAAATTTGTCACTATTGACAACAGCAGATTATGCTGAAATTTCATTTTGTATTAGATTTATGCTTTTAATGTTGTGTGCGAAATGGTTTTTTTTACTTACATTTATAATCAGATTAAGACTCTTAAAGTCAACTG
Source organism: Scaptomyza reducta (assembly GCA_035044485.1). Classification (NCBI taxonomy): domain Eukaryota; kingdom Metazoa; phylum Arthropoda; class Insecta; order Diptera; family Drosophilidae; genus Scaptomyza; species Scaptomyza reducta. Next base: position 4,257 of record JAWNNV010000612.1, read on the forward strand.
GATTTTGAAATAAATGTTATAAAATCACAATCAGGTGAATTTTAGAGCAATTATACAGTATTTTTGTTAACTATTTGTAGCTTTATTTATTTGCTAACTTTATGACAATTACTTTATGATCATTCTCATTCACTTAACAGTCTCAAACATTTAGTCGATCAATACTTTTACTACCTAACATAAATGTTATATCCATGGATTACATAGCTCTATCTAACATGCCAAGATCATGCGATATATCTACAATAATGCTTGTTTGACGATCATAATGTAATATTTTGTTGTTGCAGCAGTTAACACAGACAATTGCGTCAACTGTTTGTTTATTTACCTCGTACCTATAAATACATACATGTAGGTATGTCAAGGTGATGTTCGATTGAGTGCCTGATAAATTGGCTCTCTAATGTTTATGTCTGTTTGGCTCTCTGAAATTTTTGCATATAAACCTGATGTTATTAAGTTTGTTGTTCTTGTTTGCTGTTCTGATCTCTGAGCTGAGCTGAGCTGTTCTAGGGGCCAAGTGGGCCATTGGATTGGCGAAAATATATATATATATATATATATTTGTTTAATATTAGCCGGAAATGTGTGTCTCTTTGTCGTGTTCTAAGTGTTTGTCTACAATATTGTAGCAGAGTTGAAGAGCGTGTGGCTTTTTATCTCAGTTCCGTTAAAAGTACAAAACAAGCGTAGAAATAAAGTAAACAATTAGAGAACTTGACAAGTGACTACGTGCAAGTCCAACATGCATTCAAATGGATGATGGATAATACTTACGTGCGGCCCTTCTCCCTAACTATATTATGCTGAGGCTTAGATTTGTGAAATTCGTTAAAGCAAAAAACCGGCTTAAACTGTTTATGTTGCTGTTCGTTTTGTCGCTGCTGATGCTGATGCTGATGATGCTTCGTCATTGATTTTGAATTTCTAAAAATTGAGCGCAGCCGAACCGATCAAAATTGAAATTCTTTAACTGAATTAATGATCAAGAATTAAAAATAGCTGTGGAAGGAGAACAGAACTCTGACGCGTCTTTAATTTGTTTTCTGTCACAAGGCTGCTGCTGACGTCGTCGAAAACAAAAGTTTTCAAGAGCTGAAAGCCAGACTAAACTTTAAAATCAAACTTGAACGACAACAGCTCATTAACATATGTCCAAAAATATACCCAAAAGTCACTAAAAGATAAGTTCGTATACGTATACATACATATATGCAAAAGAATGCCCAGAAGAAATACTTTTTTTTTTATGAGCTTTGGCCAATTATCATAAAACGCGTCGTAAACAGTTAAATAATATTGTTTATACATATGTATTTGTGATATTGCTATATGTATGTATGTATCTATAAGTATATGTATGTGTGTGCATTTCATTTTTAAGTGCTGCCTAATGACAACTTTTGACGGTGTCGTTGTCGTTGTCAATGGCCAGCCATGCCTAGGTCTCACTGTACTGTTGTTGCTGCTGTCGTCGTCGCTATTGTGACAACAAAATTCATGCTGAAATATTTTGTTGGCCCAAAACTTGTTTTTTTTTTGTATTAAAGCGCGAATTTATTACAACGACGCTCAGCGGCATAAATATTTTGTTTACAATTATTTAATTTATGCAGTTGCTTTTTTTATTTCTTCGACGCGCTCTTACGAGCCAACAAACGCCTCGTTTTATGTGGGCTGCGACCAGTTAGCAAGTTAGCCAGTTAGCCATTTAGCCAGTTGACCAGCTAGCCAGTTAGTTAAGCCAACAAATGCTAAAAGGCCAACAACGTCAACAGTTCGCTTTAAGTTCGTTAGTTCGCCTGCCACAGACAGACGACGCATCGACGCGAAGGAAGCCCTATTACTTTAAATGCCACGCCTCTAGCCCCTCCCGTCACCCACTCTGGATTGGTATTTATTCATACTATTCATTGATTTTTGATTTGCTTGGGTCGCGCGCTGAGGTCAAGCGCTAATGGAAAACCATAAAAAATTTGCATCGCAATTTTACTATTCAAGCTGATTAAAGGCAGCATTTTTTTCTCTTTTTTATGGTCCGTATTGGCAGCTGCGCTTACCACACGCGCGACACCTGTGTAAACTTGTGGCTCAATTGACTGAAAACAGAAAGACATGAAATACGATTCATGTTTATTAAGAATTTTAGTTTCCATTAATTTAGCAGATTCTCTAGAATTTTTCGTCGAGACTGTAGTATTTATAGCTCTGTGGAGCGATCGATCGCTATGTTTATTTACACGGTGAGTTTGCATGCAAATAAACAAATATGCCGTATTCGTAATTCAAGGCAGATATCAGTGTGCCATTGCTTAGCGTGGAAAAGCCAATGAAAACAAATACAAAGCTTGTCGATTTCATATTATTTCTATACGCTCTTTCTTGCTTTTATTTTGAGTTTTGCTTTGTAGTCAACCGTTGTCATGTTCTGTCCAAGTGACACCCCAGATCGGTTTGCTGTGTGCGCTTCGAGATTGGGACATGTCTTTTAGCTACATTTTGCGTGTGCACTTTTTTATTTTGCTGATTATCACCGCCTTACACTTGTGCCATTTTCCCTTTGTGTCTGGCTCAGTCTTTTATTTTATCTAAATACAGCACTTTTCGTATTGCACACCATTTGTGTGCCCTTTGATCTTTGTGTTAATCACATCGTAGCTTAGTTTGAAAACACATGCAACATTCAAAATGATTGCTTATCGCTGAATTCGGTTTGTGTGTCCCTGACCAAGTGCACGTCGTCCCCCCTACGTCATAAGTAGCTCCACTAATGATCAGCTGATCAGAAATAAACCAAACACAACTGGAATTTCGTTTAATTAGTAAAAAAATCAGAATTTTGACTTTGTTAGATTATATTGCTTGACCAGCAAGCTTTCGTTTTTGAGTCAGCATATATATATATATTTGATATGGTTGCTACATTTGTCTAAAAACGTTGTTCAATTGGACATCATTCTGGCTAAATTCGTTAATTGCAAACGATTAGATACTTGTGTAAACTCAAAGAGATACTCTCTTGGAAATGATCAGATCTGTTGGTTTTCGCTGCAACTACTGCCGCAACAAGTTTATTCTTGGAAAATTCATATTGAATGCGCAACTGTCGGACAGTTGAGACACGCTAATACGTATATATGCTTGTATATACAATATATATATATATATATATATATTTGTGGCGCATATAGCGCACATTTTATTATCGTGTCGGGCCGCATTTTGCGTTGCTCTTTTTTTAATGGTTGTGCGAATTCCACAGCAATGATTAATTAACAAATCATATAAATATGCCAGCCTTTAAAGAAAACAACAAATATTTTTTTTCAATTGAAGCACATTATCAGTGTGTGGGCAAGTGTGTGTGTGTGTTTGTGTGTGTTTGTGTATACCTATTCAAGCAATTAATTTATGAAGATTAGTAATTATCATTGGAATGCGAAAATGTTGTTTTGCTTGCGCTGTTATTGAAATTGAATTTCGCAAACAAATATCTCTAGAGAATAAGGAGTAAGAAGTTAATATATTAGAGTTGCCATGTGTCGACTTAGCGAATACCCTATACCTATGGAAAATCTTAATAACATATTTAATACATAGACTAAATACTTTTCAAAGGCACTTTGCAAATAAGTTAAAAAACTCCGTTTTCCGTTTGTGAATCAGAGTATTGAAAAAAGCTCAGCCACAACGACGACACTGCCGACGACGACAACAAAAGCAACATCAACGACAACGTCATCGTCATCGTCATTAGCTCTTTTGCCGCAGCGGGAAAATTGCGACCTCGATAAGATTAGACAAATGGTGAATAGCATATGGGTATCGAAAGGGGGGTACAGATATTTTTTCTGTATGGCAACAACTGAAGAGGAGACAACATTCCATTAGACGACAAGTGCTAACGCTGCATGGTAAATATTTGAGAGTCCAAGAAATGTGTGTTGTTTTTTTTTTTTTCTGTCCGACTTTTACCGAAAAGTTAAAAAATGCACACAGGAAATACCAGACAAAGCTCTGTTGCTAATCTTATCGAATGGGCCCAGAGAAACGCTTTCAATTAGCTGGCGTGGGAACACTTGGCCATAGACGGTAAACAGGTTACCATACATCTTAGATAGGGCGACAATAACAAAAATACAAAAACCGAACCAAAAAATATGTCTGCTCGACGGAAATTCATTAGCGATTTGTTGTCTTTATGCAAACAAGGCTGATAAGCTTAATATACACGACCAAACAAGATCAAACAACGAATTCTAACCTGAATCTTCTTGTTTCTTCTGTTACAGTTACACAAAACCACAATCTTTTGAGGACTGTGTGGGCGATGAGTTGCCTGTGGGCTGGGAGGAGGCGTACGACTCGAATATTGGTCGCTACTATATCAACCACATTGCTCAGAGCACACAACTGGAAGATCCACGGCAGGAGTGGAAGAGCGTCCAAGAGCAAATGCTCAGCGATTACCTGTCCGCTGCCCAGGATCAGTTGGAAAACAAGCGCGAGATGTTCGATGTCAAACAGCAGCGACTTCATCTCGCCCAAGAGGAATACAATCACCTGAACAAACTAGCCGCAAGTCGCAGCAGCTGTAAGTAATCGAATAAGCCTTTCCCAATAAAAAAAAGTGTCCTCACTATCATGTGGCTTTTTTTATAGTTATTGTTTTTCTGTTGAACAACAATGATTAGAAATTTCACAATAGTATTGCCTTGTGATAATCGAATCATGGTCTTACATTATTCGGGGAATGCGTCTACAATAAAATTCTTATCCTAAATAATAAAAATACTTATTTTCTTTACAGTATGCTCATCGTCTAGCTCAATGAGCAGACACGACCCGGAACTGTTGCGTGCGGATCTGATATTAGCGCGTGAGCGTGTGCGTCAACTGAAGCAGGAGCTTACACACATTACCAACGATATATCCTATACGGAGCGGGGCATGAACACACTCTACTCCGTGGGCGAGAAGATCAATGCGCGCCAGAATGGCTGCTATGATATTGCCGAAGTCCAGGCAATACGCGAGGAAATGCTCAAGGTGCACAAATCCCTTGTCTCTGGCGAGAAAGTGCGTGAGGAGCTAATGCGCAGTCTGGTGCAGATCAAGAACGAGCTAAGTCGCCAACAGATCAGCGAGGAGAATGCTGATCTGCTCAATGCCGCATCGCCCTTCGATCGCGTTTGCGTTGCCAGCCAGACGGATCTGTGCGGCGGTGCCGGAGAGCATCTGAATGGTGGTGCACGTTTTGCCGAAATGGCCAAGACGAAGCTACAGTATGCGGAGTGGCGAAAACATATTAAGAAGCTGCAACAACAGCTGGCCGATCATGTGGAACGCATTGAGCCTGGTCAGCTGGAGTCTGACAAGGATCGCATACTGCTTATACAGGAGAAAGAGAAACTGCTCAACGATTTGAATAGCATATCGCTTAAGTCCCGCAGTGTCGAGGAGAAACAGGTCATACAGCAGACACGCCAGAAGCTCGAGGAGGACCTCAATGAGGCATATGAGGCAACCAATACATGCATTGCGAATCGTCTGCGCTTCCACGAGGAGAAACAACTGCTGCTGGACAAACTGCAGGAGGCCCTAAAGTCCACCAAACTGCTCGAGGAGCGCCTTAAGTCATTCTCTTCAGAGAGCACCTTCTCCATCAGCAGTGGCAGCAGTCTCGGCTCCCTCTCTACGGCCAGCAGCAAGAGCGCACTCAGCTTTACGGACATTTACATAGATCCATTTGCCGTTGACTCGCACATCGACGTTGTCGATCTGCAGCGACGATCGCAGCGATTATTCCAGCAGCAGCAGCAACATCAGCAGCGTCTGCCACCTCCACATCCAGCGCTGCAACAACAGCAGCAACCTCTGCCCGTATCGGAGGTTTCGTTATCGCCACGCAGCAGTCTTTCGATGGAAACGCCGCCAGCCTCGCCCATGAAATACAATGCCAATGCCGATCAGGCACTATCAGCTGCCCAACTGACACTCAAGGAGGAACCCACCTATGCCAATGCGATGCCAGCGATCCCTGCTCTACCCGCGATTCCTGCACCGCCCGCCTACACAGCACCACCTGCAGCACCACTGGGCGTACGTGCCCATCCCTATGACTTGGACTCGACGGTCTTGGATTGCATGATGCTCGAAGCGAAATTGCAGAAACTGAACCTCAGTTCACCGCTCAATCTGAATGCGCCGCTGTCGACTATTTCGGAGAAGCCATCACTGCTGGACCTTCCACAAGAGATGCTCTCACGCTCCTCCTCCACCTCGAATACGCGCTCCGTTTCTGCAGCTGTCAGCAATGAATCTGTAGCTGGTGATTCCGGCGTCTTTGAGGCATCGCGCGCTCATTTGCCACGCAAAGAGTTGGCCCAAGTACAGATTGGTCTAAAGTATCTGAAGCAGGAAGGCGTTCTTGTTGTCTCTCTGGAGCGTGCCAATAATTTGTCAGCACTTTGGACAGCCACAACCGATAACTCGCAAGTGTAAGACCTAGAAAACGTTTTCAATAAATATTTAGCTAATTTTCCTGTTTGTTTTTTAAAGATATTTGCGTGCCGCCTTGCTGCCCAATTCGCTAACCTCTATACGCACCAAGGCGCTGGGTGATTTCCAGAAACCCGTCTTCAATGATACCTTTGCGGTGCCCATTTCGCTAGATAAGCTGCTATCCAAGAGTCTACAGGTCACAGTTGTAAGCATGACGGGGCAAAAGGAGGAGATAATTGTGAGTTAGTGTTGTTATTTCTAATGAGCTTCAACTGACGTACAATTTACTTTTAAGGGCACCGTCCAAATCAGTATGGCCGAATTCAATCCGGAGGACTCCACACTCAAGTGGTACAATGTTCTCAGTTCCAAGTTTATGCCCAGCTTTGAGTCACTCGAAATGCCCTCCACAAGTGCAGCAGCTGCTGCAGCCGCAGTTGCCGCTAGCAGCAGTAACAACAACAACCGAGAGGAATCCTCGGATGAGTCAACGATTACATCGTCACAGACCTCGACGCTGACGCGCAATCAAGCGCCGCCATTGGAGCTGCAAGCGCAAATAGCTGAGGAGCTGCCCGAGCATGTTGGTGCCAAAGAGCAACAGTGCAGCGACGACGATGATGATGACGATGAAGAGGAAGATGAAGAAGAAGATGAGCAGCAGCTCGTTGGCACATTGGGTCTAACGCACTGTAAGTAATGATTGACCAAACAAAAACTCTCAAACTAACTATTTGCTCTTTAATAAATCCACAGCTGGTTGCATGCTGGACGCCTACCTAGAAAATATGAAGCAGGAGTATGCCGATAAGGAAACCAACACCGATTGTGCCTTTCCGCCGGAGAAGCTGCGCAGTCAGTCGCAACTGCTTGACGATAGGCCAGTGAAACGATCGCAAACTTTTACACCATCGGCAGCGGTCAGCAAGAACCGCTACAATTGCCGCCTCAATCGCAGTGATTCAGATTCGGCGATGCACTTTGGCGTTGCACCACACAGTTTCCATCGCGGTGCCGTGGAGCGTCGCTCACTGCGCTTCCATCCCAAGGCAACCAAGTCATCAAGTATGTTAAAACAAATCAGTAACTAACGAAGTCTGAATCTAACTTAAACTCTAATTTATCTTGTAGAGCTGCATCATACTCACATACCGCGCACAAGCTTGGACCTGGAGCTTGATCTGCAGGCGCAGCACAGCAAGCTTTTCTTCCTCAACGATCAAATCTCGAAACTGCAGAACCTTAAAGAAGTGTAAGTTGTATATAAAGTAAACCTATTAATCTTTCAAAACTTATATTTCATTTATTCTTTAATATTATTTATTCATTTTCAGACTTCAAAAGGCATGCGATAACAAGGATCCGCTTATTGCGGCCTGGGCCATTGAGAACGAGGAGTTCCAGCGTCTGGTGGCACGCGCGGATCCTACCAAGTGCCCCGAGGAGCGCCTGCTGCAAAAGCTGCTCATGAAGACCACCAAAGAAATACATAAGCTGCGCAAGACCAAGGTGCCCAAAGGATGCCCAGATTTGGTGTCATTCAAGTAAGCATCACAAAACTGATGTTCAAATTCACATGCAGTTGCTTATCTTGTAACGTTTGCTTTGCAGAGAGAAGATCACCTTTTTTACGCGAAAGGGCATGTCTGTGCCAGAGCTGCCAAGCGAGTTTATGCTGCCCGATGCGGATGCCATCGAAGAGGAGGAGGAGGAGGAAGACGAAGTCGATGAGGATGATGATGACGATGAGGAAGATATTGTGGCTATTGCCATAAATACGGCTCTCGTCGCCAGCAACAACAGGAATAAGAATCTCGGTGAGCATCACCATCGATCGCAAGCCAAGCTGGCTGCCATCGCAAGTCCAGCTATCGCCGCAACTCCAGCTCCTTTGGCTGCACCTACACCTACAACCGCCCCAATTCCTGAGGGTAATGAAAGCAGTGAGGATAAGTCGGACCAGCCACGCTATGATTACGTCGTCGATCGCAATTACGGCGTGGAGGTGTAATCTTTGCTGCCTGCTTTTCACCTCCAGCCACCCCCACCTACATTGTACATTTTTTGTAATTAATATATATATTTTCGGTATTTATTGGCATTAAGCGCAAAGTATTTATGTGTATAAAAGAAGTGAAACTAGACGAAACTGATGAAACAAATATCTGTGCCTTATAGAGAAAGAGTTGGAGCAGCCAACAACAACCACAACAACAAACAAACAACAACAGCAACATGAAACATGCAAGCAATGATATAATTATTTATAACTGCATAGAACTAATTAGCCTAATACAGTTATAGCATAGACCCTTACTCAGTTTGTACTAAAACACCCAAAAAAACAGAAAACAAAAACAACTCCCATTCACACACGTGACCCTGCATGAAAAAAGCAAAGAAATTATGTCCTTAAAACACTCCCAACCCGCCCCCTCAAAATTAAACGCGCACATTGCGCGTTTTGATACTGTCAGATTCATATTGAAAATCAACTGTATTCTTAAGACTTGAGCAAATTATACGAATGTAGAGGAATATTTTTTATATACATATATATTTATTTAACTATACGTATAGAGACTAGTGATACATATTATATTAGTTTAGTTCAAACACACATCAACAAAACATACAGAAAACTGAAAGAAAAAAATATTTATTAAATACATACACATTATATATATATATATATACATAGGTGAGTTCATATGACTCTAATCTGTTAGTTTAATTAGCTTGCGTTTTTGTTAAGCTCAAAACGAATTCTACTACTACTTTTTTTTATAAAAAAAAACCTATTAAAAAAAAATCAAACAAAAAAAGTCCATGTACCATATTAGTTAAACGCCATATGCCACATTTCGTATATGGTCTAGTTAAGAATGCTCCCTAACAAAAACAAAAAAAAAGATATATATATATATTTATATATATATATATGTATATAAATAAGAAAAGAAAACTAAAAAAGGATATGAAAAAGAAACTTTGTAACAATACTTTGTTATGTTTTTATTGAGCGAGCCTGTTGAAATTGTTAAACTATTGCCCTGGAGCTATGAATTTGAAGAAATCAAAACAAAACAAAAGAAAAAACTAAACTATTAAGTTATTATTTAAGGTTAGTTTAAGTGAGTGCTTTCTCAGCGCTTTGTAAGCATCGCTCTTGTTTTGTTAACACTCATCGCGCCACCCGCTCTTCCCTTCCCTCCCCCTACAACTCAGTAATAGTAATAACGGAAAACGAGCCCCACATATTTTTTGTATATTTACGGTAGTAACTTAGCTGTAATAAATTATACGAATGAGAACATGTACATTGTAATTGTGCAATAAACAAAAAAAAATTATTCTACTGACATAACTGAAAAAATTTCTTTTTTAATTTAGGGGATTGCAAAAGGGATGTTGAAAGAAGACATTTGGAAAAAAAACTTAAATTTGTGATGCCTTTTGAAAAAAAAACAATCAAATCAAGGATAACTCGGATACTTCTAGCGTGATTTGTTTGTGCCAGTAATAGTTCTCGTCAGGATAAGCAAGCCAAGGACAATTGCCTTTACTTATATATGTATATTCAAACTTTGCTCAACGAAGACTATTTGGGTTCCAAAGGACATCAGCATATTCCTTTAAATGACCAAGATACAAGTGATTATTATTTTTTTAAGAAATATAAAATATATTTTTTGCATAAAATATAAATATATGCAAATAAAAATATTTTATAACTTTCATTATATATTTTCAAATGTTAAATATCAATCGGTAGTCCTTGTTATTTGGAGTAACAAACTGAGCATTTTTTCCATATACGAAAGAATACTGAAAAGTTATCGCAATCGTAAATAAAAATGGCTGCAGCTGATGGCTGAAGAATAAAATCATTTTCATTCCATCAGTATGACAGTGCAGACAAAACGCATGCGTGTAAGTGAGTTGGTAACGGATTCAGCATCCTGTTTTTATTGTTGTATGTTTATATATGTGCGTATGTATCTCTGTTTGTTCGCATGTGTATGTGTTCTTATTAAGTGCATTGCTGAGCTCACGCTGTTGTTGTTGTTGTTTGTCGCCTTTGACGGAGTGGACTGCTCGCTTGATTCAGCTGTTGTCGTTGACGACTTAAAAAAGTATCGGGACTGCCCATATGCAATGCGAATTTCCCGTTTCGTTGTTTCTGCACCATGTGCAAAAAGGTGGCTGTGCTTCATGCAATGGTTGTCGTCTTGGCTAATTAGCGTTTGTACGGTGGTTAGAATATAAATATTTTTATTTGTCAGCCTAAGAGTAGGTCATGTTTTTCAATGGCTGGCGCCATCTAGTGGAAAATAGCAGAATTCGACATTAATATAAGCTATATAAAAGATAGCATACTCTAGGGTGAAAAATAAATTGGCTCACAAGCGAACTGCTGATGGGGCAAAAAAGATAAAATCTATAAGAAGGGGATCCCATTGTTGAAGAACTTTAAAAATACAAAAAAAAAGCTTAAAAAGGAAAAGATCAAAAAATTAGTAACGGCAGTTTTTCTAAGAAGCTGTTTAAACAAAAATCATTGCATACTTTTAGGCGGTATATTAAAGTCAAGTGCAAAAATTTGTAGGAAAAATTTATTCAAAAATACTTAATTTATAAATAAATGAAAAAATATATACAATACTATTTCTATTATTGTAAAAATAAAACTGCCCAAGAGAAAAAGACATTAGGTTTCATTATTAAAAAACTGTTTATTTTAAGAACAGTTTGTGTAGGTATTGTTGTACTTTATCATAAACTTTATTCACATAAAAAATAAATAATTATTACATTTCGTTTTTGTTTTTCTTGCCAAGCAGAGCATAAATATCGCCACAGCACATCCTGTTCAGATTCTTCCACTGCAGCGGTAGTCCTCGTTGCGTATACATTATTACCGTAATGCTTATGCTTTAGAGTGCGTATTTACAAAGATGTTGCAAGAAGCAGAAGAGCTTAATTAACGGGACAAGTATGGAAACGGCAGATATCCGGCTGTGGGAATCAATGGTGAATTGGTGATTGATAGTGGTGGTTGGTGGTGCTGGTGTTTAAGGATGTGCATTTTGTGGGAGAGTGGTTGGTTGGTTGATTGGTACTCAGTTGGTGCTGGTGCTGGTGCTGGTGCAGTTGCGCTCTGGTGCTCAGAAGGCGCCATTGAAGTGCAGATTTTGTGATGCAAATTGCGGTATGCCATGGTTGAGAGCTAAAACTTTACTAATTACTTTCAATTCTTCAAAATTTCTTAAATGGCTAAACTGACTTAAATCATTTCTATTAAATCTATCATTTGGATTACCTGAGCTGGATGCTGCTCCCGCTCCCGCACCTGTCGCTGATTTGGACTGCTGCAACAGTTGCTGCTGCTGCTGCTGTTGCTGCTGACGATATTGCTGAGCATTTTGCTGCAACTGATTGCTTAGCTGCGGCGTCAAATGCTGACGATAAAAATTCTGATTATCCAGATTGTTGTGCTGGCTAGCAATGCTGGTTGCAAACGAATTGCTCGGCTGTATCTCCACATTGTCATTATTGTTCAGGCCAAAATTGCCCACACCCGTTTCCTGACGAAACAGTCTAGAGCGATGTTGCTGCTGTTGTTGTTGTTGCTGCTGCTGCTGTTGCTGATAGGCCGCATTGCTTACATAGCTGGCCAGGAGCAAGGGCTGCTGCTGTTGCTGTTGCTGAAACGGCTGGTAATTATTCTGGGGCGGTACTTGCAACAGCGACGCCTCCGCGGGCGCAAAGCTAAACTGATTTGCGGCTTGCAAATTATTGTTGTTGTTTTGGTTGCTGTTGCTACTGCTGGCAGCAATGCTATTGGGATTTTGGTTATTGCTGACAGCATGTTCCGCTGTTTTTTGCAAATTTTGTTGCAAATTTTGGAAAATTTGTTGCACTGCACTCGTTGCCGTTGGGAATTTCTGAAAGTTGTTGTTGCTGTTGATGTTGCTGTTGATGTTGTTGTTGTTGTTGTTGTTGTTGCTACTGCTGCTGCTGTGCAGGGCAAATTTATGAGCCGCAACGGCATCTCGCTGCGGCAATTGCTGCTCAATTGGATATGTGGGATAGATAATAGTTTTTGTATGTGTGCTGGGTATAAATTCAACCGAAGGTCTGATGGAGTAACCAGGCGATGGCGGCTGCAGCGTTTGTATTGCCTCCAGTGATGCATGTTGCTGCTGTTGTTGTTGTTGCTGCTGTTGCTGTTGCTGTTGCAATTGCTGCTCTGGCTGCAACTGCTGCTCTGGCTGCAACTGCTGCTGTGGCTGCAACTGCTGCTGCAGTGGCTGCAATGTACTTGCCTGGTAGCGACTTTGACTCTGCTCCTCCAGCAGCCTAAGTTGTCGCAATATTAATGTCTGTTGCTGTTGTGCCTGCAGCTTTAGTTGATAGATTTGTTGTTCTAGTGCCCGTTGCCTCTCAATAATATAGTTATTGAGGATGGGTGGTGGTGCCACACTAGGGCTGAGCACTGGCTCCTTATGTGTGGAAAGCGAGATATAGACATTGGTTAAAATGAGAACATTTAATTGATTCAACTTACCTTCACATAGTTGTTGTTTGAGCTGCTGCTGCTGAGAAAACCGGGAGTTGTCGAGAAGCCCAGCTGGTTGAGATTTGATTGAGTGGTTGTCGTGGTGGTGCTGGTACTTGTTGGACTCTGTGTGGTCAGTGGTGATGCGGCTGCAGACTGCTCCGATTCGAGAACATTCAATTTGGTGATGGTGGGTCCCAGTGGCAAATGATGTGGAAACTGTTGCTGTGGGTGGTTGAAACTCTGTTGCTGCAACAATGGACGAAACTTTTGTGCTGTGCCACGCTCATCTAAGTCAACCGTAAATGCTGTTACTAGTGGCGCCTCCTGTATGCGTATGTCTTCCTTGTCAACCAGCTCAATGTTCTCGCCATCCTCATTGTGGGTGGGTCGTGGCGTTGTTGTTGTTGTCGTTGTTGTCGTGCTGGTTGTGCGACGACGGGTAGTGCGTGGCCTAGGCGTTGTCGTCGTTGTTGTCGTTGTGCTGGTTGATGTTGTTGTTGTTGTGCCTTTGTTCACATTCCGTATCTCGAACTTGATCTCATTGCTGCCATCGTTTCCGATCTCATTGCTACCCACAGAGCTATCCACACTCCTCGTGAGCTGTCGTGAGTCTGGCCCCACATCGGATTCAATCGATATTGGCGTCTTTTCGGTGCGCAATGTTGTCTTCTTCCACAGCTTGGAGCGATCGATGAAGGAGGAGAGCAACTGTTCCTGAGCATTGCGTTCATCAAAGGTGGCTGTATAAAATTGCACAGTGGGCACCACCACAGCATCCGAAGAGCTGGTGCTCTCCTCCAGAATCTCATCGCGTTCTCGTGGTGGCGCAGGCACTGTGGTGATCTCATAGCGGCTTAAAGGCAACGTCGTGGCATGCGTCTCTGCATCCTCTATTATGCTTGACGATGTTGCCTCTTCTCGTTCCAGTTTGTCGATGGCACGGAGTAGCGCCTGTCTAACAGAGTAGTCCAACTTTTGTATGGCCTCACGGGGTATAATCTCATTGCTCTCGGTGCTAACATTCTCCGCCGTCTCCGATTCATCTTCAGCACACACAGTTGCCAGCTGGAGCATTAAAGCCGTTAGCAAGAGCGCTAGCAGCAACGCCCAGGGTAAAGAGTTAAAACGTCGCTGCGAATGAAGAAATGCAGAAATAGTTGAAGTTATTTTGGGCTACTTACATTCCATCAGCCTTACAATTATGGTAATTAGCTTAGGGTCTGTGATTGAGACATTTATTTGATGGCTTCATAAGGTTCGGTGGGATTTACCATGGAAGAGTGCACAGTTCAAGCCTCATTTGATTTAATGGCAATACATCTAAATGCAGCCTTGGACGACAGTTAATAGAGCGGGGGTTAAATAATCTTGGAATATTTTGCATCGTACAAGTTAAGCACAATTATTGTCTGATGTAACATGCTAAGACTGCAAATGAGACTACTAACAGGTAAATACAGATTAAAACAAATGGGACTACGAATACACAAATGTTAAATATAATTTCAAGTCATTCTGAAAAGATATTTGAGCTTAACATATTCAAAATTGTTATGTTATGCTAGCTGGTCCTGAGAACCGACGTTAAATAGGTGAAAACTTGTTTTGAAAGAAAATAGTTAATTCACTTTACTTAAACTTCACTTAACTTGATTAAACCATAATTTGAAGGCATAAAACTAAGCAGAGCTTTAATTTCGGCAATACGCTGATTGCTGAACCCTCGCAAAATATAGTTGCAAGCTCTGAATAAATGAGTACCTCTTAGAGTAGTCATACTTTTACCCATACTTGTACATAGCGACCGCTAAGCTATCTAATCTGTGCATGTTCATCTTTCCGGCATTTGTAAAGACGGCGAATCATAACGCATTACTGTACTGTACGTAACCTGCTACAACGATTTAAGAGTCAGCAAATAGGAGTGAGGAATTGTTTTGAGGCATGTTGAGTGCTGCGATGCTTTTACACAATTTGCGATTTTCAACAGCTTGACGATTGATTTCTGGCCCTGGCTTTTGACTGTGGCTCGGAAACGGTTTGTTGTTTTTGTTTTTCGTATTGCAAATTGCCTAGCAAGGCTTGTTTGGATGCTGTGCTGAAAGTTTAGACTAATTGTTGCATCAACAAGTGGTGCGCCAATCCACAGTTAATCCACAGCCAGCCACAGCCAATACACAGAGATCATGGCAATACAAAGCAAACTTATCTGACCACCTGTCTCTCTCTAAGTGGGCCTGGTCTGTGGGCTTAAACAGTGTTTTTTTTGTTTTTTTCGGCACAGGATTTTTGTAGTCACGTTTCTGCCACTTGGCACTTGGCGCGGTTTTTTCGTATCTTTGTGTTGCCCCCAAAAATATTACAATTGTTGCCCGATTTTGTTGCGCATTGATTGCACTTAAATTATTTGATGCAAAGTAAAACTCAAAACAATTCGCTTATTATGCTTAAATCGAGCTTGCAAAGAAAAGCGTAACTAAATCAAAATTTTTTGGCTAATTTATTGCAATTTCATTTGTGCACTCAATACAAAAATTTGATTTCTCTTTCAAAATTGAAAAACTGTAATTTTTATTGTTATATCAAAATCTAAGCTAGCATATTGAATAACTCAACTCATGACTTTTGGGAAAAATAATAATTAATCTTTTTTTATTGATTACAGTCTCATCAACAAGTTGTATACTTATTGCATGAATTTTAATTTGATTGGTTGCCACTTTCTATCCTCATTGTGTTTTAGCCGTCAGATTCAATCAAATTTCAACATGACTTCTACAATTTTCACACAAAGCATTGCATTAACAAAAAATTATTATTTTCCGATTTAGCTGAAAGTGTTTTTTTGTTTTTTTTATCTGTCTCCGCATCAGCACAGAGTTAAGGGTCAAGTTCTGCAACGGGCCAAGACTGAGGTGAAAACTCCTTCAATTGCACTTTGACTGACAATAAAACACAAAAGAAAAAATGTGCAAAAGTCGATTTTCAGTCAAAGAAATTTTTAACGTAGTTTTTTTTTTTGCCACAAAAATGTATTGCTATGTTTTTGTCTGTCTTTTGTTTTTGAGTTTTTGTTCAATGTTTTTTCATTTATTTTTTGGGCAAATAAAAAGCCACAAAATCAATAGCGCTGTTGTTGTCCGTCTAGCTGCTCATTTGCGTGAATTTCACTATGAAAATCATCGCCGGCTTCAAGTACGACAGTCCATCAAGTCGTCAAGTCGTCAGGCGATTGCTTTGCGGTCGTCTTTTGCGCTAATCAAGTTGCCAAGCCAACCTTATGCATACGCCTTCGAATATGGTAATCATCATAAATTGTAATGCCCAAGCCAAGGCACTGGGAAATCTAACAGCTATATTATGTCTATAACTACAAACGCCAACTAAAAGCTTATCCAACATACACAAAATACCATTATATATTTTTCTATTTGTTTTTCGGTTTTTCTTGCTTTTTTCGTTGCTGTGGCAGTCTTTGATTTTCATTTAGTTTTTCAACATGGAAATACAACGCGAAGGAAAAACACTTCAAAAGCTTTTGCGGAAGCATCATATATACAAATGTTTTACTATCTTATGTTGCCTCTTCATGTTCACCCAAATCATCATAAAACAGCAACATCAGTTAAATTTGAGTTGTCTTTTTACTCAAATTTACAAAAAAGGGAATGAATAAAGAAAACTACAATAAGTAAAAAATTTTATTTTATAAGCAATAAATTTTTTAAAAATTTAAATTATGTTTGAATATTTCACATGCTTTCCATCGCAGATATTAAATAAATAAACAAAAATCTGCGGCTTAATGTTATCTGTATTTTCGCGTGCAGCGCTTGCATTAAACTAATGAAAAAAACTGGCTAATAAATATTTTTTTTAATTACACTTCATCTTTACAATTTGGAAGCCTGAGTTCCGCAATAGGCACAAACCCCAACTCCTCCCTTCCCCTGTGAGCGGTGTGAGGTGTAAAAAATGATTTAACAATCAAGCCAACTTAATAAATTAGCAATAAATCAATGCAGAAAAGCCTCAGCTGTCTATATTTATTGTTCACTTTATTGTTTAAAGCGCGGGCTGAAATTGTTTTTTGCTTTTATTTATTTTCATTTTCTGTCTTCTTTCTTTTTGAATGAATTCAAACTGCGAGTGAAAAGTACCAAAAACAAAAAGAAGTTACATAATCATCTTTGGGCAAAACAATTTAAGCTTCACTTTCGTTGTGTGTAAGACTGGAAGACTGAATGACTTGAAGACTGCCAAGACTGGGTAACCTAGTTCCATTGAAAAATGGCACCTCATATCTGTCGGGAATGTCCAGTAATTTAAGCTGACAGCCGCCACTGCCGCTGCTTGGGGCATCTTGTGTCTCGCATTGTGATTAATTTCACGCCCGCTGATCGCCGCTCGACCATCTCGCATTTTTGCATTTTTAACA
Source organism: Scaptomyza reducta (assembly GCA_035044485.1). Classification (NCBI taxonomy): domain Eukaryota; kingdom Metazoa; phylum Arthropoda; class Insecta; order Diptera; family Drosophilidae; genus Scaptomyza; species Scaptomyza reducta. Next base: position 21,767 of record JAWNNV010000612.1, read on the forward strand.
GCTGCATTTTGCATTCTTCATGTTGCTCAAAAGCAACCTGGACACCAACCATTGCATCCGACTACAATCCACGCACTATTAAGCAGCTGCAACCGAGTCATTTGTGAGTATGTAAGCATCCAATTTAAATAAAACAAGTAGGAAGGCTCTAGTCGAGAAATCCCGACTAGACTATACCCTGAACCCTATACAAGTACACACTTGCAAGTATCTGTGTGTGTATACGCCTATAGTGCATATTTTCTTAACTTCAACGCTCCATATCTTCGTTGTTTCTCAACCGATTTCAATACAATTTTCACAGATTGACATTATTTCGTCAAATGTTCCAAACGCTGCTTAAAAGTTTTCCAAAATCAAGATTTTGTTGTTATCGATCATATGTGTATATCGGAAACGGAAAGAGTTATCGAAAATTTGAACAAACAAAGTTGTACTACCTAGGGATTAGGCGAGCTTATCTTCCAAATCTGGAGTGTCTAGCTCTTAGAGTCTCTGAGATCGACGCGTTCATACATACAGCCGCCGGACAGACGGACATAACTCTATCGACTCGTCTGTTGATGCTGATCAAGAATATATACTTTATGGGGTCGGAGATGCCTGTTACATACTTTTCCACAAAACCATTATACCCATTTTACCCAATTTTTGGGTTCGGGGTATAAAAAAACTTGGCCCGAAAGTTGCCAAGCGGTTTATCTGACTAGCCGGCTAGCTGACTAGGTGGGTAACGCAATCCACCGATTGCTGTGCAAATTTTATGTTTGTTTGTTTATGCTTTATGTAGGCCAGCATAAATATTAATATGGTTATTTTGTAAGCGACCCAATCGCTTGGTCATAAAATGCATCGCAATACATAAATTGTAATAAAATATCATAATAACTTAACTTAATAACGAGTGGCAATAAAATCTATTTCACGCCAATCATGTGATTGATGGCTATACCAAAATTTTAACAGCGGGTAAGCCCTTTTTTTAACACACTACATAAAAACAATGGCTTTTGGCTAGATAGTTTTATGTGATACGATTGAATAATGAATAATGTTATAACAAATCAGCTTGTATCTGACAAATTGATTTTAAATGCACAATATTTAAAGAAATCTTTTTGTTTGACATTGACGAATTTGTTTACATCAAATTCTATTACCAAATTAAGTCACTAAGTTTATTTTGAAAGGTATTTAAGATTCTGCTAGCAGATTTCGCATAAATTTCCCCTGATTAAGATTGACCCATAAATGTGTTACAGTATTTTATGAGCTTTTAACTGCCTTTGTTGCTACCAATGTTTTGTTTTCGATACCAAAGCTCAGTCCCATAAAATGTCATGTAATTGTTGGGCGAGTGTGCATCTGGCCACCTGTATCTACAATGAGCCACATGACATTTGCATAATTTCACACTAAAAAATTAAATAGTTGGATTCCTCCGGCTTCGTTTGTCAAGAGATTTCCAATCTCTTGTTTGTTTGGACCAAAGTTGATAGGCATGTTTTGACATGCCAACGATCTCTTGATTGGCATGTGTGTGCGCGTGTGTGTGTGTGTATGTGTGTGTATTGGGCAATATCTTTAACGAAATGCATTTCATTCACACAATATTCATTGCTTGTTACAATTCATTAAAGATCGATTTGCATATTTATGTGCATTTAATTGAGTTTTGGTTTCGTTTTGAGCGTTTAAATATGGACACAGTTCGATACGCAGATCATTTTGCCAATCCACTCCACTCCTTTGTCTTTATGCTTAGCATTGTTGACAGCAACTGTGAACAAGTTGTGGCTTTTGTTAATTGGACAGAGGTCAAGCTGGTTGACAGAGTCAATAACAAGCTGAAGTTCAGGCTAAAACTTGTCACATTTGACATGTATGATGCCATTCATGGGGGGGCTTTGATCAAATTCAATATGAATTATAATAACAGATTGGATAATGGCTTAAACTCATTTGCTCAACGATTTGATATAGGTTTGGATGCCGAACAGACAAAATCCTAATCTCAAGCGATTGGCCTAGCCAAAATTCATGCTATTTCATAATAAAAATAAAGAAATATCATACGAAATTACCAATGGGCGCGTATTACAATAAATTTACAAAGAGTGGAAAAGAAAAAACAAACGTTTTTTTTATTTGTTGTGTTTTTGCGGGCACCTTCGCGTAATGTTTGCCTATTGTTTGCGCGTCTTCGAAGAGACGGAGGAAGATGCGATGAAGGCGAAGGTAAATCTTTACTTTTTCGCCGTTGTTTTTGAGTTTTTTTCTGTTTGTACCTAATGGCACGATGAGGTAAAATGCAATGTCAATGGCACTCGGCACTCGGCAGTCCGTAGTCGGCAGTCGGCACATGGACAATTTCGGTTTCACTTTTATCGACGCCAGAGCATCTGGCTTTTGAGGAAGATGAAGATGATCGCAGTCGGCGTCGCAGTCGACGACATTTTGGCCACCTAAAGTGGTAAATGTTTTGTTGTTGCTGCTGCTGCGTTTTCATCTGTCGCTTTGTTTTGCTCATATTGTTGCATTATTATTGTTATTATTATTATTATGTAAAATCGCGTACATTGTGTGCAGCGTCGTGTGCCACTTACAATTTTACGGTGGGTTGGGGAAAACTTCGACTGCTGTTGACCTTTCAGCACAATAATAACAACAACAATAATAGCTCCTCGCCAAGTCATCAAATCGTTTATAGTAATATGGAAAGGGTCATTCAGCAAAATAACAAAAGACTTGGGCAACGAACTTGCCAGTAACTCCCCCCCAGCCGCAAATGGAAACCTTGTTGCTGTTGCGTGCTCACAATTATGCAGCGTGTACTCATTTTAAATTTATTTACGCGCACTCTCAAAAACATCTCAAAGTGAAGACGAGGCTGTCGCTAGATATGGTTATGGATATGGAAATGTATATGGATTTTAGTATGACTCCATGCAATGCAACTTGAAGTCAGGTGTCGGTTACAGCGTGTGTCGTTGCTGTCTCTTTGATTTATGTGCTCTCCACGTGGAACGCAAACCCTTTTTGGCATGGTAAATTGTTATTTTGACAGTTGCACAATTTCGTGCTTGTGGTAGATACAGATCTATAGACACGATACTTGCATTTATCTCAGCAAGCATGCACGTGTTTGACTGTTAGTGTGTGCGGGTATTTTTGTACTCATGAATTGAATAACTTGTGAATGAACCGATCGTGAATAAGTGTGTGTGTGTGTGTCTATGTTTCGCTTTTACTTTAAATTTAATTACAATTAACAACACTTTTGGAATGCCACGTACTTTTTAGTTGGGAGTGAGAAATAAATATTCAGTTGATTGTGAATTTTATTTTTTAATAGCATCTCGATTCCAACTATGAATGCAGTATTATTATTTAGATTAAGCAATGACTAAATTGCCAGTGCATTTGAAAATCGGTTCAGATTTGAAAAATTTGGCATTCGTCCACGTATGTTATTTTTGGGTAAGGAATCTTTGCATGAAGTTCCAGAAAAAATCTCATTTCTAATGTGGGAGCATTTGCGTGTGCCTTAAGATATTTGGTATTTAACTGCATGTAGCTTTCTTACTAATAAAGGTCATGTTTTTGTCATAAACAAAAAATCAATTTCCAGACACCGTTTTAGGTTTGACGTACATACGTATGCATGATTTATGTGGCAGGCAACTGCTAATTTTGGCTGTTTGGTGAAATCAGCAATTGGGCAAGGAAGAGCAGAAATACATAAAAAACATAATCAATTTTAAGCATTGTCAAGCTGCAATTATGCAATGGCGAAAAGTGAAATTTTATTGCACGTCAACAACAAAAATACAAGACAGATGCACACATCTTAATTTTTTTTTGCGTTTTGGGATGTCTTCACTGATGACTTGCCGCCTGAATGGCTGTATGGCTGACTGGAGCCGGACTGCTGGCTTAGCTGCCTTTGGTCAGCGTGCAGTTCCCAACTCTCAACTTTGCAACAGGTCGCACAACAACATTAAATTGTTTTTTATGTTGTTGGTTGCATAAGCTGTAATCGGATATAACAGGGTGTGTGCTGCTAATGAATTTGCTGGTGGCATTGTGACGTTAATAAAAGTGCCAAATCAAAGAACCAGAAAAAACTTTTAAGCGAAAACTTACACAAGACTCTTAATGCGATAAAACTAAATGGAAACTTAAACGATTTGAGTGAGTTACTAGCTTAAAACAAACTGCGGTTTCTCAAAACAAATCTCATTCGTCAAAGTAGCTTCTTCCTTTTGTGGTAAATACTTTATTTGCTTTCGTATCCAATTAGCTCTGAGATAGAGTTGTACACATTACGTTTTTATGATCCTTATGCATGTTTTCAACTTAAAGTAAGATTAATCTGTAAACCAAATAAGGGATACAGATACGTATATCGTTAATTAAATTGTTTTATTGCCTTTGGGGCCATCTTCGCTTTGAATTGAATCATTAAATGGCATTAAAAAGACATTACACAAATGACTTGGCAAGCAAATCATATGACTTTCCATAATTAGATCTGACAAAAAATGGAAAAAAGAAACAACATCAAGAGTAAGTATGCAGATATATATGCATATGTGTATATACGATCAATCATTGATCGATATGCTTTGATCATCAAAACTCCCACACTCTGTTCCATGACTTTTATAGTGCCAAATTTTGGCGTTGCTGACTAGTGGATTTTATTAATTGACGATGTTCGAAATACACATGTGAATTTTTTTTTATTTTTTTATTAATTTTATTAACACATCATGTTGATAGATAGACACGCCTCCTTACAAGAGTTCAAATTTCCATTAGTTTTGTTATTGCTCATTTTATAACTTTCTATAGTTTTGGTAATTGTGTGTAATTCCGATAGAGTAAAGCACAAAATTTGCGTCGAGTAAAGTACAAAATATGTTTGAAAGTCTTATTTCAATTAAGTAACGAAACACTATGACTCAATCGAGTTTGTTTGAGGAAGGAATGAGCATCATGAAATACCGTCAAAAACTTGTTAACAAAATTCTCTTGGGACACTCATTACCCAATCGAAATGTGAGTATGTCAAATGAGCATTGTCAGAAATGTGCCAGGACTGACAAAAGCTGAGAACTGCCGTTCACTAAATTCATAGAATCTTTATTATAAATGAGTTAAGATCTTCCAATTAGATAGTTTTTTCGTTTTATTTAACCAAAGGATAAAAAGGAATCTTCCAATCAATTATATCATTTGCTTTTCACAAATTTCACTTACCACAAACATATTTCAAGCTTTTGAGTATGTAAGTAATCCAATTGCCAGACGTTAAGGTACTTTCAATCGAAACTAATTAATCACGAATTAGTATTAACCCCTTTTTTGGGTAATTGTTAAATTGCACAGTTTATTATATTTTTTTTTTTTTTGTTTAATGGTATTTCAACAATTCATTTAATTTGCTTAATGCTTATAACGAGTCTTCCTCGTTGTTGCACTTTAAGTTTTCGGCGCGTTAATTTCGTTTAATTGCAAAAATTTCGAATCGTTTTTCTCGAATTAGCGAACTCTTCACACACTGAAAGAAGCAACATACAATCGGTCGGTGGATCGAATTGTTAGCTTTTTGCGTATCGTTTGCGTTTGTATTTTTGGTTGATGGTTTTTTGTAGTCGTGGGGAGTAGCTGACTGCGGCTGGCCGCTAGCAAACAACAACTGAACCGTCTGAACGCTCGCTGCAGACTGAAACTGAAACGCAAGCATTCAATTTTTGAGGTTTCCCTCGCCTGCACCGGCGGACCAAAGCTGTTGAAGATGCTGCCGCAATGTTGCCAGACCAATGGCGTTGGCGTTGGCGTCGACAGCGACTGCGACGTCAGCGTTGGCATCAATGTTGCCAACTGTTGATCATGGCTAAGACTGTAGCTGGCGGCCTAATGAATGAAAGCTACATTTTGCTTGCAAACCTTTTGTCTTTTTGTTGTTATAACACAAGTGCCCCTGATGGGCTTGTTGAACTTGGCTTTGAAGTGCAACTGGAGTTGCAAATTAAATCAGCGCTCTGCTCCACATGATGCAATTGTGCATAATCGTGTCATTCTACTCAAGTTCAGCAACTGTATATATTATAATTAAGCTCTTCGTTTGGACCCTACGGGTGTATCTCAGTTTTTTGGACAACTTGGCAGATGTCTCGTCATTGGCCACTTTCCAATTCGACTTGTGTATCTGTTTTTATGAAGTTTTGCAGTTATTTAACCGCAATCTGCCTCATCTTCAGTTACAGCAACTGGTTTTTGGCAATGCCACAATCCTTGCCTGCAGCGCTGGTCAAAAACATTAATGAGCCAACCAGCCAGCTAGCCAGTTAGCCAGCTAGCTAAAAGGCCAGCGGTAACACGCGCCACAGTTCAAACTGGCCCAGGCTTCAACTGCGGCTTTGGGCTTCCGCCTCTTTGGCTACAACAATTTCGAGCCATTTCGCGGTAAAAAATTTCTCTCAAATTAGCGCCATTTGTGTACGCAAATTAGCCCTCTCTCTCTCTCTCTCTCTCTCACTACGCACGGTCCACACACACACTTCCGTTTTTCTTTTCTTAGCCATTTCCTTTAAGCTTGCTGATTTTTTTAACCGTGTAAATAAACTATGCAAGTGCTTAACTGGCATGCGCGTTTCTATTTGTTTTGCTGAACTGTTGACCAGTTCAAATGTTGGCTTCATCTTCGTGCGCAACTAAAAAGTGCGCTTTGATGCTGTTTTGATGCAGTTTTGATTACAGATCAGTCAACGGTATCTGATCGTGACGCTTGGCCATGAATAAATAAGCTTAAATAAACAAAAGAAAATGGAGCGTATCATAAGCTATTATATTCACATTATGAAAAAATTAAATCAATGCTACAAACATTAAATATTGCTACAAACCCACACCGTTGAACTTTTACAACTTTCCTTCAAGATCAAATATGTAGATTAATATTTTTATGATTTTATGCTAATGAGCAACATAGCTTTCTGACATTGTCGTCAATTGTTTGCACTAAACTAAAAAACTAATCAGATTATACCTTTAACCCCAAATGTGTTGCAAAGTTGGTAACAAATGCGCAAATTATGTATTGTCAGTTGTCAGAGCAAAGCTGTGAATTGTTTTGCTGCCATTGTTGACATGTGCACAGCCACTCTTCCGTAGCAGAGGCAGAGACAGTGAAAAGTACTGCTGCTGCTGCTGTGGCAAGGAAACTTGCCACATGGCCACAACACAGTCGAACAGTTAAAGCCGGCACAGGCACTAACATAAATACGAACACATCGTTTACGGCATAGTAGTATTCGTAGTATTTGCGAAACTTATTGTAAGGCGCAGCCTGCACCCAAAAAAATCATCCAACATGAACAGAAAAAAAATAAAAAATAAAATACAATGAAAACAAAATCCATATACCATTGAAAACCTGCTTTCTTCGTCGTGACTTTTGATATTTGAATTGAGCTTCATGTGCGCTTTTGAACCCGTTTGCACCCTTTTCCGTTTGCCGCCTTATCGTACATTTATCGCATATGCGTTTTTCTCTGGTGGGACTCAAACAAATTTTCCATTTGACTTTTGGCCAGGCAGCCAAGCAGACTGCATTTTCGGCAGTTTTTGTGCAGTGAACACATTTTGATTGTGGCTCAAGTGCTGTTTGCAAGTGGCGAAGCCTATCCAGAATCACCAAAACCTGGAAGCAGCTGCACATGACTCCAGCTTTCAATGTCCGCATGCCTGCAGGCTGAACGTGATCCAAGTTTATTGGCTACTTCTTTGCCAGCACTGTGCCTTAAATTTGAAAATGCCAACTCATTGGATAATTTGTTAATGAAGTTTTGCGGTTGCCGTTTTGATACATTTTGAAAGAGATACCCTCGAGGAGGATATTATAATATTGGAATGTCATCTAATAGTTTTTTCGTATCAGATATATTTTTAAAATGTTTATTTTTACGTATCTTTACGTATCTGAGTATCAGGTCTTCTTAATTTAAGTTATTTTTAACCATATCGTGTGTTTTACGACTTAAAAAAACCATTGATCCATTAAAAATTCACAATGTAGAGGTTCTTCAGTTTTTGTTTTACCTTTAAAACAAGGTTTTAACCAGGGTATTGATGGGTCACCCAATAAAAATATCGCTTTTACACGTAAGACTAGACTGCCTTTTTCCATTAGATGAAATTTTATAATTAGAGATGTCATGTTGTGTGTTGTTTTCACAGCTTGTCTGGCAGGTTATAGGTTTAATTACATTTATTTGAATATTGCCGAAATGTTGTAAAATTGTAATCTGTCTTGGCAGATTATACACGATAATAATAATATTCATAAATATTTGTTAAATTTGACACACCTTTTCATAACTACGACTAATAGCTACCGTTTTAGTTGGGGTCTCCCCCGTGAGTGTCTATATCTATTGCTACGTCTGCATAATCGGCTCATCAACGATATTTTTTGATAGTTCGTCGTTATATCTTTATTATGACATGCGAATGTCAAAATGCCATATCCAGTCCCTCAGTCAGAAATGCAGCCAATTGGGCATTTATATTTATTAGTGGTAAATTAAACAAGCGATTGACTCGATTGGAGGTTGTCTTGGTGAGGTATAAATAGCACAAAACCATTGAGAAATTTGTTAAAATTATGATATGCTGGTTCATATTCGATATACAAATAATCGTAGATAAGACAAAGGCCTTTGTGCATAAAATAAACTTGTCAATACGAGCGGCCGGTAATAATTTGAAATGCAAATAGTGGAATGAAATTTCAGTAGATCCATTGATACAATCGTTTAAGGTGTGAAATATAGATGGCAAGCTGTAGAAGAGGGGAGGAGAACCAACAACACACACTCTCAGTCACGCACACCATTTGCCAACGCATTTTGGGCTCATTTGCATTTTGCGTTTTTGACTTGGGGCTTGTGCTTGTATTTGGGTTTGGGTTTCGGTTTGGAGGTCATCATCATCAACTTCTTCGCATAGACGCATTTGATATGGATCTTGAGGTTCATAAATGTCTACGGTTTGGCTTGCTCGAATGCCATATAGTTGCGTCCATTCCAGATGATACGAAATGAGTTTTTAAGTAAGCCAAATCAATCATTTGGCAGCCGGTTAATTGTGTGTCACACCCGCTGCAAGGGCAGCAGCGTCAGTTTGATCCCCGCTATTTTGTCTTCTTGTTAGGCTACTGACTGACTGTGATGCATTTATAGGCACCATATCATTGTTTGTCCAACCATTATCTACTGCCATTGGCTTTCGATTGTCTGAAGCTTAATGTCATGCCTAGACATTTGTCTTCAGTTCACTGTCATTTCTCAAAGTGGGCCTCGGCAAGCTTTGATATCTTATTATAGTAGGAAAATTACTGAAATATTCGAAAGTGTTGCCAGAGATACATGGACTGTGATTGAAGGGTTTTGAGTGGCAGATGTATACGTTATATGTATACAAATGTGATAAGCCTACACAAAGTAACACTTAGTGAACAAGAAAAATTATAACAGCTGCACCGCGGGGAGTAATGTTTTTAGTTACACCCAACACTAGTCGGCTATAATAGAAGAGTAAGTAAGTATTTGAATTTTTTTCTTTTTTGCCTGGGAATAATTTTGATTATATTAATATTCAATTGAATGAAGTGATAATGGAATTTAAGAATAATTACTTTTCGCTCATTATGTAAGTTAACTTTTTATCCAGCCCGCCTTTAATTAGAATTTCGTTATATTTATATTAATTTCCCAACAGCCCAACAAAAACAGGCAATCAATAACGATGTGAATTTACAGCCAATGCTCATAAACAACCAAAAGCCAAGTGGTGGTCATTAATTATCAATGAGCATGGGGCCAGCCGGCAGTTCAGCCCAGCCCTGCCCCGAAAATTGACCTGTTTGGTTTTTATGTAACAAAGTGTCGATACAACTAATAATATCATAAATCTTGTCCAATAATTTCATTGCGCGTTTTGTTTTTTGCCTTTGTTTTGATTTTTGGGTTGCAGCAACTTTTGCGCACTTTGCTTTAGAGGAAGAAAAAAACTTAATTTGTTTTGTTTTGTGCGTTTTGCTATTCCTGGGGCGATTAGCATTTGGGGTTTCAGAAACCCCCGCACACCCACAAAATGTTAATGGCTGATGCCTCAAGCGCCACAGAACGCCCACCTGTGCTGACTGCGTGTGAAAAAGTTAAGCCAAAAACAAAAGCTTTAAGTTTAGTGTTTCCTTTCTGTATCTCTCGCTATACGATTATTACGTTAAGCCGATCTATTGTTATGCTGGCCCATCATTTGTCACAGTGATGAACAAGGTTGCACGAAGTTTGCATATTTGACAGTTTGTTTTCAACACATCTACATATGGTTTGGCTTTATTTGCGTTTTGAAAATAGTATTAGGATAAGTACATTATGAAAAACTCTACGCATACACACATACACATATAAAAATTCATATATTAAATTATTAAAAAATATTTCATTAGAATATATAAATATAAATATTTGGCCGTAGAACTAAAACACATTGATTCGTCTGTAGCGATTATTTTAATTTGGCAACTTATATTTTTGACTCATAGCTGACTGTTGGCCAAATGATTATCGATTACCACCTGTATAATCCTCATACAATCCCGCTGCCTGGCTATGGTATTATCAATCAGTTGTTCTATAAACTGACTCGCTTTAATGTTCGTATTGGGCGGTATATCCTGTGTGCAGCTAATGTACTTGTTAAAGATCTCCGTGTTCAGCGATGTGGCCAAATATATCTCACTTTCATCCTGCTGCAACAACTTGTTCAGCACCTGAGCGGCAGCTAGCAGTTGATCTTTGTTCTTTTGATAAGCACGCATCTCCTGCAAGTTGCCATAATCCGCGCTATTCAGCTGCACATACCTATCACCATTGCCATCCATATTTCCATTCCCGCTCCCATCTCCGCCCTTGATTGCCTTTTTTGTAAGTAGCTGGCGTATGTGATATTTGCGTTCCGTTACAAAATTGCCCAGCAAATAGCCTGCGAAAAGCAAACAAACAACACTCATTAGCATATCCATATATGTAATCCTTAGTTGCCTTTCAGTCTCTCTCTCTCCCCTCTCTCACCTTCACCCACCTGAGATAAGCATGAAGCAACCAATGGTGAGGAGAAGTGAGGCGCAAGTACGCTTCGAAATGTATTCGCGATACTCGCGCGAACTGCTGTTAGCCCTCACAGCCGTCTCATAGCTGAGCACCTGATGCATTCTGTATGTCCTTTGCTTATATGATTCTTATATAGTATTTACTTAAAAGATACTGCTTGGAACATAATGTTAGATCGGTTGTACTTTATATAGAGTTTCAGTTGTGCGTCCTGTAAAGTTAAAAGTTATAATAAAATTGACAATTTAATTTGATAACCTATAAGAAAAAGTTCAATAAACCAGCTCGCAAATTTGAATGTTTACATTTGCACATTAACCTTTCGGCAATAAAAGCTTTTATCGTAATTAAAAATTAATTTATTGTCTTGACACATAAGTATATCTCCATCTCTTACCATGAATATGCATTTTATATTTTATTCATGGCCATATTATGTGTCCACTTAAGCTTGGACACCCTATAACACAAGCGTTCAATTTAGTATGAACGTAAAATTTCAATAAAATAAATTCTTGCAAAATTGAAAATGAAAAATATTTACAGATAAATATTTCATAATCAAAAACCAACGCAGACCCATAGCAGACAGGAATTTAGTTTGATATATGAGAAAATCATAATTTAAGTTGAGCTAGGGACACCCACGCCACAGCTAAGAAAATATTGCGAAAGCTTGAATTTGGCCTGAAGCTGATGGCATGTAATGAACGAGCGAGAGTAGACAATAAATAAAAGCACGTAATTGATAGCATACGATTAAAAACACCAAGGTAATGTGTGGGGAAAATACAAATAAATTTTGCAGACTTTTGCGTATACGTCATATTTACAACATATTTTTTTTGGGGTGTTGTTTAAGCTATTATTTCGATTACTATCGCAACTTTTGATTTATCATTGATTACTTTAAAGATTTAATTCAGAAACTCATCTTCATTTCGTATGCATTCCATTACTTTCGTTTCACTTACAAACAAAGAACAGTCAATGAACTCTAGCTTGCAAAAACAGACACATTCACAGAATAATAATGCACATTGGCACATCCTTTGAGTTTCTCTTGCAGCCCACAGGCACTTTCACTTACCCAACACTGTTGAAACAAACAAGAACCGTTGCCCGTTCAGCTCCTGTAAATATCCTGTAAGCTGCAATTGTTGTTGCCACTGAAACTTTTCAATGTTTTTTCCCTCTCTTTTTTGTACTTTATAGCTCGATGCTCCCCTTACATACAAGTAGTATATGTATGTATTTATATATACAGACTATTATGTTGTTTACAATTCAATTCGTTTTTTGCAGTAAACAACAAAAACAAAATATAAAACTAGAAATGTACAAAAGTTCGTCAACAATGTTACTACGATTGCTGGTTGTCGCCGTGCGCGTGTTATCCTTTACGGTTTGGTAGGTGCTTTCGCCTGGCCACCAAGTTGTGCACTGAGCGCCTGCTATAGAATGACATCGGCTATAATAGCCGGCAAGTCGGCAAGGTGGTGAATTCCCCTTGTTGAGTTCCTGCAGCAACACTGCTTGTGAATGTGTTTTTCATTTTCCTCGTTTGGGTCAAGTTGAGAGGTGGAAATTTTCAAGAAGTTCCTAGTGTTGTAAAAATAGAACGTTCGCAATAAATTCATGATTAACGGGCATTTTAACTTCAACGCAAACAACTTTGAAGGCGTATCGATTTTCAAACAGCTGGAGATTTAATGCAATAGTTATAGGAGCTGCCATTTCCACATATGTACTTCCACTGTGTTAATCCAATCGCTTGTTCTCTGCAACCAGTATGTCCGGGTTCTATTGTTTCCTGTAGCATGCCTACTTCAAGACTATCACATGCAATTTGTTTGGCTCTGTATTTGCCTGACACTTGTGGGGTAAGCAAAGTTGTGTTGGTTTATATTAGTTTACGTTTTTGCTTTGATGTTTTCGCTTCCGATTATTCCAGGTATTTAAAGCACTTGAGTTTAGTAGAGGTGACGTGCAAAATGCGATTGATTGAAGTAGTTAACCGTAAAATTCACTTAACTGATTTTCCAAAAGCAAAAAATTGTAAGTAACAATTTTCTAAATGTCAAAAATCTTCTTCTTCTTTGGATAGTCTTGGAATTTTTTACCATTAGAAGTATGTTGACCTAAGCCTTTATACATTTTAATTTTATTTTAGTGTCTCTAGTATCTGTATGGCAAAAATAAATCACGTAATTGTTGACATAAAAAAAAAAACAATCTTGGCAGGAAAAAGTGGACCCCGCCTCTAAGGTTTCCCACATTTTATAATTTATTGTTGTTGTTGTAGTTGTTGCTGAAGTCAGTGAAAGTGCAACTTGTGCTAACAAGCAGTAAAACGTCCGCTGTCTCTCAAAGGCTGAAAAATACATTTCACTCGTTTCCAAGTGCTTGCTGAAGGGAAAGCCTGGCTGACATCGAGCGTTGTTCCGAAGTCTCTGTGATGGGGTGCAGAAGGTTGTTCTTGTGGAGGCCAATGTTTCGTTAAGTGTAACGGCTTGTGCTATGCTCTGTGCGCCTTGAACATGTAAATGGCAGCCCAAGGAGAGCGAAACTGGATACTAGTGAATAGGACTACTTGCATACGATTTCAGTGAGCTTTTTCTAGTGCAGCTCACGTTTACGGTAAATTATTTGAGGCATAGGAAAAGGCAACTAGTGTACACTACTGTGCATACTGTTTAAAGAAAGAAAGTAAAAAAATAAATTTATAAGACTTTACATCTTGGTAATATATTTTACTAATTGACATAAGAGAAACAATATTTTATATTGTTAAGTTTATTTATCTTGTTTAGATTATGAAATTGCCCTATAATTGTTTACCTATAAGGAATTGCAATATTTTTATCGTATCAGTTACTTTCCACCAATTCCAATCATAATCATTAAGTTTCCCCATTACGTATACGTATTAATTCGCATTTAATTAAAACCACCATACCGAACCACACATTCGCAATCGTAACTTTAATTTCGAAATTCCATTTCGAGCTGCACACACAAGAAGAAATGTCAGGGAAGTGCATTGCACTCTGCTCCCTTGCAACCCTTGTCACTTGTAGCCCTGCACGTTGCACTCAACAACTTAAACACGTACAACGTCAGATTCGCTGGCAGCCCAGTGTGGTAACCTGCGCGGCCACCATTGCCAAAGGTTTTCAAAGGCTATGAGTCCTTTCATTCATATGCGCATCCTATTGCCAGGTAGCGCATTAATATATAAGTGCATTGACATAGAAACACGCACTGTAAACGCACAAAAGTAGGCAACATGAAACTCGAAACGTAGTACAGCGGGCAGCGTTGTTGCTTTTGTTCACCCATCACCAATGTGGCACTTGCTAAAAGCATTTATTAATAACCCTCGTCTATAATGTATACATAATATGCAATTACTTTCGTACTTAAGATTTCGAAGTTATTCAACATCTGTTGTGTGCTTCAAGTAAGAGATACTTGTTGCTGCCTTTAAATAGATGTTATTACTAAATTGAATTGTTTCTCTTTCATTTGCTCTCTTACGCGTTTGATGTAACTCTCTTCTAAGATATGGTTTTAAGCTTTGCATGAAAGCTTTTTAGCTTCAGCGCAGTTAACTGTTACTTATAGCAATACCAAAGCTTACTGTTAACTGTATGACTGTAAACTTTATCTGTGAGCTGCTGCTAAAACTGGTGAGAAAGCTTAATTTTAGCATGAACGTAGTTAAATCGCAGCTATATTCTTTGAGCTTTTTTCTTACAAATAAAGTTAAGCTAGCTGCATTTCTTGCCTTAGTTCGTCTACCCTATAGTGCAATCCATACAATTTGTGCATTCCATGAAGCCATACAAATGTAATCCTAGGTATTAAGACTTTAATACTTTAGATAGCAATTGACAATGTTTAGATAAGATCAGAAATATCTTAGATATTATATTATATGAAATTTAATTATCCGTCATAAATTTTAACTAAATAATAACAAAACAACTATTTGCGATCAGTAAATCACTGAAAAAAATCCTTTAAATACCTAAGATTATAAAATTATTATAGACATTTTTTGTCTCCTTATGGTTATATATAGCAAAGCACTGTTGGGAATCAATGCTTGGGAGCATTTCACATTTTAGTAAACGAGTGCTGTTTTATTTTTAGGGCTTCTCAAATCGAAAATCGAACATAATTTGTTTTGCATTGTGCATTTGTTGAATTGTTTCCATGCATTTTTCACGTGCGTTGCTTTAACAATCAGAGAGACTGAACTGAGAACTGAAATCAATTGGCGATTAGCATATAGAGCCCTGACAGCGCCCATTGACTTTTCTTGCATTGCAAACACATTGACCGAGTTTTAGCAAAGCGCTAATGTAATTAGCGGCATATACTATGGCGGACTTGCCATTTGCGGGCAGTTCTACGCGGCTAATTGAAGACTCAACATCGTGCGAAATACACAAAAAAAGGATACAGTGGGATAGAGTGCCATCGAAAAGGATTAACCCTTGCTTATGGAGCAAGGATAACCCGTGCAGTGTAGTTAGTGTTCATTGAAAGAAATGTGAAGTCTTGGCCCTTGATTGGTCTGATATTGTGTTTAAAAAGGCCTCAACATGACGGAGAGCGATGCCGAAAAGGCGGCCGGCTCACGCCTGGATTACGATCTAATGATGGCCGAGGAGTATGTTTTAAGTGATGTGGAAAAGAATTTTATCCTTGCTTGCGAGCGTGGTGATTTGGCTGGTGTTAAGAAGTCAGTATGTGATATTGGATATCCTTACAGCTTAATGACAGCTCTGTGCTTGCAGACTTCTTGAGGATTACGCGGATGCACCTACCGAAAAGTTTAACATCAACTGTACGGATCCCATGAATCGCTCGGCGCTTATTTCTGCCATAGAGAATGAGAATTTCGATTTGATGATCTTGCTGTTGGAGAATAATATTGAAGTGGGCGATGCTCTGTTGCATGCCATATCCGAGGAGTATGTGGAGGCTGTCGAGGAGCTGCTGCAGTGGGAGGAATCCAATCATAAGGATGGAGAGCCCTATGTGAGTTTTGAGACAATCCTTCGAGTAATCTTTGAGTAAGTGATTCGTTTCGTTCAGAGCTGGGAATCGGTGGATCGCTCGAAATCAACATTTACCATAGACATAACGCCGCTGGTTCTCGCTGCACATCGCAACAATTATGAGATCCTTAAGATCCTGCTCGATCGTGGTGCAACGCTGCCAATGCCGCACGACGTAAAGTGAGTGCAGAACATGCTCTCTGTGGGATTATCCGTCTTAATTTATAACTTCACAGGTGCGGTTGCGATGAATGTGTGAACTCGCAGACCAGCGACTCCCTGCGTCACTCCCAGGCGCGTATTAATGCCTACCGCGCGCTCTCGGCCAGCTCGCTGATAGCCCTAAGTTCGCGTGATCCTGTGCTCACCGCCTTTCAATTGTCCTGGGAACTGAAACGCTTACAGGCCATGGAATCCGAATTCCGTGCTGAATACACGGTAAACTATTTATCGCCTTATGTTAAGAAAATTGTTTTCTTGACTAGCACCACAGTCTAAACCTAATTTACTCATTATTAATCTTAATCATTTAACTTTGGATTAATTTAGGAAATGCGTCAAGCAGTGCAGGGCTTTGTAACGGCGCTGTTGGACCACGCACGCACCTCAATGGAGCTGGAGGTGATGCTTAACTTTAATCACGAGCCGTCCCAAGAAATTTGGTGTCCTGGGAGGCGACAAACACTGGATCGTCTTAAGCTAGCCATACGCTACAAACAAAAAACGGTTGGTTTAACTTTCTCCTCGCAAGGATCTACCTAATTATTTTCCTATCTCTTCAAGTTTGTGGCACATCCGAATGTGCAACAATTGCTGGCTGCCATTTGGTATGAGGGCTTACCTGGTTTCCGACGTAAGCAGGGTACACAGCAGCTCCTTGATGTTGTCAAGCTGGGCTGCAGCTTTCCCATTTATAGTTTGAAGTATATCCTGGCACCGGATTCGGATGGTGCCAAGTTTATGCGCAAGCCTTTTGTAAAATTCATAACACATTCCTGCTCCTACATGTTCTTTTTGAGTAAGCTATAAATGCTTCAAGGAAATTCCACCATTTAAAACTAAATTTCTTTCTTAGTGCTCTTGGGCGCTTCTTCTTTGCGAGTGGTTCAAATTACTTTTGAGCTGTTGGCTTTTCCCTGGATGCTGACCATGTTAGAGGATTGGCGGAAACACGAACGCGGCTCTCTGCCAGGACCTATTGAGCTGGCTATTATAATGTATATAGCTGCGCTTATATTTGAGGAACTCAAGAGTTTATACGCCGATGGCCTATTCGAGTATATTCAGGATCTGTGGAATATTGTGGACTATATTTCGAATATGTTTTATGTTACTTGGATTCTTTGTAGAGCTACCGCTTGGGTTATAGTGCATGTAAGTAAAGCTTGACGACAATACACAAATTATTAAGTTCAATATCGATTACATATCGATCTTTACAGCGCGATTTGTGGTTTAGATCCATTGATCCCTATTTTCCGCGTGAACATTGGCATCCTTTCGATCCAATGCTGCTCTCGGAGGGCGCCTTTGCTGCTGGCATGGTATTCTCTTATTTGAAGCTAGTGCACATTTTCTCGATAAATCCACACTTGGGACCACTGCAAGTGTCACTAGGTCGCATGATTATCGATATTATCAAGTTCTTCTTTATCTACACCTTAGTATTGTTTGCCTTTGGTTGCGGATTGAATCAACTGCTCTGGTACTATGCAGAACTGGAGAAGAACAAATGTTATCATTTGCATCCCGATGTGGCCGATTTTGATGACCAGGAAAAAGCTTGCACCATATGGCGTCGGTTTTCCAAGTTTGTAAACATAAACTAAGACATATTTTCTGATTCTAATTAGCTAATTTAACAGCTTGTTTGAGACATCACAATCACTCTTTTGGGCCTCTTTTGGTCTTGTGGATCTTGTATCCTTCGATTTGGCTGGTATTAAGAGTTTTACTCGCTTCTGGGCGCTGCTGATGTTCGGCTCTTATTCGGTTATCAATATTATTGTATTGCTCAACATGCTGATTGCCATGATGTCCAATTCGTACCAAATCATATCGGAACGCGCTGATACCGAATGGAAGTTTGCTCGCTCGCAGCTCTGGATGAGTTATTTCGAGGATGGTGGCACCATTCCACCCCCCTTTAATCTCTGCCCTAATATGAAAATGTTGCGCAAGACACTTGGACGTTCGCGACCCTCTCGCACCAAGAGCTTTATGGTAGGTGCCTAACCCTTGGCAATCTATGCAAATCCTTTCTTCAAATCAGTTTCAATAAAGCTCCTGTGGCTTGCTGTGCGTCAATGTTAATGTTAATGTGCCCCTTTCGTCCTCCCCATAGCGCAAATCCTTAGATAAGGCGCAGACGTTGCATGACAAAGTGATGAAGCTGCTGGTGCGTCGCTATGTGACGGCAGAGCAACGGCGACGGGACGATTACGGTATCACCGAGGATGATATCATTGAGGTGCGCCAGGATATTAGTTCGCTACGCTTTGAGCTGCTGGAGATATTTACTAATAACGAATGGAGAGTGCCCGACATTGAGAAGAAGACGCAAGGTAATTTTTAAACTCAAACAACATGTTGCTAAGACACCCACTCACCAACCCACCCTCTCTGAACCAGCTGCCCGCACTTCCAAGGGTAAGGAAATGGAACGTCGCATTATGAAGGACTTCCAGATTGGTTTTGTGGAAAATCTGAAGCAGGAGATGGACGAGAATGAGAACGGACGGGATATCTTTGCTTCACTGGCCAAAGTCATCGGCAGAAAGAAGACACAAAAGGGGTATAATATAGCCGTTAAAATAAGTTCCGTGGGTTATGATTTATTATTTTGTAATGAACAGCGATAAGGACTGGAATGCAATTGCTAGGAAAAAGACACTCACAGCAGATCCTATTGGCTCGAAACGGTCCTCCATGCAACGCCACAGCCAGCGCAGCTTGAGGCGCAAGATTATAGAGCAGGCCAATGAGGGTCTACAGATGGATCAGACTAAATTGATAGGTGCGTAAAGATTACAGTTTGTACTAAGTAAGAAGTGATGTAATTTATGAATATCTCTCTCTCTCTCTTAATCTAAAGAATTCAATCCGAATCTGGGTGATGTGACGCGAGCAACTAGAGTGGCCTATGTGAAGTTCATGCGAAAGAAGATGGCTGCTGATGAAGACTCAATAGCCGATGAGAACGGCCAAACTGAAGGCGACGACAATAAGAAACCCGATGCAAGCGTCGTAAGTGTTAAAAATTTGCTTCCAATATTAGTAATTAATTATATTCAATGCTTACAGACTACCAAACCGCCAAGTAAAGAAAGTGGTGCCTCCATGTTGGCAGCTGCTGCAATCCGCGCCTCTGTTAAAAATGTGAATGAAAAGACAAATGGAGCGGATAATAAGGACGATAAGAAACCTGTGGATGAAAAAGATAAAAAGCCATCAGATGACAAAAAACCTGGTGGTGATAAGAAGCCAGATTCTAAGCCTCAGGCTCCAAACGGCGGAAAACCGGGCGAGCAGAAGCCAATGCCACCTGGTAGCAAGCCACCAAATGCAGCAAAGCCAAATGAACAGCAGAAGCCCAGCGATGCAGCCAAGCCCAATGCACCCTCACCACCCGCCAAACCCAGTGATGCCAAGCCAGTAGCGGCGCCGAAGCCAAATGAAACCGGAAAGCCGGAGGCGGCTGTCAATAAGGAGGAGGCAACCAAGAGCGATGCAGCTAAGCCACCAGCGGCAGCTGGAGCCGCAGCAAAGAGTTCGGCGCCTTCGGCACCTACAGGTGCCAAACCGGACACTACAACAAAGACCACAGCAGACAAAGCGCCCGAAGGCACGAAGGCAACAAACGAAACCAGCGGAGGGGCCACGCCAGCTGGAGACCAGAAACCTGGACAGGAACAGAAGAGCGATGACAAGACGGACGCCAAACCGGGTGAATCTAAGCCAGCAACTGGAGCAGAAGCCAAGCCTGGTGAAGCCAAGCCTGGTGAAGCCAAGCCAGGTGACAAGAAAGACGATGACAAGAAACCCGGCGATGATAAGAAACCCCCTGCACCGGCTCCACTGAAGCCCGCCATGAAAGTGGGTCAAAGCAGCGCCGCGGCGGGAGGCGAACGTGGCAAATCGACCGTCACTGGCCGCATGATCTCCGGCTGGCTGTAAGATACAATCCAATGGATTCTCTTTATAATTAAAAATGGAATTGATTTTAAAAACTGATTCATGTACTAAAATGTGCGTGAACAATAATAAATAAACGAAATGTATACAAATTTTAAATGAGTTTCATACACTCAGGAACTTCCCATATCCTTAAATTCAATGTTGATTTTTCTAAACTTATATTTCGATACTTTTTCTCTAATCTATCTAATACATATTCCACAAACAACTTGTTAAAGCCTTGGGCAACAAGCGCCTGACCTTGGCAACATATTTTCTGCTTACATTCGCACATCAGCAGTTGCAAATGTTGCTAGATTCACCTTCCCACCCACACATTGAAACTGTTCAGCGTTTGGCATATAAAAGGACGAGAGTTCCGTTGAGCATCAAGCATTCTATCAGCACAAGTCAAGACGTAAACATCAAACAACATCGAAGAGAAAAAGCAAGTGTTCTTAAATTACGAAAATGAAGTCGTTTTTGGGGCTCATCAACATTGCATACACCGTATTGTTGCTTGTGTTGCTGACTAAATTCGGTGCAGCAGGTGAGTTAAGAATTAAGATGAATTACAGTCAATAAGAGACATTCACTAAGAGTATTTCACTAACGTTTCCTAATCCGCGGCTATAAATCTCAGCGCTGCTCTCGGCATTGAAAATACTTCTACGATATTCCCTTGAGCTGTTTCAATTTGTAACCATTAAAACCTAAGCCAAACAGCAAGTGGAGCAACGTTGATAATTTTTAAGAGACAAAGCCTGAAGATGCTTTATATTAACGCTTTTGGCATTTCCATTGAACTATGTATAAATATGTTAATAATTTCTCTTCTTCATTACTCTAAGAAGTGGAACATGATAAAGCCCGTCGTGGAGCCAACATGGGTCTCTATGCATTTCCTCGTGTGGGACGCAGCGATCCGTCTCTGGGAAGCAGTCTACACGATCCCAGTGAAGCAGCTCCCTATGAAAGTATCTATGGATTGAGCGATAGCTCCGTAGAGGATTTCGAGGGTATATTTGATTTAAGCCCAGTGTGCCTTTAAAACCAACATACTTTTATTTATTCGCAGACTACCAGAAGCGCGCTAGTCTGGTGCCATTTCCTCGTGTGGGACGCTCTGATTCCGAACTGAGAAAATGGGCACATTTGCTGGCACTGCAGCAGGCGTTGGATAAGCGTACTGGTCCCAGCGCTTCCTCCGGCTTGTGGTTTGGACCTCGTCTGGGCAAGCGTAGCGTCAATGTTAAGGACTATCCGGCTGCTAACAAGATACAAAAGGAACTTTTCTAAACAAATAATCTACATGAAGGAACAACACACATTCGCAACACAATTCAGCACAACAAAAAACTGAACTTAAATATGATAATATGATTCTGATATTTTAGTACCAACTACTTATGATCTTTAGATGAACTTTTCCAAATCAGAGATCAACATTGCAACATGATATTCTAATGGGTATATAACAAATTGGGTTAAATAATATTACCAATGGGCTGGTGAGGGCATACAATTTCGGTGAACGTTTTTGAAAACTGGATTTAAAAACATCCCCGAATCGCTTTAGTCTTGTATATATAATAAATATTTACAATGCAAAAAACAAAACTGTATTTAATAAAAGTTTGACTACACGAATACCATAAAGTTGGAATATTTATTGATTTTAAATAATAACTTATTTCAGTTTTGGTATGTTTCTTCTATGAATAATAGTTCAAAGAATTTTTAAGGTTTTGGGAAAATTTTATTCTAACGAAATTGAAAAAATTTATTTTATTAGTGTGTTATATTATCATAAAATAATAAGAATGATTATGATTTGTATCCAGGTGTATCTTTGGTTGATATTTTTAATTCTTCTGGTCTCTGAATCTGCGCAGTTCACTTTGAATGGCCTCGATAAGCGGCGCCGCCGAAGCTGCCTGTGAGTTACGAGCACGTCCCGGCGTATTTGCAGTGGAACTGGAGGTGGTGAGTGCTCCCCGAGATATATCCAGTATGGTATCTGGTCGAAGAAACGGTCCAGCGCTCAGTGGCCGCACCAGTGGCGAATGGGAGCCATGCAAGCTGCTCCCCCAAGCGCTGTAGGTGGGCGAAGGCGGCTGCGTAGAGTGCGCCGATTTCGGTGTCTTCTCCGGCTGTGCAGTTGCCGGACGCTCGGATGTGCTGTAAGCCTTGGCAGGATAGCTGATCACAGATAAGATTTATCTATGTATAAGTAGTTTTAGTATGAAAGTGTTAGTGAATGTTTACCTGGGTAAGCCGGCAGAGGAGCCGCGATGCTCACGATTAGTGATTGGTCGTCGTTTGTTGCTAAAGTCGCGCGAAGGCAATGGCATGGGCAGATCATCCTGGCTGGCGTACATCTGCATGGCACCCTCGAGCAGACCCTCGTAGTGGTTACGTATGGCGGATGCATCGTGCATGGGACTGGGGCTGAAGTCAGCATGGCTCCGGGCCTCTGCGGAAGATTGGTTGGAGGAAGTTCAGATGAGTTGAGTTGAGTTGTAAGTGTAGCTGGCTGCAAGTGGATATTTGGG
The DNA here is from genome assembly GCA_035044485.1 of Scaptomyza reducta. Taxonomy (NCBI): domain Eukaryota; kingdom Metazoa; phylum Arthropoda; class Insecta; order Diptera; family Drosophilidae; genus Scaptomyza; species Scaptomyza reducta. The sequence continues at coordinate 44,756 of JAWNNV010000612.1, forward strand.
TTCTACGCTCTCTATTTGGATTGGAGGTTAATTCTAATTACAGTTGTGTGTGCATGCAACAACGACAAAGATTACTGTTACCAAGGTTAGTAACGTGTTTGTGCCCCAATTTGCACATCATTGTCATCATCATTGTTATTGTCTCCACCCGCCTCACCCTGGTTGTCAGCACTGCTGCCAAGACGTTTCTTATGCCGCTCCCAGACGACGGGACCCACAATGCCTGGATCCGGATTATCGCTGTGCGAGGCAGAACGCACATTCCTCACTGACGGCGCCTTCGGACTGGGAAAGCTGGCAATCGTTGCAATGGTGCTGTCCCTGCTGCCCAGTGATTTGTGTGTCTTGAGGGACCTGTTGGAGGTCTGTGGTGCTGCCTGAGGCGCTACAGCATTCACATTGTCATAGTAGGTAACAAAAACGGGATCAAGGACACGATTCAGAGGCTCAGGAAGCGTGCTCTTGGGAAAAGCTCGAACCGAAGCCATCGAAAGAAAGGAGCCAACACTGGCCGTGTCTGAGGACTTCTCCGAGGGCTGCCCACCACGCGAACGTATCATCTCCCGGTTGATGGCTTGTGGAGATCCAGCGGCTCCGTCTTCTGTATACTCCTTGTCCGTAAAGATTGTCTGCTGCTGGAGAAGTTTGTTCCGATGGTAATTGTTGTGCGTGTTGTAGGCCTCATTTCGTTGAAAGTTCTCGTAGCTGCGACGCATCGCCGCTGGAGAGTTACCCTCCTCCGTGGAGGAGTTACTCTGACCCAGGGAGCCCTGCACAGGACTCGTTTCCAGAGAACCTACTCGATTCTCGTTCAGATAGCGACGCTTCGATTTGTGCCTCGACTTATCGCTTTTCTTTTCTGAGACAACTGACGCGTAAATGGTATCCTCAACGCCACCCTCGGCCCGATCATATTGATGGCGTCTTCTCTTATGGCTATCAAATAATCTGGCAGCCTTATCATCTAATATCCGCTGCACATCAGCACTTGGTGGATTAATGGGGCAATAAACGGAAGAGTCTGATGTGTTTTCTGTTGAGGAGATGGAATCGCGTCTAACTCGCGTGTGTTTTTCAACTGGTGGACCCGGAAAACTGATACGCGGCTCCCGTTCGTAGGAGAAGTTCTGCACACCCACATCTCGAGAGCGTCCGGTGCTCTGATCAGCAGTATTGCCAGCCGACCCACCTACTGCACTGTCTAGTAGGGTGCCTCGCGAACTGGGTCTCATGGATTGACCCTCGGACAAGAGTTCATTCCTTGAAGAGGTTCTGCGTATGAGATTAAATTACTACTTGATTACTGGTTCACCCTAACTTTCTTACCTGTTAACCTCTGTGAGTTCGCGTTGTCGAGCACGTGTGCGTCCTAGCAGAAGAATAGCTACCAGCAGCAGCATTAAAAGCAAAATCGCCAGTGAACTAATGACAACAAGCGCAACGTTGTTCTTTACTGAGTTAAAGAATCCTGCATGACTGCTACGTGGAACAGGCGCCAAAGCAGTTGCAGTGGGTTCCCTAATATAAGCTATGAATAAAAATAGATTTTAATGTAATTTTGTTAACTGCCTTGAATTCATTGAGTAAGACTTACGTTCTGATTTCATGTAGATTGAATTTCCCAGCGTTTTAACCGCCTCTGCCTCGCTGACCAGTTCCATATCCTTGGCCGCTGTTGTTGCCAAAACGGGTCGTCCATTTACAAGGACTGTATAGATGAGCTCCGTTTGATTAGCAATGGGCCGCTCATTCCTATAAAGAATGAAAAAGATTGAAATAATAATATCCTATTACACCTAAGTGGTCGGTTTGTCCTACAATTTAAGGTTAACATACACGTCAGAGTCAACGATGGCGTTTTCAGAACTGTTCCACTTTTGTAGCTCCGATTCACTAATTTGCGTGATGTTGTGTATGACAACCTGAACTCTTTCCTCCTTAAAGATGGGTAGTTGTTGTTGCTGTTGACTTAACAACGCTTCGCGCATTTCCTGTAACTTCTCCGACTTGCCATTCTGTTGTATAAGCTCCCAAGGGATAAGTGTTACATATGCACTGTAGTCTATTGACTCACTCCCCGTTGTTGTTGTTGTTGTTGTTGTTGGTATTGTGGTGCTGCCAAGCGACTCTTTTGACTCTGCGGAGTCACCAGGCCCCCATTCGGGCTCGTCCTCACCCGCCGCCCATACAGTTTTTACTTGGTGCGGACTATCCACATCCATGTCGAGTAGTTCCACATCATCACCGGGCCAGGTGGTTGTCGATGTGGTTAAGCCTGCACCTGGCTGGCGACGCTCTCGAGGTGCGTCCATTGAAACGCTAGCAATTTGTTGTGCTCCATTTATACCCAGGTGGCGTGTTTGTTGTCTGTATAACGCAAATATGAAAGTTTGAGACAGTTGTACTTAAATTGAACTCCCTGAGGCTTAGAAATCGTTATAATTTTGGTGCCGAAGTGGCTTGGAGATATTTTAAATTCTTGGGATTTCTTTTAACGTATATTTACCTGGTAAAAGCCAAACGATATAGTCTAGCTAGCTTCTCCTCTAACACTGGATTATCCTTGGCTGTATAAAAGCCAGACATGACAGTTAGTAGCCAATAGCGACGGTCTGCTGAGGAATAATTCAGTGGAGGCATTCCGGGCGCACCCAAATTCCAATTCCCGCCACCATCGTCGGGTCTGCAGTCTAGACAAATTGGAATCTCGATTTCCTAAAAACAAAACTGTCTTAAGTAAAAGCAGAACGCACAGATAGTTTGGACTTACATTATTTCCATCCACATAGACAGTTGCCACAACAGTTTCCGTCTTGACTATTACATCCTTTCCTTTGCTTATGCCCGTATGGACCTTTTTCAGATAGTCGGGAGGCCCATCACCTGAGCCTGTCCAAAAGAAATCTTCCAAATGCACTTCGTCCTTGATATCTGGATAGTTATTGTCTAAGTCATCATCTGAAACATTGCGTGTCACATAAATTAAGAATTGTGGTTTTTCTTCGGCTTGTTTATTTGTGAATTGGCTGCTTGTTATTAAGGAGTTTCTTGAACTTTTATATCGTTACTATAGCAATTAACTGGGGTGCAAAAAACTTTATAGACAGTTTTGGCTTTTACCATACCACTACGACGAAGTTGCATATTATTAAACAGACAGGGCTGGCACGTGAGTTAAATAAGTTCGCTAGCATAAGTTTAAATCAGTTGAAAAAGGAAATATTTTAACTTTTAATGACAGTTTGTAATGGTGTCGGATTAATTGAACAATTAAGAACAAAGATATCATAGTGACTAGTTGAAATGAAGCTTTGTAATATTTTTTAAGCGGGAAAGGTTTTTTGTCGTCATTTTAAGTTAAAATAAAGTTAGTTGTCTATACTTTTGGGTAATTAAACTAAAGAGTATCTTATTATCGCTACTGTCCAAAATAAATATAGTTCAATTTATCGACAAATCATGAAAAATGGTTACCTACCCAACGTCGCAAAGTCGTCGACACTTAAAGCAAACTTGTTTTGGGTTAGTTGAATGGATTGCATTTGGCTTTATTATGTTTATGTATCTTATTTTAATGCCGCATTCACAGTTTGTTTGATCAATTGCAAGTGACTCCAATGACAGTAGCAATAGCAACAGCTACTGATAAATTATGCTGAGTGCTTCCCTCCTGCCCTTTGCAAAAGGGGTGTGTGTCTCTGTCTCGTCTATGTTTTAAAAGTAGTCCAGTCATAATGATTATCCTGTCCTCAATGATGATGACCGAGCGAGTACTTACAACTACAACAAAGCCCAGGGTAGACAACAAACACTAATAAATATATCGATTAGCACCCAAAAAAACAACACACAAAAGCCGTCAAAGTTGACCACTTTGTGTGCGTGTTGGCAACGCAATTATTTTTAACGCATATTTGTGCACCTGTTCGGATTTGGCAGCAATTGTTTTTTTATGCAATTACTCATAAATTATATTGATTGTCCTACATTTTTGGGTTGCCCCCAAACAATGTTTGATAATTTTGTATTTTTTTTTTGGCCAACATTTCTTTGTTGCGAAGCACTGACGCATGCAGCCAAAGGTCATATTACTTGGGCAATCAACACCACAAACAACAACAAAAACAGCGCTAGTTGAAGGGTCAGTTCAAGCCGTGACCACAACTAAAAATATTTACGCCTAGAACATATCTCTGCGTCTCTACGAACAATACAAATAATTTCACTTTGGCTTGTTGCTCAACTTACCGTGACTTAATTGTATCAGCGCCTGTCCAACTTGCTCCCCATCTCCCCCGGCTGTGGCCTTGCATTTGTGTAGAGTGACCAAAAGTAACAATACTATAAATGTCACAGTACGCGAAAGTTTAACTCTCATTTTCCTTTGTTTAATTCTGCCAATTTTCAATTAGCTATTAGCATTGAAACAACATCACTTTTTTACACTTGCACATTATTTCACATGTTTTGTATAATTTTCAAGTTTCAACAACATTTCAGGTATTTTATTTTACTGTTGCACCAAAAGAATTTCACTAAAATGTTTCTTTATGCGTCGCGTTCTGGCATCGCTGAAAGTTGTCCGGGAACTGAGCGTTACATTCTAATCCAAACTTATGGGCGCACTCTGGTTCTGCCACGGTGGTTGTTTGTTTTGTTGTTGCGGCGGTTGTGTGGGTAACATAAGTGCATTGAGAGAAAAATGTGGTGTGATATGAAATATTTTCTGAAGTTAAAGTGAAGTTAATTTTCAAGTCGTATATTTTGGCATGAACCTGAATTACATCAATTTTTTATTCATTAGTTCAATAATTTAACTTTAAAATAAATTAAATATGTTTTTTATTCTAAACACTCATCTATTTTATTAAAAAAAAAATTATAAAATTATTCGCAGTATTAATCTGATAACATTTTATAATTTATTTTCAGTATAAAATCAAACACATGCCGGTTTTCCCATTGACGCTTGTTTGTTGGGCTACTCACACAGCTCGCGTTTCTCTGTTTGGGCCGCTTTGTGTCTGGTCAGTTACCTGTGGCAACAATCAAAAGAGCCAATTGCGCGCCAAGCTAACTCGCAGCTAATAAACAATGCAAGCTTTTAATTTCCACTGCTTTGTTCGCACGTTTAACTGACAAAATGCCGCTAGTTTTGCCGTTTTTGTTACCTTCATTGTTGTGGAGCATGCTATGAGTTAGCTTTTTGGATTATATTTAACTTATGACAAGTTTTGAGATAGTCTATAACGTTGTTTTGAAAAGTCGCAAGCTTGCTGTAAACTTAACATAAAGCTTTTACAGAATGAAGTTTGCGCTAGCAAACAAATGCTGATTGCTATGAAATTTTTTTTATAGTTTGCTTTGATTAACAGTGGCCAAGCTTACAGACGTGAATTCCGGATTTAGGCTTAAAAAAAATCCCCGAAGCGGCTATTTAATAGATAACCTTCAACTAGCAATCAATTAAAAGATTCCAAAGAGTTTTCTACCTACATCGAAATTAATTATGATTTGTGGAGATATTTATCTCATTTTTTTGTCGTTAGACAAGATTTTTGAAGCATATTATTATAACAATTCAATCACTTAAAGATGATTGATTATAATATTTGTTTTCTTAACACTTTTTTAAAGATATTAACGTTGTTTACTTTTAAGTATGCTTTGAATGCTCGGAAGTACATTAAGCTAGTGTTATTTTTAAATGCCCATTATTTCGGAATGCTCATAATTTAATCATTATTTTTCTTTTTATTCTTTTATCCATGCTTTGCTTCCCACACATATTGTTGGTCAACTTTTGTCTTCTAATGGATATCATTCGGTCTGCTAATTAGCACATTGAAAATGATTTTAAGCATTTAAAACTGCATTAGCAACAATTTGATTCGTGTGCACAAAATAATCCGTCATCTTTCAAAAATTTGCGGCACATAAACAGCGTGACTAAAAATTAATAAATGCTTTCAAGATTCCCATACGTTTTAATTAACATGAAATTTATGCAGAGATCTAACGCTTCTTGTTTATTTTTAGAAAAATCTGTTTGTAAAATCTGTAAAGAATATATTCATGGCCAAGTTAATTCCATAGCTTAAAATAATTTTTATTCAAGAATAGTAAAGGTCAAAGAATCAGTATTACGCAATAGTTTCCAAACTTGTATATCCAGATGACACGCTGATAATAATTAATCTCAAGTTGATCTTGGCCAAAGACCAAGGTTTTCAAACCCGTTTCAAACACACATATTATCAGAAATAATAATTTTATTTTTACACTGTTATTATCACCATCATTTTTTTTATATTCTAAATTATAAAATGTCTTAACCAGCAGCAGATTTCAGAGCACCGGGGCTCAGTTTCCGGTTCTTGATTTGATAGCGTGTCTTGTAGCCATCCTTATCGGCTGTGTACATGGTAATGGTGTCGGTATCGGTCTTCTCATCGTAGCTGGAATAGGTACCCATCACAACCAGATGCTCATCGGGTTGACCTGGATTCATAACAACACCGATCTCCTCACGTTTGCTGCCGTTGGGGTCTTCCAAGCTGATTAGAAAACACTAGTTAGTATTTCTAAGATTGAAACTGACGTTCATTTCTTACTTGAACCGATAACCCTCCTTGGTGGGCACCTGAGAGTAATGCTCCGCCATAATTGTGGGGAAAATATAGTCCAGAAAACCTGCTGAGCAGCTGGCTGCCAAGCATGCCACCAGAACGGCAACAAATACCTATAAGATACAAAAGTCAGATACAATTTCAATTGAAATCACATTTTATGTAGTAATTATATAGCTAATAGCTTGTCCAGTTCAAGGAACACCTGCAGCATTTAACATATTAATTGCAATAATTCATTTTAAATACAAACACTTTGAATGCCATTCAAATAGTTGGCATATTGCCGTCAGTCTTCACCCTTGGATTAAGTTATCGGCTACTTACCAATTTCGCAGCTGTCATGTTGATGCGAGCTGAAGTTCCCAAACGAGACTGAGATGATAGCGTGCTGCGATCCAACAGCTGAGATCTGCAAAGAATATTTCAGCGAGGCGTCGACAAAGCGTCGTCCACTGTATGATGCGTCGTATACGTAATACTTGACTTTTTTTTAATATATTGTAACCACTATAAAGTCAAAACCGGTTCCGCAAGTCCAATGTTGCCGGCAAATAAGTATGCAAACTTACACCTTGAGACGCGTCCATACTGTTGTCTTTCGGTTTGGTTAGCACATTTGGACGACACTACCATAATTAACCAGATTAATGAGTGATCAATGGCTTGTCAACTCCTACTAATACAATTTTTCGTGGGTGGTCTGATAAATTATGATCTATGCATATTATTTTTTAAGGGGAATACCCCCTAAAATATTTGATACCAGATTGCATTTTAAAGGTCAAATTGTTATCCAAAAAATATTAGGAAAAAAAAATTGTATTTTACCTCGTCATGCTTAAAAAAACAGTAAACATAATACAATTTTTATATGTCTTTAATCGACCAGAGATGCAATTCTACTTGTAAATTCACTTAAATAATTCCACATTAATTAATAAAGATTCATTCAAATGTTTTTTAAATCTGAATCGATCATAAATTAATTTCTAGCCTAGTTGCTGGAGGGAATTGCCCCAAAAAACATTAAATGGAAGTCAGCTGGATATGATTTTCCATTATATTTACAAGCCATAACAACTGTTCTAGATTAGTATTTAACGAGATAAAGATTTCAGAACACCGGGGCTAAGTTTACGATTCTTCATCACGTAGCGTGGCTTGTAGCCATCCTTATCGGCAGTGTACATGGTGATGGTTTCGATATCGCTCTTCTCATCGTAGGTGGAATAGGTTCCCATCACAACGAGATCCTCATCGGGTGTACCCGGATTCATAACGACACCAATTTCCTCACGTTTGCTGCCATTGGGGTCCTCCAAACTAATAATGAGACATTTTAAAAATATTTCTTATAATAAATATTAATTGATTTCTCACCTAAAACGATACCCCTTCTTTGTTGGCACTTGGGAATAATGATCTGTCATGATGGTGGGAAAAATGGAATCCAAAAATCCAGCTGAACAGCTAGCTGCCAAGACAGCTGCCAAGGCCGTGACTAGAATCTAGAAGTATTTGTATTTATTTTATTACTATAAGTCATGTACTTCTATCTGTGTAAACGCTTTTATGTTAAAAACTTTTCTTTAGACAAAGTCACATATGGTAAACACATGGAAAGTTTATTTCACAAAACCGATATTGCATTTGGTATTGGAAAACTTTTAAATAACACTTCACTCTTCAAAAAACAAAAATTTTACATTATTTTTCTAGTCAGTTTACAATCCTTACCAATTTAGCTGCTGACATGATGATGCGCTCTGCAGTTACCAAAATAGACTGAAATTAGCTCTGCTTGCGATTTGACAGCAAAGATGTTAGGAGAAAAGCCAATGAAGGCATCGACTATTGATGAATACATATTATGAATTGTAAATTTTGCATGTGGCATAAGTTAAAATAAATTAGTTACCATTTGTTCGAAAGCTTTTATGGTCATTTGGTAACTATTGATTTAGCTAAGAAACTTAGGACATGAAATAATTATATTTTAGAAAAACCAGCTTTGACATATTAAGACAAAAGGTAAACAACATAGATTTAGCATTACTCTCGTAAGTTCCTGCATTTGCGAAGATCATATTCGACTGGTTTGCATATTTTTTTTTGATATTCCAGATATTTGTTTGGTTAAACATACGCTCGCTTTTTTTGGCGAATTCACGGCCATAAGAAATTTATTGTTGTAGCTTTAACTAACCAGTTTAAACGTATTAAATTAATTTGGTCTACCTTGCTATTTGTTTAAGAAACTTGTTTAAGTTGATCTTCGCGCACTTAAATTTAAGTTTGAAACTAAAATAAGATTTAAAGAAGCCGAATGTCGTCATGGGAAAAACTTTGGCAAATAATTACAGATACCTATTGTAGGCTTCCCGTTAAACATTATGAATCATTACATTGTCAAGCATTCAACGAACATATGATTAAATGCAATATGAGATTGCAACATTCTTATTAGCTTTTAAGTATTTGGAAAATGAAATTAAAAATGTACACTAAACACGCTGACAAACACTTGTAGGTTTTATTTATTTGCATTTAAATATTGAGCAAATGCTATAAATTCAACTGTTAAATAGTGTTGTTATCAATGTTTACGTAAATGTTAGAAGTGTGTGCTTATTAGATTTCTTATTCAATTAGATTCCCTATTTAAAACGAATTTCCTTAAATCAATACTCAAATTTATGCACAAATTGAGTTAGAACAGCTTCTTGGAAAAACTGGACATGCATTTAAATATGTTCAATAAAAGTCTCTTAAAATATCGAATGATTCGATTTTGCCCGCACACAGCTTATTCCAACCAATTCCCAGTTTAAATACTAATTTTACTTTTTAGGACTTTTTTTTCGATATTTTTAAAATCTAACACAATGGGCCTCACCCTCCTTATGGATTTTATCTTCTTTTGTTGTGTAATTCTCGTCAATTTGACTCATTTGCGAGCGAAAAGACGATTCTTTTCCAGCCACAAAGTATGTATGTATATCTGCAAGTTTTGACTCCAATTTATGCACATTGACTTCAAGATACCGCCTAGAAGTATGCAATGATATTAGTTAAAACAGCTTCTTGGAGAAACTGCTGTTACTCATTTAAGGCCTTTTTGTCTTTTTTTTTTGTACACCACACATTACAAAAAGTATGCAATGGGTATTTTTTGTTTCTTACTCAATCGCCAACTCTCTTGCCTACTTTAGGGCGTCATTGAGATTACTCTTCATATCATATCACTGCCTTCATTTAGGCTTCACCAGCACTTTATAAATTCCCCTCTAGAAAAAATTCGCTTAATTAGCCTTGAACCTATCCACGCTTATGGGAATTAAATGAACCGTTCTTTCTACTAATTTAATTTAATTGTCAAAACTGAAATTAATTGTAAGCAAAGAACTTAAGCGTGCAAAATTGTGTTAACAAAACAAAGCAAATTTCTAAGTTTTTGATTAGTTCTGTAGCTCACAGCGCGCTCGCTTTATCCAGCTTAAATTATCAGAACCAATAGAGTGATGATAAGTTCTACGTTAAGCCTTGACAGGCAATATCCTGTGCTAGTTTTGGTGTTGTGCATTTTCCTAGGCAGTTCGGCCGTTCTCACCGCTGTTGATGAAAATCAAAAATTTATGTCCTTTCCATCGGGTTGCAATTGTTCGTTAACCCTTACGTGCACATGTTGCCAGGGTGCAATTCTGAAATCTATGGGCATCAGCAAGACGAGTATGTTTAAGCCACATTAACAAACTGCGTCAGCCAATTTGTCAATTTTGTGACCTTTTTTTAAGTTTGCATGGCATTCAAAATAAATATACTTAAGGCCTCGGTGGATGTGACCGTATCGCTGGATGGCAGTGAAGTATCCAAGTTCTCACTGGACTCAAAGACCACGCCCTCCTTCTGCCTGCCGGTTGTATCACAGATAACGCCCATGGCCGTGTGCCTGAAGATGAGCACAAAGTTATCAGGCTTGAAGAATCTTAACATGTGTCCAAGTTTCTATAGCAGCTTTGCAGAGAATCAGCTGTTGGCCTTTGACTTTCCATGTCTCAAATTGGGCATGGATGGCGTAAGTATTGCTTAGAGCCACAGATAATGGCGCTGATTTTTACAATTGAATAAAAGCATTTGCAATGTTCTTCGTTTTAAGATTGTTTATTTTCTGTTCTCGTTAGACATAGTGTTGTTTAAAGTTTGCAAGCCAAGTATAGAATTATAGCGCAGGTTATTTTTAGTGACAGGCTTTTAAATAGTAAGTATATACAAGTGCAGATTCCTAATTAAAGTCTACGGCAATTGTTTAAATTAGCATTACAAATCTGGATAGACTTTAAGAATGATGGATTTAGTTAGTTTAATCGTAGTAAATAATAAAAATATATATATGTAGTGTATGATAAACAGAAAGAAATATATATGTATGTGTGGGTAAAATGTTTGTTAAATAGCAGAACCCGCCAAGCCTTTGAAAAATATATATATATATATTTCCCCAATAAAATGTAGCCCTCAATATAAAGGGGCCAACACAGAAAAAGTGTGGGAGGGACAAAAAAAATTAAATTTACAATAAACTTACAAACTGAAGATCACACAAAGGACTGCTAAACTTAAAGGCTACTTGCGGCTTATCAACTAAATAAGTAGCGCTCTAATCGCTCACATATGCATATGTATATATATATATAGTTATTGATAGATATATAGATTATCCCTTATCGTTTATCGATTATCGTAAATCGTTTATCGTAAACTAACTAGGGATGGTGCATGCCACAAACAAACAACATTCGTTATCCGACTTCCATTCTCGCCAGGGCTGCTCCATTGTTGAGCATCAGTTTAAGATCCAGTTGCTGCTTCTATTCAAATACTGCCCAACGCTGACGTCGACTTCGATGTTGGAGTCGGCGTCGTCGGGGGAGGCGGCGGCGGCGGCACTTCACTCACAATCGCTTTGCACATGACCATCCTGACTCCGGCAAGGAAGTCGGTTAGGTAACATCATGTGGGTCGTGGCGGTGCCGCCGCCTTCCGAGCGGTGCACATCAGTGCCACCGGGGGTGGTGGCGGCGGTGCACTACGCATCCGTGGCACCGGCTTAACATCAGCTTTTATATGCTGCTGCTGTTGATGTTGCTTTGGCTGCGTCGTTATGACCTTTGGTATGGTGCCCAGACGCTTCGCCTTGGCCTGCAGCACAAGATCCGAATCATCGACCCCGCCTTCGGAGCTCACCGAATCGTAGGATGAGGGCGTCGGTGAATGCCTGGGGTTGCCCTGCTCATCCAGCTCAACATCGCCATCATCATCCTCTTCGTCATCCTGCTCCTCAATCATTGTACGAAACTCCTGTATGGAGTCGTTTAGCGCCCACAATTGTGACAGCAGTGAGAGATCCAATTGACGCAGTCCATACTAAAACCAGAGAGAGAAGCACAAAACGGAAATTAGTCAAACTTGCAACAGACATAACGCCATTGTATATTAATATGCAACATGTACAAGTTCTTGACGTGGCCCACCAACGCGCCAAAAGCATTCGCTGCAACTTTCAAAAACCCAAGGCAAACTTATGTATATGCTAACTGAGCTGACTGACTGAATGGCTGGTTGGTTGGTTGGTTGGTTGGTTGTTGCTTTTGCATTGGCATTGATTGACAGCGCCACACAGCAACTGAAACAGGCAGCGATTGTCTATCGGGGCACACCCACACAGACCCATAGAAAGGTTTGCTGTTTGACTTTTATAGCCATCGAATCTTTAAGAACTGAGAATTATGCTTTTTACGTTACGAGTTTGTCGCCAACGAAAGATATAAAGTATAAGAGAGTATTGAACATCATTTTTGTTCATCTAATTCTATATAACATATTTCATATTTCGAAATTTTTGTATACATTTTAGTTATTCTAATTTGGAAATTATTTCATTTTTGACTCGTCATCATTTATTCATACTAAATCTTAATTCCTCTTTGTCGCAATTTGAATGACATTTTACAATTCAAGTCGCTCCATATATAGAAAATGTTTTTTATTATTAATTGAGATTCGTTCGCTTAAGTATCTTGAACTTAATTAGTAATCAATCTATAGATATTTTGTAACGAATATTTATTTATAGGAAACTGGTAGTAGTTTGTTATGCTAATCTCAAACTTGCCTTGCTGCCATCAATCCATTTATAGAGATCTATCATTATTCTAATTGTATTCATTACATAAATGTTCTATCTACAACTCCATAATATTGCTAATATCCATAACGAAATCTAAAAACTAATTAAATATTAGTTCATTAATCAAAACTGGATTTTGTATCACAATTTCAAAGAGTATCTCCGTCATGCATATACAATAATCAATCCAATCGATATCGTTATGCATTTTTCATTCTTTCGTTGTGGTTTTTTTTTTTTTTTTACTTTTTTTTGCATTTCGCCATGGGATATGGAACGTATTTATGCCATGGCAACGTTCATCAATCTGCTGGCTGCTATCATGGCCTGACATTTAACAGTTCAGCGGACCGTCAAGAAGACATGCCATGGAAGGTGAGGAGAAGAGAGGGGGCGTATATAACCTAAGCTTGACTGCCCCGGCCACATATACTGAAAACCACATTTATGGCATTAAGTAACTCTTGACAAGAGTTCGCGGCGCTTTTGATAGCCACAGACAGTTAGTTGGCGTTAACCCAAACGGCAGCCGCTGTTTGCTTAAAGAGAGAGAGACCCGACTCCAGTCATCTAAGCCTGGCCTGGCCTGGCCTGGCCCGGGCCGACTACGTACATATGCATATTTTGCCTTGGCCTGCATTTGTGGGCATGAGTTTTAGAGATTGAGTTTGAGTTTGAGCCGGGCTGACAACAAGACGCTTGTGGTCAAAATGAAAGTTCCCCTGTCGCTGTCGAGTAGGAAGGAAAAATCTCATTTGTCAATTAATATCGCCGCATAATATCTCGCGCGCTCTCGCGCGCAAAAAAAAAATATACGAAGAAATATATAAAAATAGATATAAATAAAAAGAAAAGCAGCACAACTTTCTGCATCGCTGCCACCATCGCGGCTTTAAACAAATCCGCTCAAAGCCGGCAATGCGCTTCCCCTCAAACCCGATTCACCACCCAGTTTAAAAGACCCCAAACAACACCAACCACCAACTCCCACTCTAACCGAGCAGCTAGGCAGCCAGGCAAGATCTAGAGATCAACGGATCTGTCGTTGTCTGTGGCCACGTCTCTGGCAATCTGATATCCATGAACCGAAGCTGCGGCTGCTGCAGCTGACAAAACTGGCCAAACGATTTTGGCCTGTCACATTGCTTGTAATCCTGACGTATTTAAGGCACATCAAGGCAGCACCCAAGACTATGGACAGCAAACCATTGTGGAGAAAGCTTGCAAAATATTTGTCACACATTCTTGACATTTTTAGCGATAAGCCAAATATTTAAATCGCTAAATAGCATTCTTAAAAACTTTGAAATAAGTAAACCGATTTTTGGAAGATTTTTCAATATTAATTTAGAATAAGATTCATAATATTTAAACAGTGTATTTGTGTAGTATAGAAAAAACTATTTACAATATTTATATGATTTATATTTACTTGTATTTGATTTTAATCGGCTCATGTGCTACTTCTCCAAATACGAAAAATGTAATATGTAAATGTGAAAAGCAACTTTGATATAAATAGAATTAGTAACTGGGCTAACAAATTGCTAACTTTGGTATCCACATTAGCCTAATTTGTGCTGTAACACGGTTCAGCCCTATGCATTAGCACACTATCAAGTAACACACATACACACACACCCATACACCAACCACGTACAACCACATTTGGCACTCTCATGTATGTTAATTAGAGCTTAATTGGAATTAAGCACTGAGGCGACAAGTGCAGCAAAATCATCAATACCTCTCTTTAGGCAGCTGGCACAGTTTACACGCCTACCACTAAAAACATCTATAAAAGCAGCCGATATACATATATATATATATATATATATTTCCGCATTACTGGCCAGTGCCCACAATAAGAAAATTGCAGGTATTGGCAAATACGCAAATGCAGCGAATACTGAATTCAAATATGTATATATTGGAAAAGTTGTAGACAACGCCTTAACACACAGATAGGGAGACAGAAAGAGAACTAATAGAATTTTGCGCACAATGTTCGAGTGTTAAATCTGTTTGCGGAAGACAAACAATAAGTCGGCGAGTTTGCCGTTGTGGCAAAAGCTTTTACGGCTTCGCGGCCTGATATGAGTTATTACAAAATCGCAAACCACAATAAGAACAACAAAGTGAAGAACACCAAGAAGCAGCACAAAAGACAAGGTTTAACTGCGCACAAAGTACTGTTATGGCAAAGCCAAATTCCAATTTGAACTTTATGACCACTCGTCGTATGCGTTATATAAGCAAGTAACTAGCTAGTCTTGCATCATACACCATACAGTTGAAGATGCAGCCAAAAGACTTAAAAACTACTCACAAACTACTCACTCTCAATGTCAGTCATGCATCATTTTGTAATTAACAGCAAACAAAACAAAAACCCAACACTTAACTCGTTTGTTTACAATTTTACTTAATTAGCAACATTAGCTGACATTGAACAAAAATGATGACGTGCTTATGCAGCTAACAAAAAACACAAGTTGATGTTGACCAACACTGTCACGATTGTTGAAAATAGTTTCAAAAACTTGTAGATTTTGAGATTGTATTTAAGTAGTTAAAGGTTTATTCAAAATATATAAAAACAAAAGCTGTAAATTTAGTTTCTTTGCATTTAGTTTTGTTAAAAATCATGGTCATTCTCTATTTATTGTAGATTTCTTCTGGTTCATTCTTAATTTAAGTATAAAGTATCATCTCCAACTCAATCACATTGAATTTCATATCTCGGAAAGTGCAATTTGTGGTAAAACTGCAAAAAATGTAACGCTGTGACCTTTTTAAGTTTTTTATTCAACGTGACTAAAATCTAAATAGTCTATGAATCTCAAAATAAATAATAAAAAAAATACTTTTACTCAAAAAATATAAACTAAAAATAAACCCCCCAATACTTAGTTGTAAAAAGAGCAAAAAAAACATTAAAGAATAGACATTATACGAGCACTAAAACTATTGAAGTCATAAAATCAAAAGACAAAACTTGTTTAAGGGTCTTAAATCTCCGCAGATGATTTACCGTTCGTTCAATGAGCTTGTTGGAGGCCTTTTAAGCTATTGTCGACGCATGTGTCATGGTTATTTATGTATATATACTATATATATATATATATATATCTATAGAGTCATATATAAGTAAGCTCTATGAAGTTCAGGGATGTAAATGGCAAGTCATGTGGCTCGCAGACACAACGCTTGCGCCACAATTTTTTGTTTTAATGAGTTTTTAAAGTGTCGTCTCTGTTCTTAAAGTTCTTTTTTATACAGTTTTTATTCAACCAGCAAGTGGTGGCAGGTGGCATGAAGATGACTGTAATCAGCGACTGTTCGAGAGAGTGTAATTAAGCTTAAACGACAAAAACAACAACTTTTGACGACATTAGGTCCACACACACACACACACCTATAAGAACTAACTTTCGCTGAGATTGCATCGTAAAATGCAATCGATAAGATTGGCAAAGAAAAAAGTATTATTTAAAAATGAATTAGCCCTAAGCGCATTCCGTTCATAAAAGGCTTAGTACATATTGTTAAAATACAAGACAACAAGCAACAATAAAAACGTTCAAGTATAATATTTTGTTATGCACATTAGTTGTAGTATAAGTGATAAAAGGCGACGACGCGACAGAAGCCCTTAAAGTACGTGTATCTCTTGGATGCAATGGCCATAAACTAGGCACCAAGTTGTTGTTGTTGTTTTAGTTGTTTTCTGCATTTCTGTTGTTGCATTATGCATGTGTCGCCTGACAGCAGCTACACTCAAACCAAGTTTATATATGTATATAAACTTAAAATCATCTTTATAACCAAGAAAAAACATAAAATATTTGATTACTATATTTTTATAAAAAAAATTTCTTCTTTCAAATAAACTTTAATAATGTATAAAAATTATCTTCCATGACATTTAACTTTTTGTCAGTGTAGCATCTATTCTTAACTGAAATGTACGGAGGCTGAGTTGGCCTTTGGGGCATCGGCAGCACTTCAAACATTTGTGCGTTGAACTTTGGTGACCGCCGCTGAGAATGAGAATGCGCTACAAATGCGGAAGCACCTCCCCAGAGATAAGCTCGGGCCAAAAAAAAACAACACACACACACACACAAATCTGCTTTGCAGGCATTGTCACACAGTTCTGTTGTTGTTTTGCTTGGTGCTGTTGTTTGTTGTTGTTGTAACTTAATTTAGCCAACTTACTGGTCGAAACCGACAGCGACAACGAACTTTTTGTTTTTTTGGCATTTGCATTTTGGGCAAGCTGACGACAATGCAGTCACGCCTTTCAACTTTAGCGCCAACGGCACACACACACACACACACGCTTACAATGATATACACACATTTACATTAAGTATGTGTGTATATCTTTATGTAGCCTGCCAAGCCGTTGGCGACATTTTGACGTGCCCAGAACATTGTCAACATTGGAATTTTTTGCACTTGCATTCGCATGGCACATGGCGCCCCACTTCCCTCTATACCCCTGCCACACGTTGCCAGGAATATTTAGACACGTCGCTTATTTATTGCTCGTTACCCGTTTCACATATCACTTCTCTTCATTCATTCGGAAACCCAATTGGAATCCAATTCAAATATAGTACTCCACTCCTTTTGGAGTACATCGAGGCACGTACAAGACGATAAAATGTCAACGATTTTTGTATCATTTACAACGTACGTATGTACATCCTATTGACTGACTGTTCATCTAACGGGGCTCATAAGCTCGCGCATATATGGCCAATATGCATATTTCTTTGTGGGTGCCAAGCAACAACGTGCTGGCATGTTGTCTAAACCAAAGTGAATCGCAAAAAAATCAGTTTGCAAGCAATTCTCTGGTTCACTTAAAATGCAAAACGTATGGCTTGAAGTTAACAGTTCCAGAGCTATACGTTGCCCTTTGAGAGGCGCCGCTAAGTCGCAATAAATCGTTACCAATATTGTATCTATATGGGACGTGGTGCAAACATGTTGTAAAGGTAAACTATTGAAGGGGATAACGAATGGATTTGCTATAGAAATATGGGAAAGGAAGGCAATAAAATACAAGTTAGAATGTTGGTGTCGGAAGTCGATCCGTTTAGATTTTGTTCAGTACGAACTAGGAAAAGGGAGTGGCAAGAGTATTCAAGATCTCAATTATCAAGCCGATTAGTAGACCATATGTTGGTCACTCTATATATCTAGTGTTTCAAAATATATACATCTTATTTCCTGCAATTTGTAAATGAAAATCTTTACGTCAAACTAAATTTCATCATCTTACAATCTTTAATATCGATTATTATATATTAGTATTGTCTCCTTTCGCCATAATATCTGCAAAATGGGTTAACACGCAACCATCTCTAGGCAACAGCTATGAAGTCGGTTGCCTAGTGGCATTAAGACACACATCTAACCCCAGCAAGCAGCCATCTCCAACGAGTTTCAATTGCACACACGCAGCTGCCACAAACAGCAGCAACACCAACAACAACAGCAAGTACAACATAAAAGTTGCCGGTCCAAAACGGTGGCCAAAAATTGCTACGCGGCCATAAATAAAACGGTTTTCTACAACTTTTTAGTGTGTATGTGTGTGTGTTTTTATTGTCTGCAATGCAAAATTACGCAACATTTTCGTGGCTGATTCCGCACTGATTGATAAGCCAAACAAACAAACAAAACCAGCAGCTACAACCACAACAGTCCCGAACAATGTGGTAAAGTTATTTTCATGCTGCAGTTTTTTTTTTGAGCTATTTAGGGGCTATAACAAAATGCAGCATCAGCTGCAACTCAGCAAGCAGCTCATTAAAATATCTTTTTCTGGCTCCAAAAGGTGTTGACTGCAGCAATAAACACACATTTTTTTGTTGTTGAGATAGTGCAAACAGTTCGACGCTAACAGATCATTGTATCAAAAAACAACTGTAATAAAATTAAGAAAACATTCTGTCACATGCATTAAAGTTATAAATACAAGTTGAGGTACAAATGTAAGGCATATTATAAGGTGTTGCTTGTAATTTAAGGTTCCAGCCAAAATGTGCAGCAATAAAATCATACAAAGTATATTTTACAAGTGATCATAAAGTTCGAGTTGTGAAAATCAGGCAAACGATCAATACTTAAGTTTAACAACTGCATCGCATTTATTATTGAATTTATCTGGTTTTAATGCTTAACATTATTAACATGCTTTTGTTTTTACAAGTTTCACACTTGTTACAAAGAGTAATAATGGCGGATAAGCTGATGAAGGAAATTAAGGCACAATAAACCGACTTATAAATGTTCAATAAAATTTCGTCAGTATATCCCCCAGATTTTGTTGATAATCTGAAAACGATCTTTGTTAATATTATACCTTTAAAAAGGGAACATGTTAAGCAAATAGTTGGATGATTTTCATGCTAGAATCTAATGTAGAAAAGGTGGTTCCCAAGTGCCCCATGAAGCCACCGTAAAGCTCAAATGTAAGTATGAAATACTTCAAAATAGTAATAGTTGAAAAAAAGAGAAAGAGACCAATTGTATTTGGCACTCACCGCAATAAATATCTAAAATCTTAGCATATTTGTCACTGCGTGATTTATCTAACGTTGCAGAGTGTGGCAGCCTTTGGGGAAACGGTAAATTTTTGTTAGCTAAAAACTGATTTCTGCAATACTTGGCTTTCCTCTCTTTCAACTCGCTTGCTGAGTGGCCCTGGGCAAATTAAGTGTGGTGCTGTGGGTATGTTAATCCATAGAGTTGTGTGTTTGGGGCATGTATGTTAGGCCCCCATCGTGTAAGTTAATGTTGTTGTTGGAGTTGCTGCATGCCCCCATTTGGCATTTGCCATTTTCTAATTGCACAAATGCGCCCCAGAAGCGCAAGGCGCAAGCGCAACATCAGCGAACCCAAACGAACAATCGCTGTGATGTTAGGGGAGTAGTACACAGAGCGAAAAATAAAATAATGATCAATTATGAGCTTGATTGTCTGCTAAGATTGCTGATGTTGGGAGCATGGTGTTGATGAAAGTTAAGTTTTGCAAATATTTTCGCAGTATTCGCCAATAAATAATATTCGGTTAATAGAAACGAGACAATATTTTGAAATTTTGATAAAAATAGTTATTTTCATCATTTTAGATTTTTATGAATAAATCTTTGTACTTTGTCATATTTTTGTTTTCTGTGTAGGCGTAGCGGAAAACACAAAGAGGAGAGCAGGGGTGTGAGGACTGGCAGATTGCAAAGATTATGGAGGCATCGCTGCCATCGACTGTTTTGTGTTGTTGCATGTGAGCGCTAATTTTTGTAATTTGTGTGCAACTGTCAACGCAAGCCACAAAACCAAAGCCACGGGCTGGATAGCTGTGGATAAAGCTGGAACTTCAACTGCAGCTGCGTAGAGATCAGGGGCAGGGAAGAGGGGCACGTATATACATATAATGTATATAGTCAAACTTTCACTTGGGAAGTTAATGGCGGTACAATGCACACAATGCTCCTGATCGAAGGCAGAGTTGACTTTGTTTTGATTGCAAGCGCAACGAATGTTTATTTGATTGTTTATTCGACTGGGCCACATTTAGATCCCCTCGCCGCATGCCCCCGTTGCGAGACTGTTACATTGTGTCCACTTCTTTGCATGTCATTCGACCGTTTGCATTTGTCAGCTGCCCGAATGCATATTGCAATAAATATTTATTAATTTTTTATGTGAGTTTTACGTGCAGCAGGACTTTCATCTTTGTGCGCTATCACAAAAGCGCTAACTATATAAATATAACTATATAAATAAGTGTTTATATATACATTTTGATTCTGGTTTTAACACCACAAACACAGAATTTGCATATTATAAGCATATAGTATAGTATATATATATAGAGTATAATATATTATAAGCTCATTGCGCCATGACGCTTATTTCGATATGGTTTATATATGAAAATATATATAAAATCCCCAACGGATCTCAGCTTCAGTGCCTCGCACATAATTAGCCACAGAGCCGTGTCCATGTGCGTCTGCATATATCAAGTGGAGAACCGTTGAGAGCGTTTTGACCATTGTCTACGTAGTTTTCAATTAGCCAACAACTAACAGCCTTCACTCAGCTTCATTCTTGAGCCCCCCAAAATGTCGTATTGCCTGCAAGGCTTTAAACTATAAAATAAAATACAAAACTTAAATACTTAAAGGCCAAACATTAGAATCGTTGGCATTGCTGACATTTAAACAGAAATACAATACAAATAATACTTAGTGTGGCAAAAAGGCATTGATAGCAAATCTGGCAAATCAGTAAATAACATTTAAAGAAATAACTGTTCAGTTAAATAACCATTACCAATCGCAGCAGGTGGTCGGCTAATTGTTAACTAAATAGTAAAGTGCACTTTAAACTGAAATATTGTGTACATAAACTTTTTTAGCGTACAATAAAAGAGCAAAGTCAAGACATATAAATCTAACAAGATAGGCAATTGTAAAGGAAATTGACGATAATTGTAAATGAAATTGATGTTAAAGAAATGTGTTTACTTTCTTACGTTATCTGAACTGAACTAGCTTTAAATATTTTATGTTATTCAATATAGCTTAGTTTTTATGTGATACCAACGATATTAATTGTTTGATACCCGAACTTTTAAACTAGTTTTAAAAATGTTTAATCAAAAAAATGAAAGAATCATACATGCGAAACATGGTACGACGTGTAGGAGACTAAAGTGTTTATTCAATTGAAAGCAATTGTAACATGTAACAAAAGGTACACAATTCTGAATCTGGCCATCAACAATTTGCTGTTCAGAACACTACTGTCTGCGCCCATTGTTGAGAAATTATTGTAGCGTTTCAGAGGGCGGGCAGA
Organism: Scaptomyza reducta; assembly: GCA_035044485.1. NCBI lineage: Eukaryota > Metazoa > Arthropoda > Insecta > Diptera > Drosophilidae > Scaptomyza > Scaptomyza reducta. The sequence goes on from JAWNNV010000612.1 coordinate 66,458, forward strand.
AGAATGGTAAATAAAATGAAAATCATGTTTGAATTGTTTGTTTATTTTGTTTATGTTCGTCTTTAGCAGTGGAAACGCAGAAGAAGGAAAAAAAACTCATGCGGCAATAAAAAAGCAGAGCAAAAATTTAAAAGTGAATTTCACAGTCAGCTGCACAAGAAGTTGGCTAAGTTGCAAAGCATTAGCCAGAAATGATGAACCAACAACAACCAAAAATATGTACGCCAAGAGTATTTTTTCTTTATCAACGATCAGTTAGTTGGCTGTAACTTGTTTCCTGGCCAACATCTTTTTGGTTGTGTGCTCCAGTAAGCGTCGCTAACACTAATTATGAGTATTAAAAAAATGAGTGTAGAAAAAAATGATATAATAACAATCCAGTGACAATTTTTCTTTCTCATATAACAAACGTTTCTGTCTCTCTTCCTCAAGGCAATTAATAGCCAGACTTTCGCTTTCAGTTGTTGTATTTTTTCTTGTCATCGAGCGTTTCCTGTGTGAAAAAGCAAGGAATGCACACGCATGCAAATCGCGCGCGTTTGTGTGTGTGTGTGTATCTGGCTAATTTTGTTTTGAACTGAAAAAGAACACTCCCATTTGGCTGGTTGGCTGGCAATAATTCCTCATTCCCTACAGGGCATTTACATTAATACGCTTTATTTATAGTTTCGTGCAACTTCTTTCTATATATATACTATATGTAGTTTATTTTTGCAGGTGCCTTTTGGCTGCCAGTCAGACAGCAACTGGGCGCCCGCATAGATCATTAGTGGACGCCAATGACAGGCGCAAGACAGAGGCAACAACACTAACAGCAACAGCGACAACAACAACAAGCTGAGTCAATCTTTGCCGCCACCCGCTGTGGCCATGTGGCAAGCGTGGCAGCTTCAACATCGATTCGCAAGTCCAGAGCCAAATCATTTCGTTATTAATTATGCATGCAACTCCTAAAAAACAGAAGGCGGAGTGAGCTGACCGGGGAAGAGTTGCCCCTGTGCCTTGGCAATGTGCGTTGTTTGTATGTGTGATATAATCGCAGCCGGACTTGAACCGCAACTGACATTGGTTCCATTCGCTGATTTTTGCATGATGCATGCAAAGGTTTCCACAAAACTTAGTATTGGAACCGAGGGAGGAGAAAGAAACTCAGTAATATGCAGGTGACGTTGACCCCAGGCGCAGAAGAATCGGCTAAGGAAGCAGAGGCAATGAGTAATACCACCGGAAGGTGAACTTTTTCGAAAGAAAGGTGTACAACAGGTAGTACTTGAATGACGCCATCGTTAAATTTGTAAGAACCGAACCGTAAAACGGTAAGAAGTTTAAGCACAGACGAACAGCAGAAAGCGGAAGATATCGAAATAAACAACGGAAGACACAATAAAAAATCATTACATACGATTTTACCATGTACATAAACAAGTTGTATGTATACTGATATGATCATGGCTTAAAGTTATGTCATACTAGAAGATTGGACTTGAGGAGCGTACGAATTAAGCAATAAAATAAGCAATAAAATAGGAAAATATTGTCAAGACTTACGTCTTAGAGAAAGAGGATCACTTAAGCTTTTGACTTGGATTAACGTTTGGTTCTTACAAGAAGGAACGAGAAAATGAGCATCAAAAGTTTTTAAGGTTCAAAATAAACATAAAGACCTGAATGCCAAAGAATAAACAAATATTTAGTACTGTTAGATTTCTTGGTGTTATGCTAATTGAAAGTCAAGGCATGTTTTTCAAAACTCTTCAAGACTCAAACAGCAACAAAAAGCTATGGCAAATTTAGCAAAGCTCATTATGATTTTATCAAAATCACTCAGAGGGACTAGTGTGCAAAAGCTAGAGACTGGCGGATATTCAAAAGAGACTGTTTTAAGCTTCTTGGAAATCTGTGTAAACCACAGAACAACAAGACACAAGACACAACTTTTACATGGTCAATTACCACATGCACGCTTATCACTATCACTATACGTAACATCTGGCCGTAAAGTTCATTAAACTCTGTTCATAATACGTATGCAGGTGATACAAAATGGCGGCTGCGAATCTTTAAGTGTGACCAGGCACAGCAAACGAATTTGCAACGCATTCAAATGAATCTTTTACGCTGGGCCAGGCAGAATGAATTTGAATGTTGTTGGTTGTTGCATGAGCTGAGAGATTTGTAAAGCTTTTGCTTTGTGGCTTGTGCCAAATAAAGTGAAACAATCAAAGAAGCAAAAGAAACAGAATTGACTAACCGAGAGATAGAGAGAGAGAGAGACAGCACAGCAAAGAAATGAAAGAACGTCCAATGCGTTCAAGGCCGTTTTATGGAAAGCCATAAAAGTCATTTCATGCCTTGATGAATTTCTTCTCACTAAGCTTGGCCCTGTTGTTGCTTGACGGTTTGGCTTGTGGCTAATGTGGCAGCTGTTGATGTTGCCTTCTACGTTTGTTTCTTCACTGTTCATAAATTTAATTTGCCAAGCAACACGGCAACAAGAGAATTAGTTGGCTCAAATCCCTGGCTGTGGCTTAATGGCTTGTGCGCTTGCGCTGATTAGTTCGACTTCAGTATTTCTTCTATTGTTGTTAGCTGTTACAATATTTTTTTTTGTTTCATGCGTTTTTTTGCATTGTAACAAAGCTTTTTATTACTTAATCCAAGATGGGCTGCAACAGCAAAGTCCCAACAGCAAAAACAATCAAGAGAGAGACGGAGAGAATGCGTCTCCAGATGACAGCTCATTAATGTGGAATGCATGTGTTTTTTCTATAGAGCGTATTGTTTTCAAATAGGTGCAGCTAAGAAAAATGCGAAGGCCAATGGGAAAGCAGCTGTCTAAAGTAAAAAAAAAAAACTTAACTATCTTGAAGATGAGCAATTTGGTTAGACAGCAGCTCTTCTTGAGCCTAGAAATCAATCGGAGCTCAAACAGAAAAACAAGATTTAATAGTATGAAAATTGAGTTGTGGCCCAAGGAAGCAGAAAATCATCATCTCAACATAACGTTTAGATTTGACGAGCAACTAGTTTAGCATCTCAATCAATTTGCATGCAACGAAGAAGGCTCGTAATTCTTCATCTCTTTTCTTTTAAGTCGAGTTAATCTTTCCATCAAGTTGCTTCAAATTCTGTCAGGCAGAACAAAATCTTCATCAAAATGTATTTAGGATCATTTTTGAAGAAGGCTTAACGCTTATAATTCTTAACTAGCTTAAGCGTTTACTGAATAGAGTCGAGTATAATGCCACGTTTCTAGTAAAACTTCAAAGCCTATCTACTCCAACATTGTTTGACGCCAACTTCCGCCTCTGGCAGATATATCTCATAATCTAAATATACATTGATTGATATAATCGTAATAAGGCAATTTATCACTGGCTTGGGCAATTGACATAAATTGAAGTTTGCATAATATAATTGCGTTTATGGCAGGTTTTTTTCTTCTATTTTTTGAAAGCTGATCTAATAATATTAACGGCCAGACTGACCTTCAACAAATGTTTACTTTCAGTTTTCATAATTGTACCGACAAACGACAGATTGCAAAAAAAAATAAAAATAAAAATAAAAAAATACACAACAAATCAGTTAGAAAAAAAAAACTATAAATAAATATTTGTACGGTTCCCCCACATGTATATAGGTACGAAAGAGTATCAATTTCTTTGGATTTTTTTGTATGATTGCCGCTTGCGAAGCAATTGAACAATTGAAAGCAAAAGCGGCCAACTAACATAATTGCAGTATGGTATGCGATGTATGCACTATGCATGTGTGTGTGTGTGTGTGCTACACACCCACAAACAGTTCACAGCTTGAATCGTTAATCATTCAACCGCAACATTTTGCAAAAAAACAAAGAAAAACTAACCCAGGCCCAAAGACCCCGATGCTGCCCGCAATACGTAGCCCCCAATTGGTGGCCCCGGCGACAGGCCGCGCGTAATTGTAAACGAGTAAATTTAAATGTTTATACCATCTTAGAATAGTTGAACGACTTGTTTGACACTCTTTTTATACATTTTAGTACTTTGTTTTGTCAACTTTAACAATATTTTCTCCATAAAAACTGTATAGAGAAAATATATTTAACAAAACCTTTTTTCATTTGTAACAAATATTGTACAAGTTTACCAAAACTTAATATTTTAATATTTTTCTTATGTTTTATATTTTATTTAAAGCAAACCACATTATGTTTTAACCAAAGTATATTCCCTATAGAATATTTTTTCATTATTTCGGCGCTTAAAAAGTTTAAAGTTTTGTGGCGTTACGCCTTAGCTTATATTACCTCTCTTTGAGTAGAGTATAACAATTGGTTGGCCAAAAACAATGACCAATTACTATGTCATTGGGTGCGCGTTGGCGTTGTCCGGCATTTTTGTTGTTTCCTTTTTTTTTTTGGCTTTAACTTCGAGCTGACTTTGAGCGCGTGAAATTAGTTGAAACAGTCACAGCAACAAAAAAACAACTATTATAACAGTAACAACAGCAAGTGGAGCGTAATTGGTAACAAGACACATAGCAGCGTTTGTAATTTAATTGTAACAGCCAACAGGTAACCGAAAATAAGAGAGAGAGAGAGGAAAGGGTGAGAGAGTGGAGGGGAAGAAAGGTGGCTTGGCCCAGCCCACAGATGACGCCTGACCCAAAAAGTGCCGCAGAATTATTGCACAACTGGCATGCAAATTGCCAAATGGCTTAAATGTTTAATCGTACTTAGTTGCCACAAAAATTGGCGCCCCAATACGGGTCACACAATAGGCAAAAATCTGTTGCAGCAACCAAACGCTGTTTTTGCTAGAAGTCTAAATGTGTAGTTTGTTACGTTTTTGGGGGCAACAAATAGATTCGAATTGTGGCCGCTCCTAGCACCAGCGAACCACTGAACCGAACCACACAAGCGCACCACACCACACAATTGTAGTTTTGTTTTAGTTTTACACCTACGCCTTTTGGTGTACATTAAACAGGTTCTTTACAAAAGGTCGCCGGTGCTATGGCACATAAAATGTGAAAGGTTTTTGGTTTTTGTGGCCAGCATTAGACTTTAGACTCGGCTAAGACAAGCCTCAGTAGCGTTGCTTAGCTGGCAAATACTATGTGTAACCCACAAAGCACCAATCGAATTGCAATTAAAAACAAGTCGCAGTTGCGTTACAAATGTTAAATTATTGCGCAAGCGCACAGACCAAATTTTAATTTATTTAATTGCAGTGGCAAACGAAAAAACTAAACGAAATAGATAAAAGAAATAAACAAACTAAATTACAAATCAACTGTCAACTGTCAGCAACAATGTTTGTGGTGGTGATGATGATGATGACGCTGAGGCTTGGTCAAGAGCAAAACTTCAGACAACACTTGGCCAACACTCTTGGCTCGCGGAGACAATGTGTGTATGTGTGCTTGTGGGCCTGGCCAACAAGACACAGCAATAGACCAATAGACAAACAGTCAGGTTGATGCCTCAAAAAACGTGTCACAATTCACATGCGAATGCCATGTGCAGTTCGTGATCAGCTTGAAAAAAAAGCCAAATACCTGAAATCGTATGAGAAAAACTTCAAACTTAGTTTTGAGTCGGCATTAGCAAACGGATGTAACTTGAGCTTTATAGTTACCGATACAGATTCCCTTGAGCTGTGACCCGTCAATTAGAAAGAATGTGTTTATATTCTATGTGATACTTTTAGCTTGTATATAAGAAGGAATTCTTTAATTAAATATTAATTACAGACAAATTTTAATACTGTTGTTATTTGTAAAAGCTATATATCGAATCTAATAACAATATTTCTGCTTGTGTGATTTGTTTTTCATAGTTTTTTTTATAGATTTTTGTAATATTTATTTTATCTAGCTGATACTAAAAGTATGAGAATAATTCCTTTTAAAATATTTCAGCATCTTAAAGAAACAATAACTGATAATATATCGTTTGTCATTAAAAAATAAAATCTTTACCACAGAGCATTTGCAAATAAAATGTTAGCCAGTTTTGAAGCTCACTTAAATGCCCATTTCGTTGGTGATGCAGGCGCAATTATAAATGTGACTTAAAACGACATTTGCTCATCAGAGTCGGTAGACGCGCCCCTTGCTGTTGCCCCTTGCTGTTTGCCAGCCAGCTTGTTGATGATGCCCGAAGACATGTTGTCAAATGAATACATTATTTGAAGAGCCTAACGCCAAAATGAGCGTTGCGACTGCGCTTTCAACTTTGACAAAGTGTTTGGTATTGTGGCTAAATGTCACAAAACAAAGAAAAAACCAAAAACAAAAGAAGAAAAAAAAGTAAAAAAAAAAAAAAACGTTAAAGCTAAAGGCCGCCCCATTGCTTTGGGGCAGCTCACTCTCTCTCACTTGGTGTTATGCTCTTTTTTGGCTTGGCTATTTTGAGTTGGTAAGATAATTGCTTTGCCAATTCGACTTAATGAATTTAAGCTGCATTTGCATTTCGCTTTGTTGACCCACGAGCTTGACCATTTGATCGCTTTATGGCCATTCATATCACCTATAAGCGACAATGTCAAAGTTGAGAGTTTAGTCACGGGGTGAGCTTATTTAATATGCTCTAAAAATATTCATGAACTCTGCCACCAACGAAAACCCAAACACAAAACTGAAAGTTGTATCTACTTTCTATTCGCTGTTATATAGAAGAGAAGTGCATAAGCGTAGATACCGAATTAATATAGCTTCCTGATCACGTGCAAAAAGAATTATAACATCTGAGAGATAGAGAGAGAGAGACAGAAGTCTACTCCATCACAAAACATCATCACTCAAGTCAAAGTCGTAGAAAGCTGTAGCCGAAAAACAAAATGCAATTTATATTGTGTAAATTGGAAAAATATGAAAAATGAACTAACAAAAGATGCAACTACTCGTGCCCAGCTTTTATGAGAAATGTGCAACCGAAAACTGAAGAATTTCCAAACAGTGAAATCTGAAATTGGAATTCAAGTGCTGACAGCCGGCACATACGTACACACACAGACATACACTTATATGTACATATATCATCGAATGCGCAGCTCGAAATCATTTCCGTTCGTTGAAGGCATTTTCACTTTGATTGTAAAACCAGCAGCAGCAGCTAACAGAATTTCTTAGCTTCATTTCGTATGTAAATGACGCGGCCGAATGATATGGCCGAGCCAGCTAGCCAGCAAAGCAAACTCTGATCAAAAGCAGAAGAGCAATAAATCACTAAACAGTAAAACGAAACACAAATACCCTTTGATATGAGTTATATGAGTAATTGGTGTATTACATTTTGAAGAGCGTTAGCATAAAGATTTGATTCATCAAAGTGTTAAAAGGAAGGAAGTTGTGTGAATGTGCTGGAATATGATGATGCCCAGTGTGCTAATAAGCATGGTTTATGTACCTTTTATGTTAACGTAAAAATACAAATTGACTGACAATACCAATATTTAATTTTAAATACCAACAAACACATTTAAAGTAGACTCAAAAATTTAAGAAATTGTTATTTATGATTAACATGTTCTATTTTGTTTCAGTAAATCCATTGACCTAAAGCTTTTATTGTGTTTATGTTTTTAGACCTTTTTTAAACTATCTAAAACTTTTATGAAAACTTTATCTAAATAAAAAAGCTATGAAAAAACTTGAGAGTATATATCAAAAAGCGTATACTTTATACTAGATACATAGCATTTTAAGCCAAGTAGCTAGTATAATCTTTAACTTACCATTTCCTTTCGCAGCGTCGCTATCTGTGCGTCCAGAGTGCTGCCCGTTTCATTGATTTTTGCAGGTGAGCTTGGAGCTAATGTTGTTATTGTTGTTGTTGTTGTCGCTTTCGTTGATGCTGTAGTTGTTGTTGTATTTTCAGTTTCATTTGCATTGGCAGTCAAGATTGTTGTTGTTATTGCCGTGGTTTTTACTGCTTCTGCTGCTGACTCTGCTTTAGCCGTTGCTGATGTATTGTTTGCATTATCTTTGCTGCTGCTGTCTTTAGATACTTGCTTATCGATGTTATTGTTGTTGTTGTTGTTGTTGCTTTTGTTATCACTAACTATTTGGCTTGCTAATTTGTTGCCGCTTTCGTTCTCCTTGTTGTTGTTTTCGAGCTCCTGATGCGCCTCTACATCGCTGAGCAGGCCCGAATCGGAGCCGAGCAGCTTATTGAAACCGCTAAGAGATTTTGGTAATGGCGGCAAGCCGCTTATCGACATTCCGCTGTTGGTCAAAATGAAACGAGAGAAAGAAAAGAAATCGAATTTAGTTTAGATATATTTCAATAAAAAGGTACAGAATAACTTAAGATACCTGCGCTTGCCACCCAAATAGCCATAACCGTGCCAATAACTAATCACTGGCCCACCATCATCATCATCATCAAAATCATCATGAACATTATGATTATCATCATCTTGATCATTGATGTAACTATCCTTAAGCCCCACATCTTGCAAGACCAGCGGCAATAGGCCATGGTCATTGCCATTATTATCGTAGTCATTGTAGTCACTGCATGTTGTGGGCGTTTGGCCACTACCCCCGCCCCCACACCACTCCACATCGTCGTCGTCGTCGTCATTATCGACTGGATCGTCAATGGTAAAGAGGCCATCTTGAAATCTCTGATACCAACGTGCCACGTACGACACACTTGGCGCAAATGGCCCAAATGCGTTGCGACATTCATCGAGTATCTGGGCGGGATTGAGGCGCCGACGGAAGCCAAACAAGATGCACTGCTGCAGCTCGACGGGAGTGGGAGCCGGTATTGGCGATAGAAACAGCTCGTCCAGATCTTCGGACATTCTTGTTGCTGTCTTTAACTTGCGTTTGAACCGACTAAAGACATTAGCTAGAAATTGGCAGGATATGATTTTGTCAGACTTTGATAAACATTTCACAGAACTGAGAAACTTCATTCCTGAGGTAGTTTTCAAAACACACAACGAGTAACAAAAGTAACAAAATTATAAAGCAAACAAGAACAGAAAAACAGAGCAATGAACAATTTGAAATGTTAGCAAAAATTTGAAATTTTGGTTTTATTTTGTGTTGACCAAGCAGCGAATTTAAGTATCGAGTTTTAGTTTTAGTTTTATCTGATCGTTTTTAACTTTATTCAAAACGATAAGCTGACAACAATGACATTTCAATCTCTGCCATTAGCCCCAAGCACACACACATTCTGCCATCGGCTCCACTCAACTCGGCTTAGAAACCAGTAACCAAGGCCAGCAGCTATTGGTTGTTGGAGTTAACCACTGCCACTGAGGCGGCAAAAACATATCGGACCCAGTGCTGACAATAAGCAACATTTTGTCTGGTTTTGGTGGAATCTAATATTTTCTGTGTGTGTGTGTGTGTGAGCAAACTTGATATGCTGTCACATATCAAGAGATAAGACGTTATTAATACCTATGTTATGGATATTTACAATGATCTTGATTTATTTTTGTGGCTAGTTTAAGGTACTTTAAGCGTGTGGGAAAATTTTATTCACAAAGAAGATTAAGAATCCTGACATTATTTTTGCATGTACCTTGCGTTCATTTAAAGCAACTTAGTTTAGAACCGTTTTTGAGCGTTGAAAAAGAAAAGAAATATCTTTAGCACAAAGCTAAAAAATATTTATATATTTACAAGTGTGTGTATCGAGAATATGAGTTAAAGAAAACGGGCAAGAAACGTAATACAGCTTTTCAAAATTATATATTTAGTTGATTTTCTGGTATTTCACTTCTACTAAAAAGAGGTACATAAAATATCTGATAGAGATAGTCGTAGTTTGCGTCTCCTATGAAAAACTTTACCTAAGACGGCATTTTTTCAAGCTTAAAATCGAACAAAACAAGAGAATAAGTTTTGGTTGTGCTTATTTCCATGTCTGATGGCTTAAAACTTTGGGATAGCGACACGAGCAATAAATGCTTTCTAAAGAGCACTTAAGTTCACTATTGTGTGCACAATAATATTTTAAACATTATTATTATAGTGCCACAAAGGGGGACAGAATGCCAGCTCAAAAGCTAACGCGCCATTGTTGTCAGTTGCATTGACTGCTAAGAATGCCAACAAACGAGTCCAAAACAAGTTGCATCAAAGGCCACAAAAGTCAGTCATAGATACAGCAAACCGATATACAGAGACGCTGCTGAGAACGATTTGACAATGCGAGAAACGTGTGACTTGAGATACTTTTTGCGCTTGTTTTAGTTGCTATTGTTGCCATGCAACACGCAGCTGACCCAATTGCTGGGACAACTAAATGGTTAAATGGAAGTTGTGTCTAGCGTTTAGCGCCGATTAAACTCTTAAACAGATAATATGCTTTCAAGTTATCTCTTGCTCGTTTAACGTAAATCGCTGACTTAACTTGCATAGATCAGCTGCAAATTGGCGGCTACCCAAAAGAGTTCAGCCCATAACTCAGATGCAGATGCAGATCCCCAACCACAATCCACAATCATTTTTGCGCTCAAGCTCACATTTTATCAGATTTATCGGTCACGGAGTGGCTTAAGATACTTATTTTTTATTTTTTTTTGTATTTTTCATTGCGGCTGAACGCTTGGCTGCATTGCCGAGCTTCATTTGCAGCCAAGTTAAGACGTCGACGTCGACAGTGACAGCCGGACTGCGCAGTAGCTAGCGCTATTAGGTAGCTGCAAGCTTGTTCCCCCAGACAGAAATGCATTATGTATTTAAGTTGGCTAATTGCTTGACTTGGTTGCGCTATGTGTGTGTGTGTGTGTGTGTGTGTAATCAGTAAGTAAGTACGCTTTGCCAATCGCTAATTTGTGTGAATAGGCAGCCGCAGAGAGTATCTCTATATTTGCGAAAGATACTTTTTGTATCTGGCTGCAACATTGTTTCTTGGCTTTGCTAGTTGAATGCCCGATTTCACTGCAAATACGCCACAACAACAAAACTCTCTAAGCTCTCACAAATGCTTAAACAAAGAAAAAAAGAATTCTTCAATACAGGAAGCAATAATCACAAAATAAGAGTTAAGACCTTTAAGCTGCGTTCCTCAGCAATTGGACATGCTGCAATTTATTTGTTTGTTTGTTTTCATAGCGCAGAAACTCTTGTACATTTTATGCTAGCCATAAGTATCTCTATAATTATATTTTATTTATGAACAGACGCCAAAAGCAGACATAACAATAACAACAACCAGATATCAAAAGCGACCTTTCTTTGCCATTAACTTGAAAAAATAATCACCCAAAAAACAAAAATGAATTGCAAAACACATATTTAGCACGTTCGAAGTAGTTATAAGACAAAACAATAAACAATAAATAAAAGACAACGTTTTGTTAAGATATAAGATATATATAAAAAAAAAAAAAACCGCAGTTGAAAAAGAAAAATAAATAAAAAATAATAGCCAAGTGAATGAATTTTATTACTTATTTTTTGTTGGCGCCGTACTAAATTTCTTAATGATCGAAGTGATTTTGTGATTTTTAATTGAATAATTGTTTAATGTCTAAGATCTGATTACCAATAATAAACTAAAGCAAAGCAATTTCTGGCTTAACGGTAATAATTTTCAAATCACTGGAGATGAAACTATTATATCTTAAGTTTGCGAGGAAGTCTCTAACAGATTGCATATCTGTTTGTTATTATGGTTCGTAAAAGTTACTGAACCATAATAACAAACTTAATTAATGTTGTCAAAGATTTATAGTTTCTATCAGCATGTGTTAAGCTAGAACAACGCACTTAGATCGGATCGATTAGTTACAAAACGATGCCAATCAGTGCGTATCATCATAAAAATAAACGTTAAAGCAAATAAACAAGTTGAAAACGCCGCTAAAGTAATACTAAACTAGTCGATAAATACGTGAACCTCAAAATTGATGTTTGAAAATTCATATCAATATATTGAAGCACAAACTATATAAGACAAGTGCACAGAGTGCTGGCAGCCCCAACTTGTCAGCTAATTACTTAAAGCATGTAAATACAAAAAAGTTATATATTTTTTAACGTGTATCGTTTTTTACTCAGACATTTGTATGCCCTACTCCGCTTGATTAGCAAAAATAAAAACCTGCTGTGAGAGTGCTCGATATGAGCCATAAACAGTATGCAGTTAATTTTGGCAGCTGGCTGGCGCCAAAAGCACAGCACGGTCTCCATGAAATTTCCCCTGTCCTCTGCAGAGGCAAAGTGCAGGTAATCATGGCAAAAGCCATTTGCATTTGCTCTTAAACAACGCAGAAGCAAAGGCAAAAGCCAACAATAAAGAAAAAAGAAACATGCAACAAGGCTTTAGTGCAATGGTTATTAATTAAGCCAAAAATGGTAAACATACCTTAAATACGCTCACTATTTATATATAATTTGTATGTCGTTGCCGTTGCTATTGTTGTTGTAGTTTTTCTTGTCCAACTAGCTGATTGCTTCCTTTTCATAGCATGGCAAGTTCATTAGCCTCCCCAACGGCTAATGATTGTGTTGTTTTTTATTTTATAGCAGAATCAGTTGGTTGCTTTATATGGCATATTGGCGGGGTATCTAAATGAAGATTTCTATCTTGATATCACTTTTTTTATGGCAACGGCGACGCCTGTTCGCAGTTTCCGACCTACGCGCTAACATTTTAAATATTTTAATTAATTAGCTCAAGTGTTCATAAATGGCCAAAACCAAGAAACTCAATCCCAATCTCACATGGTTTGAACGAGTCTGAACTGTCTGTTAACTGCGGCTGATTGTGGCCTTGTTGTGTTTAGATGTGGGTGTATTGGCAAAAGGGCAAACAAACACGGCAAAATATATTTGTAAAGAAAGTGGGTAAATTTGTATTTTGTTCAATGTATTTATCCTAAGAATATGTATAGCTAATTGTTTTGGTTTTCTAAATCCTCAGCATTCAAATGTTGAGTCATAGAATATTAATGTTTATTATTTATAACTCACTGCTATTATTTATAGGCTCTTACATATTGTGAGTGATATTTATTTACATTCCAAACAAATAAGCTTTGAATTCTTAGCTTTAGTAATATAAATACATATAAAGCAGTCACAAAATATTTTCCAAATATTCAAGAATTTTCAATAAGTTTGCTCATGCTTAGAGTAATATAAGTTCTTCGCTTTAGTAATATAAATACATATAAAGCAGCCCCAAAATATTTGCCAAATATACAATAATTTCACGAGTAAAACCTTAAACCATTAAATTTGAGAAATTTCAATTGCTTATTATCTTCCGTTCTTATCCCATAAAATACTTGTTTTATGGTTATACAAAACTATTTGTTGCAATGATCTTAATTAACTAAAAGTTTTACAGCCACCGTCTTAGCGAATAAGATGAGATTTAACAAAACGTAAGTTTCCACGGAAATAAACATAATGTGGTATGTATTGAAAAAAGAAAGTATGGGAACACACATTAAAAAACTGCAGCCTTATTCACACCAGTTAATAAAGTAGATTATTTCAAGAAACTTCTAACTAAAGTTAACTTTCACAAACACTTTTTAGTAACTCTCATCACACTTGAAATATTACGATCACATACTTCTAGATAGGGCTCAAATGAAGCAAAGCCATAAAAGCGTAGGCAGAAAATGCTTGCAACATTAAAAAAAATAACATATGTAAGATTCTCCACGTGCAGGCAGCAGCATTACCATGCTTAAGGTCAACACAAATAACTTTAGCTATATATATATATACATGTATAGATATTGTACATATATATAGACTATATCTTTTATGTAAAAGCACATTCTAAAATAAACGTATGAACATAAAAATAATTTATCTACACAAATATGTAAGTAGGCACAGCTTTGAATGTTTCAAAATGTTTTTGTTATTAATTAAGATTGAGAAACACATTGCAACTAAAAAGTTGTACGGATCTTTTTTGCCGAGACTCGAACTCAGAACGCACAGAATTATTTTGGCTCAGTTCTTTGCGAAAGCATAGCAACATTTTTATGATTTTTAGTTGTTTCTGTACAATTATTTTTAATTGTTATGCAGCCTCGTTTTTGTTTTTAGAACGCACACGAATTACAAACAATAACAACAATAAGCTACGTCAATATTTTGATCGTTTTGGTCTCGGGGGCCTTTTTTTATGCCGCGTACTCACTAATTAGAATTTGTACAAACAATATGGGAATTATAAACATATAATTTCGTTTTTGTAATTCCGTTTTTGGGCCTTTTGACTATAATTTTTGTGTTGGTTCGCTTTGATAGCGGTGAGAAATTCGCGTGCTACTAAAAGTCAAACGTTGGCGACTTTTTGCCACGTCGAATATCTCGAGTCATTCATTCTCACACTCTCTGTCCCTCTCCCTCTGTCTCTCTTTCTCTCTCGCGTCAATCTGAAGAGATACAAAAGGCACACACAACAGTTCTAGCTATCAGATGCATAGTATATCTTGTATATACGTATTTGTGGATGCAGAGAACAGCTGAAAGAGCTGAGAAAATTAGAAAAACAAAAATGCAAGACAGAGATAAAAATATATAAGAAATGCGTGTATTGATTTAATAAAAATAAAATAACAAAAACAGGGTGTGCATACTTGTAGCCACAGCATGTATAAGAGATGAGCCCAAAGCGATATAAAACTATTTCCTAAAGCACTCAATTCGAGAATGAGACAATTAAATGCAAGATTGTGCACGGTAGAACTATGATAACAAGAGAAGCATGTAAGCTAGATGGTCATTAAACTAAAACAAATTATTTCATTTCTAATAAACTTATCGAGATTTTATAAAACAACAAATGGTATTTTTTATGGATTTTAGCACTTTAGCGCTTAATGCTTGAGCTTATGTTAAAAGGACATTGACATTAGTATTTTAAAAACTTTTACGACTTAGTTTGGATTTGTGCATTTTTAGGAAATGTTGTAATCTTATGTTTTAAGTAACTTAAATACTTAAAAACTGTTCATATATCAGAGTAAAGTTTGAAGCTATCTATTTAACCCATATTTTTGATTTTTTCTCTTTTTTTATGAGAACTCTGTAAGATGTTTAAAGAACAATTTTAATATGCAATCAATTTGTACTGTTTTATACCTTAATAGAACTATAACTGTAGTTTTAAATTGAAAACCACCCTGTAGCACACGTCGACAGCCGGTACAATAGCTATTTATAGATATAGATAAAATAACAAAATAGCACGTTGTTTTCTCTATGTAGTACATCATCATATTTTCCTCTGCCTTCGGCTACTGTTGGCGGCTGTTCAATGAGCCAAAGGGTAAAACCTCACATACTGTGACAACAAAAAAAACAAAATAGAAATATTCGGGCTCATTCAGAAAACAAAAATGACGAGTAGGATGCTTGTTGGATGCCATCAAATTTGTTATGCTCCCCGACAGCGTCGACAGGCTACAACTATAGACCACATTACCCTTGCCCCTTGTGCGAGAATCAAATAAGATATTAAAAAAAACGAAGGATTGGGAGCGCGTCGTCGTCGTCGATGTTTTGTCGCATTTTAAAAATAAACTCGGCAAAGTGCTGCTCACACAACGACGCCAGAAGCACACACATGCATACACACACGCACCACCGAAAATAGTGCATGGCAATCGCGCAGGTGGCAAATGGGAGCACAAACGGGATGCGTTTGCGACTTAAAAGAATGCAAAAAAGACAACAACAACAACGGCAACAACGGCGCCATTTTGCTGGCTACGTTGTCATAAATCTTGAAATGTCTTGTCAGCCAACTCAACTTAAGTCGGTTCGGGTCGATTTCTCGCAAAACCAAACTACGTGATCATAATATCAATAGTTAACCCAGAAATCAAAAAAAAAAAAAAAAAAAAAACCGTTTATGAATACTTTTTTGCTTAATAAAGTTTTTCAACTCTTCTTTTTTCTGCAAACAAATCAAATGAGCACGCAGTCCGAAGCAGAGTTCATTGTGTGATTAATTCAAAGAATTCAAACACAATGCGTTTTAAAATTGATTGTATGAAAGGGAAAGAACGAAAGGTCGTTTCAAAGCTCTAAGAAACTAATAACTAGTTCACTGAGATAATAAGGTCAGAGTAGAGGGGACCGCATAAATTGAAATAGATATTCGAATAAGCAGAAACTCCAAAACAAACTTCATAAAAATAAAACAATTTAAAAACTCAAAGATTAGACAAATAATTCCGTCTATATATAAGACCACTCGAAAATTGAAATTTTCACCAATTTGCTACCATTCTCTGATTACACCAAGTTTACCATGTTAATAAGGCCATACCGCAAACAACAATCAAGCAATAAGTAACTCCACCTAAAGGAACACGAACAACAAATATTTTAAGCACAAAAGCTTCTAGATTAACTCGGAACAGAAAGTTCACTGCCTAAGTGCAGGGTACACACTGAAAATCTAACAATAATTGTCCGCTCTTTCAATGCCACACTCTAATGGGTCATAATTTAAGCATTGTATTCTACAAGAGATCTCAGATGGAGGCGATAATTAACTGAGAAGTCGCCTAAAAGTTGTTCGGTTAAAAAAACTTTGGCGTGAGTGCGTTAAATGATTAAACACAAAAACCGAAACAAAAAAAAAAACAATGAGAATAACAAAACATTTAACGAGTTGGCAGAAAGAGGGTCAAGCTCAGTGTGTGTGAGAGTGTGTTGACTGAAAATGAATGCGCTTTCAAAGCCATAAATGAAATGATATCAGTTGTAGATTTATATGCACAGGGCCTCTCACGTACAACCACAAAACAACAATAACGCCCCCACCTTTCTTCACATTCGCTTTCATTTAAATGCAAAATTGTGTATACTATATAGTCGTCGTACTGCGTAGCTAGGTTTCTGGGCTGGTTTCTAGGCTAACTTTGCTTCGCTCATTTGTTAAATTTCTAAATAAACAACTAAGTAATCAAATGCAAATAAGCTAAGAGTAGAAGAAGAAGAAGCAGATAGCTCTCGGTTGATTTCACATTGGTTTGGTTTGGTTACCCAAATACTAATACTATAAACTGCTAACAACAACAGAAATTTCATTTAGTCTGGTGACCCGCGTTCCATACGATTCGTTTTGGGTTTCTCTTTCGAGTCCAACGAAAAGCGAAATTTGATTTCGGTTTTCTGATTAGTAGAACTAACCAAAAAAAAAAGACCAAAACCATCGACAACACCTTTGCGAATAGCATTTTCAGTGTAAGGTGCGGAGGGTTTTTTTTTTTCTTTGTTAATTTATGCAGCTTGTCATCGCTGGCTTTTAACGATGGGTCGATGGTTTTTGGTGCTAGAAACTTGCGAGCCATACCATGTTGCTCGCTTTGACTAGACAAAAGCGAAAGTCGCCTGGTAATATATCAAATATGTTTGGTGTATTATTTACGTATTCTCCGTATTATGTACAGTGTGTGGAACAAAAAAAAAAACATAAAAAAACGAAGCTTAAGCTCAAAATATTATAAAATGTTTGAAAATTTGCCAAAAGAAGACGAAACAATCGCTGAATGCAAATTTGTGCAGCTATTGTCATATTTATTCAACTTATAAGTCCCATAACTTTAGCTAATGACTATTTTGTTAATTTATAAGCGGTTATAATAAAAAGAGTATTTTTGTATTGTATTGGAAGATGTGAAAATACTTAAGCTTTCCATATCTTTTTAGTTTATTGTACCAAGACTTAAGGAAAATCCATAAGGATTAGTTACCAAACAATAAAAATGTTTTTGTGAGCTTATGAATAATATTTTTCAAAGCCTCATTACGCCGCTATTAAATAAAATAGTTATATTCATAAAGCAACGTTCAAAATAAGCCTAAGTTTTTAAAGTTTTTTGAATACCTATATTTGTATAAAAGTTCAATAGATTAAAAAAAAAAAATTGAAGTATACAGCTTAAGAAATTTGTTATTTTGGTAATAGGCTTTCGATAAGACTACGATCAAAATTCTTATGGTTACTTTTTTTATGAGTACCAAACTAAAGTTAAAAATATTTTCTATTGTTGCTATGTACCTTTGGAAAATATGTTTCTTAATCATTTAATTAAGCTTTATACAGAACTTAAATAACTACACCATTATCTAACAAAATGAACACTTCTTTTAAGTTCTCAAATCAATATGACGAAAGGTTTGTCACGGTTTCCTAATTTTTTCGGGCGTTTTGCCAAATCTGAAGTGCTTAAATCATCGTTCGCCAACTCTTTGTACATATTTTCAGATAATAACCAGCGATTTCGAAGCAAGTGAAATTCCGCATTTACATTGGCCAAGCAGCAACAACTCGTGGCTAGTGTGGCCTATTGGAGCAGGAAACTTGAGCAATGAGCGCACTTGACTGCATAGTTTCAGTTTGTATTCATAAGATACAAATCGGCAACAGCAGCAGCAACAGCTGCTGCTATTTTGGGCAATACACAAGACAAAGCTCATAAAGTTCAATTGCCAAAAGCACTTGAGATAATATAAAATAATGAAAGAAACAAAAAACCAAAGCAAAAAGGTGAGACAGAAAACGTTATTTTAGAGTCAGATAGAGGGTTTGATTGTAAACTTTGATTGCTAGACCATACATCCTTCGTTATGAAGCGGGCACAGTGCGTGAGTGCAGCAGCCAGGAATATGTTGACAACATGAAATAAAACCGGCTAGCAAGTAGAGTAGACCAGCTGGTCCACAAAGCCGGAATCAACTATGGCAACAAACTTCAAAATATACAAAAAAAAAAATTCAAATTTAAATTTTGTAGCGCAAAACTGAGCTCAAGTGCATTAAGTGGCGAATTGCTTCCGGTAGCTGAACGGATTGGTTTTGATTTTGTTTTTAGCTGTTACTTCAGCTCCATTGGGCCAAAATACCCAAGTGGTGGTGCTACTGTGGTGCTGGTGGTTGATGGTGCTGCTGCTGCTCGTCACAAGTCTGCGCATTTCGTAAGCGGCTTCAGTTTTCTTATAGTTTTCTTTTCGCTTCATTTTTGGGCAGCCAAAAGACACAACTAATGTTATAAATTAACGCAACAGCAACAACCAAATAAAAACTCAAACAAAAATGTACCAAAAAAATAGGAAAACAAATATCACAACACAAATTGTATCGTCATGTGGGTTTTTATGTAAGCCAGGCCAGTCAGTCGGTTAGTTATACGAACGGTTAGACAGCTGGTAAGACGGGCAGCCTACGCGCACATGTGCGTCCAGATCCACAACTCCCCATTCACATCCACTTCCAGGTCGCCAGCAGCTAGTCACTAGTTTGGCCAATTTTTCCGCATCTGCGATTTTTTTTACCCCCTTTTTCTTTTGCAACATTTCTCATTTGTTATTTGTTGTTGAGTGTGTTTCTCACGTCGATGAGTTTGCATAAAATTAACACAGTTCAGCTGAAAACTCGCTTAATTAACTAATGCCAACATTATTATAATAGAGAATGGCCAAGTTATATGCCACAAAAACGTAATTATACGCCTGTCTGTAACAATTTAAAGTGCGTTTCTTTTTAAATACTATTGTGGGAATTTTGGGGAATGGAAATCGAATCGATGACCGTCAAAGTGGCGGCGAAAAAATTCACGAATAGCTTCAAAAGAACCTGTCTATAATCGCTCTTGAAACAGACAACAATAAAATCGAACCGAAAGTTTAACAATCGGAAATTAAGAATTCAAAAAGAATAAATTTAATTTAAGATAATTGGATAATAGAAGGTCAAGACAATGCAAATATTGACCTCATAATGACAAATATTTTATATGAAAATAAAAAAAAATGGAGGAGATAAAAGATACGATAAGACTTTTTAAAATGTATACTATACAAAATTTATTGTGTTTTAGGTATTTCAAATCAGATCTTTTTATAATGAGGGTTAAAACTAACTCCAAAAATATTCTTAGTAGTTTAAAAACTCGGTTAAGAACATATTAGGGAACTTCTTTTGTGCGTAAATCAGTTTTTAGTTTAAGAAAAATGTTCAAGTTAAAGTTCAACACAAAGCTAAGAATAACAAACTAATTTTATGACACACAAAACTATGTTCAACATCAAAAGACCATCTTTGTAAGATACTGTATAAAAAAGAGCGTAAGAAATCTCTATAGAAAGTTGCAGCGTTTTCACACTTGACCTAACGCTAATACAAAGCCAAATATTTGTACAGCTGGAAAAATGAGCTGCATAGAACAGCGAGGCAACAAATAGAAAAAAGTCGAAGAACCGTTACACCGTTGAGATCTTTCAGAATCTGAAAATGTATAGCTTTGTTGTTGGTTCAAACACAATTCTCAGCTACGCCCCAGTCATATAGTGTCATAATGCAGATCAACGAATCGCTCTCGTTGTTGCTGTCATTGCTGAGATACCAACAAACAACATCTGGAAGTTACAATCAGTTACAGTAAAGTGTCAGATGCTTAGCAATTATGATGATTATGAGGGACTCTGACAACGACGCTTACTTACATTTCACACAGAACTTGAAGAGAGAAAGACTAACTGACTGACTTACTGACTTTGGATGACTTTAGACGACATAGCCCGTATACCGTAAACAAACCTTTGTGAGCCAGACTTTTTGAGCTAGACGCGCACTTTGTGCTACTTATTTCAAGTTGGCGTTTGGGTTGTTTTGGGTTTCTGTTTGGCTTTCTGTCGCATCATCTAAAACTATTTGAAACAGACAGAGGACTAGCACTTGTCAGCCAGTACCTCAGTCAGCCAGTCAGTCAGTCAGTTAGTCAGTTGTTCAGTTAGAGTCGCTTTGCCATACTTTAACGGTTCTCACACTCACTCGGCGGCAACCGAATCTGGCGTGTGTATCTTTGGCAGCGAGTGGCACTCATCATAATTACAACGCAGCAACAACAATTGACTGACTGACAGGCACATGAGGCACAGGCAAAAGACAACGTGTCTTGTAGTTGTACACAGAGAGAAAAGAAGAGATGCACTACAACTAAGTTTAATTAACATTGAACGCAATTCTAATAGTTTATATTAAAATTCCTTAGAATTATTTTTTATTAATCTGATCTGTATTAAATCAAATAAAACGAAAACTTAAGAAAATATTGAGTTGTAGGTCTAAAAATTTGAAATTTGATTACTTTAGAAAATCTTTGCTATATACCACATATTTGTTTTCAGTGCAGTTGTCTTTACAATCGCACTATTCCACAGTTGCCTTTTCATATATGACTCTAGTGTTTGTAATTTATGATTGCTTTGCGTGATTTTACATTTCTGTGTTATTAGTCTAAACTTGGCTCGAAATCTGTTCGTTTTTTCGTGTCTTTGTTTTCGCAGCATTTGGAATGAAAAACCTATCCACCTACATACATTCGCACCACTAAACCTATGATGGCAGCCCACACATTAGGCAGAAAAGGGGAGTCTGAGAATTGCACGTTGTTGGCCAAATTGTGTTTGGAATTGTGAATGCTGGCGACCATTAAAATCAATTCTGATTCATTAGCCACAATTGATGGCTTTGTGTGTGTAATGAATGAATGATTTGCACTCGATTGATCCTGAGTTCAGGTGCATGCATGCCGAGTGTGGGATTTCAAGTCAAATCAACAAAAGATCTGTTGATTGCCAACTTTGTGCCATAATTAATAGAGGGTTTTGTTTAACTCTTTCGAAAATTGTTGATTGAACATGTCGGTTAGTAATAGCAGTCAACCAATTACACAAATATTTTAATTTACAACACAAGTCTACATTATAAATGCATTATTAATCTTATTGTGTATAGCATTTCTGAAAGCGATCATTAACTATCTCAAGCACCCATATTATATTTAAGCCTTAAGACAAAACTATACAAAAATGTAAGGTCAATCTAATCAACACTAGAAGAATATTATTTTCAAATGTCTGTCAAATCCTAACCTTGAGACTAGTTTTAATGGCTTTAACTCTCATTTGTTTATGTGTTCAAAATATATCATGGCAATTACATTGTTCATTCGCTCTTCATTAATCACACAAAGACACCATATAACATAAACAAACAAACGAAATGGGAGTTAAAAATAGTTGACACAACTGCAGACCAGCTGTCAAGATTTTTGTTGACCCAAACACACACTATATTTGTCAACATGTTTGTTAAGGAAGCGATCGACGTTAGCTTTGTTGTTTTAGCTGTTCAAGCATAAGTCAAAGGACGGAAGGGCAAGACCGAGGGCTGTAGTAGTATTTCCGGCTGGAGCAGCAACTAAACAATATTTGTCTTCAAATGCTTATTGCTACAGTTATGATCTAAGAATTTCCATGAAAAATGCAAAAGATATGCAAACGGCATCTTGGGTAAACACGAATAGAAGCTAAACAAACCAAGCTGTGACTGCAACTGCAATTGCTTAAAGGCACATTTCAAATGTATTTGATGTTGTTGTTGTTTTTGCTATTGTTGCTGTTTATTGCTGTTGCAATTCCCAGAAAATTATGCTTGGAAATTGAGAGTCTGGCATCGAGCTGAAGTTTGTGTAAAGTTTTTAAAGTTGGAGTTTGCCTTTCGCGTTTTTTGTCGTCTCGCGGTATTACGACACAGTTTTCGTTTCGTTTTTAATAATCATTTGCAAATGTCTATTAGGCCGCCCCCCTACTTCAAGACCCGCTCAAACCCTCTCCATCCTCCGTTGCGCATGCGCAGCGCATTTCCGAGGAAACTGTTGAAAAACAAACCCAGAGACATTGGCGATGAAAATTTATGTTTGCAACATGTAAATTAAGACTTTTAGCTCAAATTGTAGCAAAGCAAGTCGGGCATCAGCAAATATGATGGATATACATACCCCGTTTAGGGGCTCTATATATATATATATATATGTATATATATATACATGACTTTGATGTCATGTAAATTTACCAAAGTATTTGTTATGATTGATGCTCTGTACACAGAGATCTATTATTTTCAACTTCACAAAGATTGAGACGCCCATATTTTCCTTTGAATTATAGTCATCTGAATAAAAAAAGTAAAAGTTTGGCCAAACTTTATAAGGAGTGTTTGCTTATGTTTAAAAGAGCAGGCTCAGTCAAATTGTTGACACAGTTATGGTTAGTTGCAAAAATGTAATTTCGTAGTTAATAAAAAATCTTAAATACACAAAGTTCTTCGTTAATAAAGTTAAGATAATATTTAAATTATGCAAATATAACAATATTGTCTTGCAAGTTGATAGGAAAAAAGTTCATAGAAATAAATACCATAAACGTTCTTTCAATCAAAACAAATGACAAAGTTCTTCGTGTTTAAAGTTTATTTTAGATTTTTAGTAAGATATAAAGAGTTAATATTGACTTTTATAGTACTCAACTGAAACTGGAACTGGAAGTTTGTATGACTGGCGAATAATCCAAACGGGATTTCCGTGATCATATTTTTGAGTCTTAACAGAACATTAGAGTGATATCCATTAAGGAACTAATAAAGCAATAAAATACTTGGAAGGCTTAACTATTGCACAGTCCAATGTTGAGATGCTAATATTGTGTGAGGCTGTGTGATCAAAGGTGCGGAAATTGCTGGCAATTCTTGACAATGGACAACTGTTGCTCAGTTATGCAATAAAATTAAAATAAAGTTGCAACAACAATAACAACAACAGCAGGCATTGTCAAGTGACCGCATTGCAGTTGTTGCTTATGCTGTAGTTGTTGTTGCTGCCTGTTTGTGAGTGTTGCAATTGCTTTCGCTTTGATTGAATTTATTTTATAATCTACGATGCCAACTGCTTAGCCAGACTATGTTCGTATGTGTGTGTGTGTGTGTGTGTGTGTGTGTGTGTGTGGAAGTAGTATAAATAACTGCAAATATGCAACAAGTATAAATGAAAAAAAAGAAGAAAAGAAAAAAAACTGCATCTGTAAGATTGGCAATTTACAATGTTTGCATTTTACCCACTGTGAGTGAACATAGGAAACGACGCGACCGACAAACGTCCCGTGTTTGCAAAACTTACTTACATACATTGAATGAATGATAAATTATATTATTGGCATAATAATATATTTAAGTGGAATCAAATCGAGCTGAATGGAGAGTTGTGTGTGATTTACACGCAGACATATTTTATATTTTAAAATTGCGCATTAGCGGCTTCCTTCCACCTCGATTGCGATAACACAACAAACGACTACAAAAAATGAAGAAAAAATACAAATCACAATGGAAAAAAGTTGTGATCGTTGAAAAAAGAATACCCTGTTTGAAGCATACTTATATAGAAATGAAAGAGATGGTATTGAAAAATCTATCGAAAATGGTGAAAATATGGCAAACAAAATTTATAAGATATGTTTCTCTAAGTTGATCAATATCAATCAAATTTATTTTTTCATTGCATTTACAGAATAGTGTGAAAAAAGGCAATAAGTCAAATTTTTTTACACTTTTACAAAACAAAATTTGTGTAAAGTTTTTTATACTAATTAAATCACTGTTTAAGATATGAAATGAATGTCAAAGGTCACAGAATATGTCATAGCCTATAAAATTTTCAATATCATCAAATTCAGAAACTTGCCGATAATTCTAAATCTTATTTTTTCTACATTTAACAGTCACAGGGTATTGAAAAAGCAACAAAAACAAAAGTAAAATGACAAAATGCAATAAATAAATAGAAAACTATGACTTTGCTGCTTCTGCTCTCTCTTTCTTTCTATGCGAGACTCTAGGCCATGAATTTGCGTTGCAAATTGGATTATGCCTTATTGTGTTATTGTTATTGTAGTAGTTGTCGTTGTCGTTGCTGTTGCTGTTGCTGTGCCACATCCTCAAAACAGCACCAATAAAAATGTCGGCGCATGCGTCGCTGCCAGAGTCTTGTAATTACAGTGCAACAGCATAGCGTCTCCAGTGGTTGCCACTGAATTTATCTGGCAACAGGCAAACTGGTAAACCTGGCAGCCCCTTTAATTATGTGCACGAATTCGGTTTGTTAATCGCCCATTGACGTAGTAGTATCGCATTGATCGGGCATAGACATCTCCATAAATACCCATACATAGTATCGCATCAGATATACTATATGTATAGTATATAAGTTTTGTGAGTAAAAGTGCAATGAAAGTCCCACAAAAGGCACACTTCAATTAAAGGGGACGGGCACGAAGCGATTGTCGACGTCGCCATTGCATTTGGAGTTAGTTAGATAAACAAACTGCTCGCCAAATTACATTGCATTGTTATCACGGTTGGTAGAAAGAGAGAGGAAATTTATGATTGAATTGAGCATTTTCACGTTTGTTGTTTCTGTTGCTTTAATGGGCGAGTGAAAAGCCAAACCACAGCAACAACTGCAACAAATGTGCCCATCAATTGCCAAATGAAATGAATTCAAGAAGTTGTGTGAGCGCTGTAAGTTTAAATGCCAATGACCGGAGCGTTGTGTTGCACTTAGTGTAGAGTTGCCCGCCCCAAAATGCGGCATGCAAAGTGAAAACTAATGATAGAATTGCTCTAATCTTTCCCCTCAGCCCAATTACCCATAACGAAAATTGTTGGCACAAACATGGGGAACATGGGAAATGCAATGGACATGCAGTTACAGAAATGTGATTTAATCGAGTGGTTTGGCTAACTGTTTTCGAATGTGAGTATGAAGAACTTATCTCTATTGATGAAAACGCTTTTTAAAAGTTTTTAATTATTTCTTCCCTGATGTTATGTCCATTTGACGGGGCAATAAATTATTCTTTTAAGTTTTCCACAGATCTAAAAAAAACAATTTGTCTTTTAAGTACTTAAATTGCCTTAATTTATTAGAGAAAACTGGTATACTCTCATCACATGCATATTGAAGTCTTCAATCTAAATACTTTCTGATTGTAAATTACTTTATAACTTCGACAACAAGAAGAAGAAATATTTTGGGCATCGCATCATTTAATCAAAAGCTCGTTAGTCTGCGCACACAGTTTGCGCTTGAATTTTTAATGGCTTAATCAGTTTCGGTTGTGTTCGCTTTTTTCCTTCTTTTTTTTTTTTTTTGTAGTGGAGGAAGCCACAAGCAAATTGCATCGGAAAGCGATACAAAAGAAGCACATCAAGAGTGGTTTTTTTCTACACATGCCTAGGCGAGTACAAACACGCACATATATATGTATATATATATGTGTACATGTAAGTAAAATAGTTTAGTTTTATACAGCACAAATTGATTTGCTATGTGAAGACGGATAATTGGTTTTCGAGCGGGGTCAGGAGGCAATAGAAAAGCTTTCACGGCATTAGTGCTGAGGCGTATCAATAAGTTAGTTTTGTTAACAGCTCAATTAGAGCGCCGAACTGTTGGCAATCAAACCAATTTGGCATTCTTTATGTATTACGAAATAAATATGTAAAAAGTCTTAGGTCAACAAATAGCTTTAAGATGTGACAAGCCAAAGCAAAGCATTTTTAATAGTTATATTTATAAACAAATTTCATTTGTCTATATCATAAAAAGTAAATAAATCACAATGACTTCATTTTTTTTTTTAAATTAATTAAATGCCAGAACACATAATAACTACCTAAATTTTATATTAAGTTTTAAATCTTAATTTGGAACTTGGTTTTTAATTATGCCAACATTTATCAGTATTTGTTTTAAGAGTGCATTCATAAATATTCTATTTTTTTGGCTTAAAAAAGCAACATTTTTTAAAAATTATTTGTACTTTCCCCAAAATAGCAAAAACTTCAAGTGAATTTCCCCATAAATTATTTAGACATAGCTTAAAAATCATTTAACACCATTTCGAATCAAATTAAATCTAGTTTTAAAATTATCACAAACTTTTATCAGTATGAGAAAAATATCAGAATTAGATCTACAGATAGCCCAATAAGCGGATAAAGATAATTGCAGTCAAAGCTCATGAGCTTAATTTGAAACACGTTTTAAACTAAAATTGTGTTAGCATCTACATTTTCTGATTCAGCTCATATTCGCAAAGTATTTCAACAATGTAACTGTTCTGTATGTTAGAGAATGTTATTACTCATAAGCTTGAAAAGTCAATTTACAGTCGAATGTGCGTGCAAATTGATCAGCTGATTCATTGCCAAGTTCTATTAAGATTTTCACAGCTTTCTCTGCGTGTCAATGTTTTTGTTTCTCTGCTTTTTTTTTATGAACATGCTAAAAACTTGATGCATAACATAATTGCCATCGATTCTGGTTGGTGTTTGTGTGTGTATGTCTGGGAAGAAGCTAACTACTAACATTTCGCTCACGTTAAATGTGTGACTAATCAATATGAAGGAGCAAGACAGAGATAGAAAAAGAACGAGAACGAGTGAGAGTCTCTCGGGGAGACGGTACGCATCGGTGAGTTTCTCAATCTTGAAGACCCGCATATGGGAGGCTTTAACGACTCTACGGATTGTATATTTGCATTTATATTGCATTTTATATAGTACAATGTGTGTATTGTGTGTGTGTGTGTCAGTATATCGTAGTTATGTATGCGATCGCACAAATGCCAAACAATGTGAGTCACGATAATCAGCGTTGAGCACACCGCAAACACACACGTCCAACGATATGCACAGAGAGCTTATAAGGTGCGAGGGTGGAAAGGGTAATATGCATATCGTATACGTATCATACAATAGTTTCCAGATGAAAATTAAACATGTTAATCCAAAAGGTAAGCTATGTAGAATGATATGGTTAGATAAGCTGTGTGCGTGGAAAAAACTGCTAATGAACTTTTCATGGTCTTTTAGAGTATGGGTTTTAAGACTAAGATTGAAACGTTTGTGATGCTTGATGGGAAAGCTTTTATCTGAAAGCAAAATGCATTTTCATTAATGCTAATAAGCGAGAGAGAGGTGAAACTGATCATAAATCAGCGTGTATACTAATCTAGTTTGTAGTTAGACTTAAAAGCTTGAAGAACTGTTGAAGGTAAGAGATTAAAAAACCAGAAGGCGTGAGGATATATTAATCAACAGTAACTTATACGCTAAATAAATGCAAATATCTGAATTGAGTACAAACAAAAAGTTTTCAAGAAGCAAGTGAAATGATATTCAATAAAAGCAAATTTAGAAAAAAACGATTCTGGTAAAACCAACGATTCACCGCTAAGAAACGATTTCGTTAACCTTTGAACCACCCTCGTGCATTAAAAAGAGTTGCAGAGAGTTATATGCGCAGTTATATTAACAATGCTTTGAATATTGTACTTCAGTGACTGAAAACGAGTTTTGATTTGTTGAAATAAGCGTTTATGAAAAATTAAACACAAACCAAGAGTATACACATAACTTATTTATATACATAGAAAGACAAGACATGAGTAGACGATAACTTGGCAATAGTTGTTGTTAATATTGCAAGATGTTGCAGTTGCAGTTGCAGCAACAGCAATCGAGCGTAATGCGCACACATGCAATGTGCCACAGTAGCAACAGCAGCAACAACACCACCTTTGAAATGGTGTCAGCAATAATTTATCAACAAAACAAAAAAATAATGAAAAGAAGCATAAATAAACCAGGCAAAGCTGTTCAAAACCGCATCTAAGACTGAAGAGAACCCGAAACGTTGCCAACAATTTGCATGAGCAGCCAAATACAAAAGACAATGGGACAACATACATATATGTATCTGTGAGATACGAGCTATCTCAAGTGTTGTTGTTGCTGCTGCTGCTGTTGCTTCTGGTGGCCCAGGGCATGTAAAGCGTGTCAGCAGAGTGCAGTGAAACTCGGTGAAATAATTGCGGTAAGCGCATAAATAAAATTACACATGTTGCATTTTTACAAGCCCGGGCTACAGTGGGCGACAGACACGCCTCCTACACTTAATGGCAGGTAGGTAGTGTTGGGAAAGGGTAGGCAGGGCAGTCAAGCAACAGTTATTTGTATCTGTTGGTAGCATCTTTGTATCTGTCAGATAACTGCAGTGCTCGCTTATCTTATCTCGCGCGCCCCCTTTTTTTTTAAATGCCAGCAATTTATTGATTTTTCTTTCAGTACTTCTGATAATGCAAGAAGAAAGAGGCAGAAGAATGAGTGTGAGCGAGAAGTAATGCGAAAGGGTCTGTCAATCAGGCAACAACTAATTAACAAAAAATTGACGTTGACATAGCAGCAGCAGGCTTAAATACTGCGCGTGTCCTTTTAACAGGCCACGGGACCAGCAATAACAAAAGAGCAGAGCAACAGGGGTTAAATCTGATTGCTTCCAGTACATTTAATCCTGTCAACGGCAATATTGTATGGCATTTGACAGGCCTCTTCTAAGAAAACTACTTACATTCAATGAAAAACCTCAAACGTACATTTTTGGGGTTCTTTTTTCCAAAACACATGAGTTCTGTAAAAGGTCACGTTGTCGGGTTTAAACATTTAGAAGTTCACAAAAAAAATTTATGCTTAAATAACATTTCTTAGAAAATTGGCATTAAGTCACGATTTGAATTCATATTAACGCAAAATTTTTTTAAAAAAATAAATAAAAATACAAATTGAAAGGATTTTTATAAATGTGTCACGAAGTCTGTTACACAAAATTACCTAACTAAGGAATTAAAAACAAAAACAACTAACTAAAATTGCTGAAATTAATTATTTAATGATTTTTTTTTATAGTATTGAATATTATCGTGCTGTAAACCCGTTTTTTGTTGATAATATTCAATGCCAACTTTTTTTATATGATGTGATGAATAAGAATTACGATTATTGTGACTCACAAAAGGCTTTAATAAAATCTGTGACTAATTAAAGACAAAATAATATTATACTCGACTTAGATTTTATTGCTTGGAAATATTTATATTGTTTCTATCATGTAGGAACTAAAAAAAAACTATAAATTTGATATAATTATAATAATAAACATTTTTTACTTAAATACAAGATTATAAAGCTCATGTTTATACTCATTTCAAGGGAAAACCCAAAATATTAAAATAAAGATCAGTTTGAAAACAATTCAGATTGTTTTGTTGTTGTTAAATATATAAAATATATAAATGTTAACTTTAGAATATAGAGTACAGATCATATTTAATGAGTGATGATGATTCACTTTAACCGTAGTATTAATAGTATTACTATTAGAAAACCCCATTATTATCGTACTAAAGAATTATCAAGTAATTTATTGTATATTATAATCTATATTCTATTCAATATATTATATTCAGTTTGATATATTTTTGATGATGATTGGCATAGAAGATTCAGTTATATATTTTCTGAAACCCACAATAAAATAAAAAAATGCATTTTTCAACACTTTTACTTACCGCTTGGCATTGCGACAACGTTTCTCGTTCTCTCGTTCGGCCTCCTTGACGCTGTCCCAACTATCGCCTACGCCCGATGAGGACATATCATCCAAACGCTCCTCATCCTCCATGCCCGAATCTTCGAGCGAAATGTGACAGCTGGTCAGTGTGACCTGTTTGCCATTGTCGCCCACCTCGATCCAGTCGGATGTTCTGATTCTCTGTGATCGCTCTGTGCCATAGGGCGATGAATCCGAGGAGCAGCCCGAGGGGCAACGTTTCCGAGGCGTTGAACTGCCATTAAGATTACCATTATTGTTATTGTTGTTGTTCTCTTTGAGAGACTTGTTAATGGCATATGTTAGCGTATCCTCTTCATCGCCATCGCCATCGGCATCCTCCACATTATCCGCATCCACATCCTCAGTGTCGGCATCCTCAATAGAGTTATATCGAGGGCGTGGCATTGTCTTAATGGGCGTAACCAACATCTGAGATTGCGACTTGGCGGTGGGCAACTGTTCCAGCGAACAGGAACGATTACGCATCGCCGCCAGCTCCGAGATGAGCAGCTCATGGAAGGCATGCTTCTTAACTGGAGTATTCCCTGCACTCAACGAGCTCTTCTGCATCGGTTGCGGTGTGGGATTGTTGATGTTGATGCGTGTACAATTACCCGCTGCCTGAATGGTAATCTGCTGTTCCCGCTCACATCTCGCTCGCTCCCGTTCCAGCTGCGAGCGCTTGTGCCGCTCCAGCTCGAGTTCCTGCTCGAGCAGTGCTTGATGTTGTATGGCACGCTCGTGCTTCGTGATTATGGTTGTGTCCGCGGCGGTTTGCTTTTGCGATTGACTGATGATGATCTCGGAGAAGAGACGCTCGGCGGCATTCTTTAGATTGTTCTTGAGCTCCACGGTTTTGCCACCCAGATAGCTGCCATGACCTCCATGACTGGAGATGGGGCTGTCTAGTGTGGTCTTGGAGCGTCTAAAGATGCCATTAGCAGGCGTCGTAGGTGGCGCCACAAATACCGGTGCCGGCACTTCCTCATCATCCATATCGAGTGTTGCCACCGGAAGTTGCACGATTTTACGTGGCTTGGGCAACGGCTGTGAGGTGGGCAATAAGCCTGCACGCTCAAAATCCACTTTACCCAGACTCAAACGCGTGTCCTTCAAAGCGGGCGGGGTCTGTACTGGTGCACTACTCAAAGAATTGGCACGATTCACACTGATGAGCACTGAATCTCTGGGCTTGGCTGTGGGCACAGCAGGCGCCTTGCGTAGCTTCAATGGTGGCTTTGGCGCCGTTGCCGGGGCAACTGTTGGTGTTGCTGTTGGTGTTGCTGCTGCAGCTGTAGCAGCAATTGTTGCAGTTGCAACTAGCGCCATGGTGGGCGTCTGTGTTTGCGCCTGCTTCTTCTGATTGAGATTCAGTGAGGGCGACTTGTATACCAAAGTGCGTCCCACGGCGCTCAGTTGGCTAACAAATGTAGGCTTCTTTTGTATGATGGGAGGAGGTGTGGTGGCAACTGTTCCTGCTGTTGTTGTTGTTGTTTTGGGCCTGGGCGGCACTGGCGGTCCCGGCCGCTTAACCGCAACCGTTGACTGCATTTTCAGTTTTGTTGGTTGTTGCTGTTCTCACGAGTTGTTGTTGTTGTTGTAAAACCAGTATTTGTAGGTCACTTTTTTTGTTGTTGTTGGCGACTTCTCGACTGCAAGTTTTCTTAAGACTTTGAATTGCGTTTATTTATTATTATTTTTTTAGCATAAAACTTGTTTTTTTTTTCGATTGCGTTCTCAAGTTACTGTTGTTGTTATAGTTGTTGTTGTTATAGTTGTTGTTGTTAGCATTTTGACAGCGCTGCTGCGACTGCTGCTGATGCCGCTTCGATCTGCGACTGCGGCTGATCTATTTTGAATATAGGCCACGGCGGCGCACTAACGGTCCTAGAGTTGTTGCTGTTTATATGTATGTTTTTTTTTTCTATTTAGTTTGGCTTAGTGATTATTGGTTATTGCCTGATTGAAACTCGTTTGGCTCGTTTGTTGTTGTTGTTGTTGCACTTTGGATTCTCTGTGAGTTTATATTTTTTAAGTGAAAGGGTTGCGGTTTTTAGTTAAATATATTTTTGGGAAGTTGCCCTATACAATACTTGTCAGTTTCTAGGTATCGATAACGTTTTTGAGCTTATTGACTTTATTACTTTTTCTTGCTTTCCAAAACGTTTGAATGCAAATTTTGTCAAAATAAGTTATCAATTTAAATACAACTAACTTTAAAAGTTAATTTAAATTGACAAAACAATATTTTGTTGCATTTATTTTTTTTTGCTTGTGCATTTTCATTATTGAGCGTTCACTGTACTTAACTTTTTTTTTATTTTTAATTAAATCTTTATTTATTTGCGCTGATTAAGCGCACTGTTTATGTGCTTTTGTTGTTGTGGCTGCATTTTGAAAGTATTTATACAATAATTTCTTGTATTAATATGTTTTTGGCACGATTTTTTTTACGGGCGTTTGAACGTTGCAACGTCATAATTTAGTTGCATGTTAGAAAGCTTAATTCAAGCAAAAAGCACATAAAACCGATGGTAAAAAATAAAAAAAACCCGATCAAGAAATGGATTAGAATAAATTGTAATTTAATGAAGCATATAAGCATATAAAACCCAACGCAAGATGATTAAAAAACGATTTCAGAATTTTCCCACTATGTTACGCGGCAAAACCGTTATAGAAAATGCATAACAATCAATTTAATATGGAAATATACGCAGTAAAAAAAAGTAAAGAGAGAAATAACATAAATAAAACAATTTACAATAATAGCCACAGCACAAACCGGTTCGACTACGTTTTAAAAAGTTTATTTACTATTTAAAAGCGACAGTTTTAGATGCTCTTCTTCTTTTAACAATTGTTGATTAACATTCTCATTGAAATGCTATTAGAACTTGGATCGCCTGCTGATTGGGGTCACAAACAGTTAATCGATCAGCCGATAAACAACGGTAAAAATTCTTAACAGCAAACACAATTAGCATCATATTTACATGCCGTACACACACACACTCGACCACACACACAAGCAGCTTGCACTTTGAGCTCTGGCTTGATTGGACATTTTTTTATTGAATTTAAGTTTAGTTTAATTTAATTAAGTGCTAAGGCGCTTGCAAGAATGTCACCCACACACACACACATACATATATCCACTCATGTGCAGCCAATGCAGCACACATATGAAGTCAACACAGCCGCACTCATAGTTTGTGGCTATTTTTGACAAAAAATATTCTTGCTTTTCAAATTTATTCTTAAACATGTATGTATATTTATGTAAATGCATTAGTTACGCTGCGTATTTTGTATTGCATTTGCATTTGTCAACCAGTAAACACGAAAAAACACACCGAAACCGACACCGACACACACAACATTAGCGACCGAGCGACCGTACGAGCCGTCCGTTTCGACGTTGCGCTTTGTACGAGAGCCAGAAATAAACTGAGAGCATGTAAGAGCTAAGCGCACCTTGCTCAATCTCGGCGGATTGTGTTTACGTAGCTGTGTGAGTGTGTGTTCGTGCGTGTGGGTGTGTAACAGTGTGCATGCCAATGATGTGCGCGTGACAAAAACAATCAAACACGAACTCAACCTTATGGCTGTAACGTTTGTGATCGACATGTTTATTTTGTACTTGTATGGTGCACACTGTTTTAAGCAGCTGTCTGGCAATCTTATCTTAACACGGTTCAATTTGTTCCTGTTTGACACAGCACGTTGCTCACGATACACTCACGCGAGTGCCGCATGCCCATCTCTATTGACTGTCTCTCTTTGTTAAAGCTCCAACAGTTCTGCTCTCTTAAAAGTTTGAGCTCGCTGTTAAGGCTGACTGTTAACTAACATTTGTGCAGTTCTTTGGACGCTTAGTGATCTAATAAGAAATGTAGAACAGCTTAAATATATATATATAATATTTAATGCAAGTCTAGTTGAATGCCTTAACATTTTCAAAAGTGAATTTAATTTTCCTCAGTTGTTTTTACAATTCTGTAAACGCTATTTAAGAGAAACAACACAAACTGTTATTCAAGTTGATACTCTTATGTTGTTAAGAGCTTGGCACATGGCCAAAAGTGCATTGATTGGCATTTGGAACGGGTCTGGCAGGTGACGAGGGCCAACTCCGGCGTCTGGCTGCTGTGGTCTCGCCAGCCATTGCAACAGCTGTTGTTGCCGCATTGCCACCACCAACTCCCACTCCTCCTACCCATTCAACAATTCCACCCAACTAAGTAAATCTTTATTGATTGCATGTTGCAACAGACGCTAAAAAGAACACAAACGCTAATCGTCTTTCGAGTGACTTTGCTGTCTGACTAAACAATTATTTAGCCGGCATTTTTCAGCCATTCCTCAAAGCCAATTCCCATTGAAAGTTTTTCCTTATCCAACCGATTCCAAGTTAAAGGGCTGTTTTGGGGCATTGCAGGCAAAAAAATTTCAATGAACCGTCAAGTAGCATAAGAAAGTCGGCCCAGATATATAATGAAGTATGTATAATTGCAATTACAGTGGTCACTCGCTTATTGGCATTCAAGTTTTTATCGTAATGATAATTGAAGTAGCTTTATTATCTTTTTAATGGTTTTTCAATTGAAGACCTTTCTGTTAAATTTATAAAACTTCTAAAGAACTTAAATACGAAAATAAAAATTGTCTTAAAACTTATTTTCAGACTTAATTAATCTTGTTAATAATGTTGGTCTCATTTTTCTATACCAACACAGTCAAATACATAGTATATTTAAATCATCATTGAAAAAAGGTTCTTAAATAAAAATAAATAAAAATTAGTGTCTGTTTAAATTAAGGAATTTTCTATTTAAAATAAACTTATTTCACATTTTAGAAAAATAAAATAAATTTTAAGAAAAGAAAATTCTGAAATTTTAAATATCTATTCTCATATAAACTTAAGCCTGAACAGTTTTAACACTTCTAACAACTGTTAAAGTTGATAAATTTCCTTTAGACTACTGTATTGTACATACAAAGATAAATTATGCACGTAGTCACATACATAGATTACATTTATGTAATGTGGCGACATGAACCGTACATACAAACATATAAATCTTTGCCCGTTTTTTTGGGGTTGCTGCTGGGGTCGTTCGTTGCCGTTGTCGTTGTCGCTACTTGAAATTACCGTATTTGTATTTGGTTTTGGTAGGCAACCGAGAAGCAACCCAAGAACCGCCCCAAATAGCGAGGCGGCTAGCCAGTCGGCTAGCTCTTTGTCTGTGCTTTGAAACGGGGAAATCCCCACACAGCCACATCCACTTGAAATGATTTCCATGGCACTCAGGAAGTTGCCTCTTCCGGCCAGCGCTAACAGTTGGAGGGAACCTGAGCCCCGTTTTCATTTGCTCGTTTGCCGACACTTTTTATATGCTGTTGATTTTTCTTTTTGTTTCGCTCATTTGGCGCAGCAAATATATATTTCTATCTAGCTATGTATTTGCGTCGACCATTGTATTCGGGAAGTCTGGAATATTTGTCGCAGTCGGGAATTGGCACGACACCAGCTGCAATTACAGATACTACAGCCGAAACATGCACAACACAATTGACAAAATACCAATTTTCTTTTCTTTAAATCACACACACAAAAAAAGGATTATCCCCGTCAGTATATTATGTGCAAACACACACAGTTACATTTCTACTTGAATGCACCTCAAAACACACCCTTTTGGCCATTAGGAAGCCCCAACAATGAAGGTTAAACTTACGCTAAATAGCTGTCGTCGCCAGCCAGGACCAAACCACACCACGCCACGCCACGCCAGCCACTTCTAATCCTTCTTGCCTCAAGCACTGAAGCACTTCAATATCAGCTTCTAACGCTGCAAGCTGAAGCGGCATGTAAAATCAATAACCGCTAGCAAGATGAGTTAACTTTAAAGCCAACGAAAATGAAATACACTGAGAAACCTCTAAGATACAATACAATTATTAAATTTCGCCTACGAATATTTGTATGTTGTGAGAAAAATGTATACTAAGTAGAAGTTTAAAAAGATTTTAAGCGCATAAATATTTATAGCTTGTAGGTTAAAAAAAAGGGTTAATTTTAACGGAACTTAAGCTTTGATTGATTTGACATATGATAAAATGGATTAAGATTTTTTCGGACAATTTCATCACAGCTCAAATAGTAGAAAAGTTTGATTCAGATATGTTTGAAATGCATCTAAACGACAACTTTCATTCATTAGGGAAACGAAATTTAGATAGTTATACCATCATTACTATCCAAACTATTGATATAAAATTAAACCGCTTTAGTGTCCTAAAAACACCTTGAATATGTAACATAATTCTTCGCTAAATTACAAATACCTTTTACTAGGTAAGAGTATAAGTAAAATACAAGCCAAATATTTTTTTTTAAGTGCACACTGGCGAACCCCAAAGGGTCGCACATATTTTTCTGTTTTTAATTTACACAAAATATCATATATATATTATATAGTATATTAAATTATTACCACAAGCTAATTATCAATATTAGTCATATACGTGTGAGCATGTGTGTGTGTGTGTTCTTTAATTTGTGGCTTTAAAGTAATTTTCTTGAATAATATGTAATAATTAAAAAATATACAATTGACTTTTCTCATTTTAAATAAATATAACAAGCAATAAAATATTAACTAGTTTACACACAGCTACACGCAAACACACACATACTACTACATTAAAATTGGTATTAGAAAATAATTAACATTAGAAAACATAGTTTTTTTTTTTTGTTTGTTTTGCATACGATTTTACACACACTTTACTCGATTATCTTCGTTAACAACAATTCACATAATCATAGATACATATATAGTTTAAGACATTGTGATCTTAAGTAGCGCATAGATTAAATACATAAATAAGCGTTAATGCTATTAATTAGTCCGTACAAAATACATACATACATTTCTCATAAATACAGTACAAAAGAAAAACACATACAAAAAAATAAAACAAAATTTTTTTCGTCGCTATTCGGGTTCTTTTTTTTTTTTGAATTTCCATCTCAGACCCCCTTTTCCCAATATCAATTTCCCATTCAATCATTCGCCCAATCGACTAATTGACATATTGGCGACGCACCTCGCCGCGCCTCGCCTAGCCTTGAACTAATCCGCAATGGCCGTGTAGGGCAAACTGCTGTGTTTGGGTTTAGTTTTATTGATGAACACCTTGATTGCGCCATTGAAATCAGCACTAACCAGCACATAGCCACAGCCCTTCTTATGTTGTTCCACCAACGGATCCGGATTGTTTACCGACTGTAAAAGAGAATAATAAGAGCCAATAACACGAGGAAATGTAAACAGAGACAAGAACGTTCATTAGACAATAAATTGAGCTCTCTTTGTATACACAAAGCTCACCTTATCATTGGGAATTTCATCTGGTTCCGGTTTGATGATGGCCTCTGGATGTGGCGCAAATATGGCACAGGTGACAGTGGCATTATGCGCTTTAATGCCCTCCCAAAAATCACTACGATCGCGTCGCACCTAAGAGAACACAAAGTTAAGAAGTTGTTAATCCAAAAACCAAAACAGCTGAATCCATTATTTACCGAGCTCAGCTTGGAGTAGTCGTGATTCGTTTTCCAAATGTAGATGCACTGATTCTCAGAACCTGCTATAATGTACTTGCCATCATGACTGAACGATCCCTTAATCTGCGAGGATACATTCAGGTAACCTTTGTATTTGCAGGACAAGTTCAGGTCACGCAAATCATACAGACGCACTCGACTATCATTGGAAGTAACCAGAATTTTATCCTCTCCCGGCATGGGTTCAATGCCACTAATCTTTCGACCAATGCGATTCTTGCCACGCGTCGAACGTACATGGATTTGGGTATGGTACTTCAGCTGGTCCGTGTTGTAGAAGATACAGCGTCCATCGTAACTGCCCACCACGGCAAATTGTCCGTTCTGACAGAAATTTGCCGCTGTGATGAGCTTCGTCTGCCCATCGACCTCGTTCCACAACGCCACCTTCTTGTCGGGTATGTTCCAGAGTCGTAGTTTGCCATCAAGGCTGCCACTGAGGAAGTAACGATCGTCACGCGGATGGAAC
This sequence comes from Scaptomyza reducta, assembly GCA_035044485.1. Classification (NCBI taxonomy): domain Eukaryota; kingdom Metazoa; phylum Arthropoda; class Insecta; order Diptera; family Drosophilidae; genus Scaptomyza; species Scaptomyza reducta. The sequence goes on from JAWNNV010000612.1 coordinate 104,867, forward strand.
GCAATCGCCGTGACAAAGTCAATGTGCTGAAAGCAACAGAGACACTCCTTTCTCGAGATATGCCACAGACGCACAGTCTTGTCCATGCTGCTGGACAGTATAAAGTAGTTTTTGGACCAGCTGACATCCAGCAGATCCGAGGTATGGCCATTGTACGTGCAAAAGGGTTTCGGCATGAAGGGACCTGTACACTTCTCCGCAGCGGTGGCCATGGCAATTGCCTCCTCTGCAGAATGCTGCGACACTAGCGACTCCTGCGACGGTGTTGGGGATGACTTTTGATCAGCGTTATACTTATTGCGCATATCCTGCACGAGGGAAAAGATTAGCAAATGGCAACTTTAAAGCATTTCCTTTGGCTTACCTGAAAATAGGGATAGGCATCTTTCAACACCCAAATCCGAAGCACTTTATCCTGTCCAGCGGTGGCCAACAGTCGTCCACAGGAGCTAAATTTCATGCACCACACAGCGCTGGTATCCTCACCACTGAGATCCTGCACGTGTTGCAGCTTGGTGAACTCATAGGGGCCCTTGTTTGATGAGGATGCTTTGATTTTGATATTTTGCTCGGGATTCATAGCGTCCTCAATGTCAGCAACATCCTCCTTGTGCCGCGCATGCGACACCTCCGAAGCAATGGACTTCGCCTTGTCAACGGTTTTGCGCATGGTGGACCCAAAGAAACGTTTGATGCGCGCCGTTTTCTTTCTAAGGCGACTTCCATCCTCTGTCTCTACCTCTTCCTCATCTGGTTGCTGTCCCTCAATACTGGGCGGTATGCCAATCACACTCTCCTCATCCGATTCTTTTTGTATGGCCTCCAGGTGCGAGGTCAGCTTTAGTATATGCAGCGAGAGCGGATTCCAACCCTCAGGCACTGGCGGTGAACGCACTTCGGATAACGGCATGTTCTCACCCGTATCCAGATTCTTCACAGGAACTTGTTCAAGTATCTCAAAGTCAGTCAACTGCTTGCCCGAATTCGTGCGTGTCCGAACATAGATGTTCATCTGGCGCAGTACATCCTCATCCCCCGCAGACTTGCGTCGCTCCTTGTCGGTAGCTCGATACAGTGCAGTATAGCTGTATGGGAATCCGAAATAGGAATTAGTATTCAATTTCAAAACAAATCTTAAGGCAGCTGCCTGAATGAACTCTAGCAATAATTCTAGCAATAATGCATTATACTTTTAAATGATATACTTATTGTTATAAAGTATTTAACTAACTTGAGACACATTCTCCAAGTCTTGTACATTATGTATAGATCAGATGTACTGCTGCAAATAAACCTCGGAATGAGTTTTAAATAGGTATAACTCAACTTTCTAAAACGTGGGACAAATAGAAGTATCATTTTAAGGGCTTCTAGACTAATGAGTTTCCTAAAATACTTATATAAAATGGCTAATATTTCATCATACTTGATGCGCACTTAATCATCAAATATTTCTTCATATTCCTTATAAGATCATTTTAATCTTTAAGTTCCCATAATGTCTTTATCATAGGTTACTTTTCAATATCTACTAGCATCTAAACTCATCTTGGTTCTAAAACACTTTATACTGTCCTCACTTCACACTTGTCAAATTCCTTATGGCAAACATATTTCTCTCACATTCAAAATAATTTAATATGTAATTCAAAGCGTACCGTGTGGCGCTTCCTAAGCTATTGGAACCGCTGCCGGCCAGCTTGGGACGAATAGCACTTTCCATGAGCATTTTCTCGATGCGTTCGATTTCATCCTGTGACGGTCCTTGAGCCTTGTTGCTCGCCTCGTCGCGCGGCTTAACCACATAGCCGCCCTGTATGGCCTTGAACAGGTTTAGACCCTGATTGGGATCAATGGAACTGCAAAAGGAGTTTATTTACCAATCATTTGAAGCAAGCAATTGTCATGGAGCTTACCTGACACGACCCGGCGCCGAGTTGCTCTTGGCCGAATTTGAGGGACTTGGTTTCGAGTAGACCGATGTGGAACTGTTCCCTAATGAATGCGATGGCTTCATAACGATACCCGCCGTGGCCACCGGTCGCACAAACGTCGCATGACTCGTTGATGCCATTATGGCTAACGATGAGGGTGTTGTTGTCGCTGTCGATGCGTATGCGGATACAATTGTGCTGGTTGAGGAACATGTGAGCGTATTGCTGGAAGCCTTGGTACTGACATCATTCAGGGAGTTCTCAAACTGCTTGACAATATCATCCCGCAACTGTTGCTGCACATCCCGAACACTTTGCACAGATCTCGTATCGCTATCGGTATCCTCTGTATCTCCCGCTGGTAGAGCCATTCCTTCATTCATATTAAACTGCTCTGAGGAACTGCTCGAGAATTTTCGTGATTTCTTTTTACGTCGTGGCGGCGCAACCGGACCACTTGATGTAATTGAGTCTGTCGTCTTCGAGTGCGCCAACTTTGTGCTGGCTATCACATCCGGCTCCTGTAGGATCTGGGGTGGTGCCGACGCCGTTGCTCTACTGCTGCTACTGATCGTTGCTGCCACAACTTGTGTTGTTGCCACGCCCTGTGCATGCTTGCCACCGGCTGTGGCTGCTGATGATGCAACTGTTGTGGCTGTGGACATGGCAGCAATGATTGCCGTTGTAGGTGGCGGTGTCTGGCGTTGTTGCTGTTGTTGTTGCAACTGCTGCTGCTGTTGGGCGTTCATTGAGGCCAGCGATTCACGATCAACGCTGATTGCTGTGTGAACAAAAATGTGATTAGAATTTGAATACTTGCTTAGTTATAAAGTTGAGCGTGTGTTGTACCTTTTTTAAACTCTTTACTTCAATTTTGTCATTAAATAGATTAAATATTCATAAATTTTCGATTCATCTTTGATTTCTTATAAATAAATGCTGGCTTGCTTTAAGCTTGTTTCGAATTTAAACCAGTTCCTTTTCATTTTAAAACAAAAGTATCTATCTAAACTCTTGGCATTTAGCAGCTGAATTGTTCAAAATTAACACTTCATGTTCAGTCACGACAGCTAACACAAGAGACACGCCCAACTCTGTTTACAGAGTATACAAAAAAAAGTACTTACCTGACGGATCGATACTGCCGGCCAAGATGCGACCCACGCGACCCAATGATGTCATGCTCTGAATGCTCATCGTATCGCTTTCGACAACCTTAAACGGATGCGTTGTCCGATTGGTATAGACGCCATCCATCGAGCTGTTCTGTAGTCGATTTAACGAGATGTAAATTAGATAACTTATCAAAAGTTTATGGCCCAAAAATGGCAGATAATTTAAAATAAACACATACTACAAAAGATAGATAAAGCTTGGATTACAGATACATATATTAGCCTAATACATTATAAGTAAAAGTATTTTGATAGAAATATAAATTGAAATATATATATATTTGATTTTTAGTACCTGAGAATCAGGTGTGAGTGTATTTCCTGGATTATCATCTTCATCTTTTTTCATGCAATCACGCAGATCTTGAAAGCGTTGTCTACCAGTCTATTTGCACGATTTACATATATATATTATATATATCAATTTGGATTTTTTTTATAAATGGATGGGCAGATGGTTTGAAGTTTCGACCATATTCCATGTAAGTTTTACAATTAATTTAATTTTTATATGCATGTATATAATTTTGTTTTATAAAGGTTTTTTATTCGTAATTTTCGTTGAAAATGAGCACAAAATATGAAAATAAAGAGCAAACATGTTTACAAATAATTAACAAATATTAAATAATACACAAACAGCCCCAAAACGAATACGTAAAACAAACAAATAAGATGAGTTATAATCGGCTTACCGAAGCTTAAATACACTTGAACTTCAGCGAAAAGATTATGGATTTAAATTCATGTTTTTTAAGCAATTGTTTGAAGGGAAAAGTTTTATATTTTAAACAAAACCAAAGACAAATTTTGTTTGTTATTCCCACTGTAAGTGTATTGTCACTAAAAATAAATAAACAAATCTTTAATTGAAAAGCTTAATGATTGAAAGGCATTCTTAGCTAAACTGGGCCACAAATTGTTACGTGTTCGAATGTATTTAATCAACATGTGCAGAGCACTCGACGCTGTCACCGATAAGAGTAAAAACAATCCAAATTACCCCAGCTATTTCACCCTGCTCAACTTGTAAATCACACTACGATGCGCTATGAATGAAAGTGAGCGTTTCAGGTTTAATTTATTGGGTCAACTACAACACCTTGACCGCAAACATGAATATTATCAGAGATAGATTGTGTAGACAAAAAGCTGATAAATGCCCAAAGCAACAAAAGTCATTATCAGCAATTATAAATTTATATAGCTATGTAGACGGCAAACCTTTGATTAACATTGCGATAAAGAGCGAAAGGCAACAATTAAAATGCGTAACGCAAGCCAAGTAATTATAATAATTATGCAAGATCCTAACAATTGTCAAGGTATAAATTAAATTAATTTACATGTTGCCAAGCTAACATAAACAATAAAACTACAATACAATTTTCTAGCCAATATGTACAAATAAAGGCAACAAGTGAATATATAAAAAATGTATTGTGAAATCGACAAAAATACCTCAATAAATGTTTTTGTTTGTCTAAACGAGGGTCGATTCAAGAACAAATCTTAAAGATGGGATAGTCTTAAAAAGTATGTTTACCTAATTGTTAAGTACTATTTTGTGTTTAAAATTGTGGAAACAGGTGGAAAAAATATTGAAAAATCTTGAAAATAATTTTTGAGTCTTATTACTAGCCAAGAACTATCGAAAATTATTTTACCTATTTTTTAAATAACATTTATCTCATCAAAACTGTAAAAATTGTATTAGTAGTAAAGGCTTAAGCACATTAATTATCATCTTGATGATATTATATAAATGAATAAACTCCTTGAACGACCCTCTTATTCATACAAATGTTGTGCCTCTGACCACTGATGACCATCAGCGGCAAACATTTTACACAACAAGGCGCATTAAGCAAAGGGGCAAACATACATACATATATTAAATTATAAAAGCAAATAAAACAAAACGCAGCGCTTGAGTAATAGAGAGAAATACATATGACTTTGTCTGGTTGACTGAGAGGCAGGGGCAGCAATTACTTTGTATTGTTTCAAATTTGTTTTTGGTTACCCCCAAAGCAGTGAAATCAGCACATTGAAATTTGCATTGATTTTTGCAGCGGGCAGCAGAAATAAAAAGGGAAAACGCAAACGTGCATAGAATTTAGAAGAATTGGGAGCGCAGGTAGTGGAGCTTATAGAGACATCACATAAACAGAAAATATGTCAAGAAAACTATATGCACCATGAGTGCTCAATAATTGAAAACAATTGAATAATAAATTCTTTATAGAATGAACTAAAGGATCTGCTATTCAGCGAGTGTAAATGCTAATACAAAGAAGGATACAAGTATCTAAAATGATATTAATGCGTTTTTAACTGCCCAACTTTTTCTGCACAAACACGAGCTGTAATATCTTTTCAAAATGCATGCAAGCAAATAAAATCTAATAACAAAACGCAACGCAATCAACAAAATACAAACATCTACTCAAACAAAAAAAAAAATGAAACCAACCCACTCCATTTCACCCATATCCAACACTCACCACGCCCTTGCCTGCCTTGGGCTCCACAAAGATGGCTGCATCCTGTTGCTTTAGCCGCGCACCCAAACTATTTGTGGGGCTGCGTGTGGCGGGCGTACCAGCGCCAATGGGTGTTGCATCGCTATCCGAGGAGACATTTGCATTCACGCGTACCGCTGGCTCTGGAAAGATGAACTCTTGCGCGCATTCTGGCGGCAGTTTGCGGCTGCACAAGAAGAAACAAACACAATTTTTGTGTCATTAGGGTGACTCACTATTATTGTTGGGTGTTGGGGGAGGTGAGGGATTTGGTTAACATACCAAAGTGTTGAGGCGCGATTGGGTGTTGTGTCTTCGGCATCGAAAAATTCCTCTGAGCTGTCCGAATCCGTTTCTAGCTTACTCATTTTATTATTGTGCGTGAATTACCTAATCCGCTGTGGGTATCTTTCTCTATTGAATATGCAAATTGACCAAATTGTTTTTTTGTTTTTTTTGTTGTTGGGTTGTTTTTGTGTTGCTGCAGGGCTGGCTTTTGTTGCTGTTGTTATTGTCGCTGCTGCTGCGGCTGCAAAGGGGAAGCTTAGTTGCGGTTGTTCTGCGTCATCTCTTGTTGCCTGAGCGCAACAATGAGTATGTTTAACATTTCGGATCCATTGCTGTTTGCATGTATATTACTGTAGATTTAATAAGTATTAATTTAGTTTTACGCCCGAGAAAAGGTCTGTTCTGTTGCATTGACTATTTTGCAGTGTTACAAAGCGCTAGAATTAACACTGATGTGGTCGGTGCTGCCAGATAATTTCGATTGGTTCGTGTCGCAGCCCTGTCGATAGTCGGCTACATCCGTGTGAATGGCAAACACAAGAAGAGGCTCAATACATTCCCGCCAAAATATCATAAGGCAAAAATTTGTTTACTGCAAGTGTTACTATTTGCATCGCATTAAAACGCTTAACAAATGGACGCTGAACTTAAACAACAATTTGATGAAATGGGCGTTGAACCCAGCGTCGCAATATTGGACAAATGCGTCGAATTATCGCTCTCATACAGCATTCACGATGCCACCGAGTTCGTGGAGCAATGGATGGCCTTCAGCTTATCCCACCTACATGGAGATGATCCCACGCCTGAGAACATAGGTGAATTTGAGCGCAAGGTGCTGCAAGTGAAAAGGGATAAAAGCGGCGCTAAGAAGTCAACACAACTCACCATTAAATCGCAACCAGCGGTAATGGAGACGAGCGCTTTGGCTTCTTATGGTCTTGTCGAAGATGATCCCATGATGGACGACTATGTAAGCGAGTGTGCGTCCACAGAGCCTCACACGCCTAAGGCGCGGAATCAAAACCCACGCGCCTCTGCTCTGAAGAATGGTGCTCTCTTTAGCCCTGCCAGCTATACGCCTCAATCAGCAAAAAGGACTCCAGCGACCCCGGTAGCTGCATCGACTGGACGACCCGGCGATATTGTGGACACTTTTGGTCATCCACGGCTTTTAGCTGCTTGCACATGGCAATCCCAGGTGGAGCAATCCTTGGCTGTCGTTCAAAAACTGTTACACAATGATCAACCCTTGACCATCTCCAATCTGAAGTATATGAATGATTTGCTCTATGAGAGATGTGAAGATTTGCATGACCGACTCGTGGATGTTGGCCAAGCGCTGGTGGAAAAGAAGTTGGGTTCCAAGGGAGTTGCTGAGTGCAGCTGGTATCCTCAGGATCGACACACGCTGGATGCACTTCATGTGCTCCATGCTGTGGGCATGATACACTCGGATGACGATGGCCCACTGGATGCCCACTCTGCGCTGCTGTCCGTCCTCAACACGGATGAAAAGTTTCTGTCATTAAATTTCACAAAAATCAAATCAACGAGCATTTTTCCGGGTCAAGTCGTGCTGGCAAAAGGATTCATACCCCGTGGCGATACCTTTGTCGTGGAGGAGATTTACACGGATCGCAAGTTGACGCCACCGCCACCACTGAAAGTCGATCGAGATCTGCAGTTTGTTGTCGCCGCTGGTCCATATACCCACAGCACGGATCTTTTCTATGATCCACTGCACGAGCTGCTCAAATACCTAAAGGATCATCGACCCGATGTGCTGCTCCTAACTGGTCCCTTTGTGGATGCCGATCACAAACTTGTGGATGAGCTAGCTGAGACTTTTGACTCCTTCTTTGAGAAGATGATCACAGGGATCATGGAGGTGGTGGGCAGCAGCACCACAGTCCTACTGGTTAGCTCCCAGAAGGATGCAATGGCACCTGCTGTATACCCGACACCTTCACTCACACTACGCAAAACGTATCCCAACTTGCATATGTTGCCCGATCCATCGCTGGTGGATCTGGACGGATTGACGCTGGGCGTCAGCTCCACAGATGTGCTAGACCATCTGCTAAGCCATGAATTTGCCGCCAATGCTGGCGAACGGATGCATCGCGTCATCAATCATCTGTTCAATCAGGGTTCCTTTTATCCCTTGTGTCCGCCGGCGGATGAGAACATGTCCTACGACTCCCAACTGGCCCAGAAGTATGCACAGCTCAAAGATCTTCCCAATGTCCTCATTCTGCCCAGTGATCAACGGCACTTCATACGCTTGGTGAACGATTGTCTGGTCATCAATCCGGGACGTTTGTCGGACGACAAAGGAGGCACCTTTGCCCGTTTCCTGATCACGCCCACAGCGCCCACGGCTACAGCAAAGGCAAATATGTTTAGTAGCGTCGCATGTCAAATACAAAGAATTTAAGTACTAAAACAAACTTAGCTGTAAATATCAATTTTAAGTTATTGTACAACTATTCTATTTAAATATAGAAATTACTCGAAAGTTTTTTTAAAGCGTTTATTCATTTAGGTTTTTTTTTTATATTTTGTTTACAGCTAACAGTAGGAAATGATTTCTAAACGTATTACAAATAATCGTATTGTACTCTATATATTCTACAAATCATGTATGTATGTGTCTGTGTGTGTGTTCATTACACTTTATATCAAACTCAATTCGATATAGATTAAAGAATAATGGGTTCTGGCATAAAACTAAAAACTTGATTGTATATTTTAACTATACAAAAAATACTGCATGAAATCGTTTACAATATGATCTAAGCAAAACTGACCGATCTCTCAATTTTGCCATTTTGCAGATTTATAATTCCTGTTTTTTTTTTGTTATCTTCGTTCTTTTCTTTGTGTTTAAGTAACTGCGCGCCACATTTTGTTTGTGTGTTTTAAGTAAATTCCGGCCACATCCAGTGCTGCCCTGTACTCAGTTTTGTGGAGCTGCCAATTACGACCATATTAGCGGTCGTCCAACAACTCCGCCGGCTGCGCTTCTTCTCCGGCTTCGAGATCGCGGCCTGCGTTTTAGTTGTTGGGCTCCTGCTTGTATTGTTATTGCCGATTGTTGACGCCCTCGGGATTGTGCAGGCCACCACCTGGTCCGCCACCCATGCTATGCTCCATATTCTTGATAACCACATAGTTTGTCATGTGATTGATGGCCTCATCCTGCAGCCGCTCTGGCCAGCGTTTCATATAGGATCGAAGAAACTCACTGAACGTATCCACCTTGTCGGGTGTCGTTTTGTGAGTGTCGACAATGTTCTTGACAATGTCCACAAATTTGTCGTAATCTTCGTGGGATTTTTTCATCTTATTGTAGTTGGGCACACCGCCATTGGTGTTGTTGCCACCCGGCCCGCCACTGGCTCCTGCGGCATTCTGCATTTGCTGCTCCATATTGCTGTCGGCGAGGCGTGCTGATGCAGCAGCCGCCACCGCTGCCACCGCCGCTGATGAGGCCATAAAATTGTCCACATTACCGGCATTGGGTGGCGGCTGGGAGTGGTCCATAAAGTGGCGATGCATGCCGTACTCCGTTCTGCAAATGAATCAACTAATTAATAACCAATTCAACAAGCACATAACTCAAGTCTCAATTACTTATAGAACCCCTCCGTGTTGTTGCTGTTAAACTCTTGTTGAGACATTGGATTTTTCCAAACTGGTGACTCGGATGTGGATGGTAAACTGCTGGCATTCGAGGTGCTCGTCATGCGTTTATCTCTGCAAAATGCATTTTCGATTATACTCTTGCTTTAAATATAGTCCATTTGATTAACTCACTTGTAGCCTGTGTGTGCAGCCAAACTCTTGAACACATCATCCACTTGACTGTAGAATTTCCACGTGCTTATAATGCCTGTTGTCTCAAATGTTTTTTGCTCCTGTCTATAACGCTGTGTTAGATTATTCACCTTAAAGTGTACTTCAAGAGCGGTAACGGGTACGCCAAGACCCGTCAACTGAAAAAGACGCAGAATGAGGTATTGTATAGTATATATCTTTTTGTTATGTTTGTTATAGTCAAACTTACTTGCTTTGCCATAGCCACGTAAAGGTGTCCATTTCGTTTGATTGTGCGCAATTCATAGGCGCAAACTTTCCATAGTTTAATTAGCTCTAATACTCCACTATCCTCCCATTGTCGGCGCTTTTTGTTGAATTTTTCATACTGTCCGGGCAAAAGATATATTTCGATTATAATCAAACTCTTTTATGGATTGATTTGGATTCACAAACTTATACTTACAGGCATTTCACATGGGAATCACTCGCCACAAACGATTGGCCAACAAAATTTGGCTGCCAATTGGAGTTGAGACATGGAGCACGCTAATCAGTATGGATACATTATTGTAACTCGCATCCGCACCTATAAAAGTGGAATTTAAACATGATAATTAATATAACATAATAATTATAAACTCTAGTTAAGGGTATTATTTAATATTTGTGGATAGGGTCAAGGGTAGTAGCAATTGTTTTAGAAAATTTTTACTGTTTAAATGATCACAACGATTTAACAGAAAATTTTCCAAACTTTGGTTATAAGTTTGCAGCATACAAAAAGCTTAGCAACATTTAAGCTATGAATATATTAAAACTTTTTAACTTCCGCGATTGGTTTTACAGTATATATCTTTTTTCAATCATCCACAACAATAAAAAAAAATACCTCAAATTATTTTCGGTCTGTCTGATGTTGACATATGTTGACTTAATGAAACGCACAGCTGACAAAACTAAAGCACCAAATAATGAATAAAAATGTCCTTAGAATTTCCCTGTGCACAGTTCCAGGCTTTTTTTTATTTCTATGTGAAATTAAAAATTCGATAACATCAACAAAGGGATGCTTTATAACTTAAAGCACCTGTTTGAGTAATAATTAAGTACTTCCGATAATTTGTGCAATATGCGAATACGCTATTATAATTAAATTTGTAAATGAATTTAAAAATTATTTTTGGTCATTAGTTATTTTCACCAAAAATAAATCTGGCAGCGCTTTACATTAACACCCACACACACAAACATCTACACAAACACGCACATAATTAACAGTTTACGATTATCATTAGGCTGAGATATACCGGCACATAAATACACACATGCGCGCACACAAGCAAACGCACACTCTCATGCGCTGCTTCAATGCTTGTAAACAAAAGTAAAATGCAAGGTGTAAATTTTGCACGCGCCGAGGTGGAAGCACGAGACAACAAACACAAAGGAGAAGCTAACGCGACGACGACTCAGGTTGTACTGAAGCGGTATTTCAAGTATACAAAAGCTGCGAAGCCACAAACCAAATGAAGATGCTACTACAACAACACAGCAGCGTCGACATCTCCGAAACATTGGCACTTGATGGCCCGCAGTTGATGGGGCCAACAGCAACAACACCAACGGGGCAAGCGATGGTTACTTTTCTTGAATACACACACGCGTACAAAAAATTTTTTCTTTTACGAGAATTGAAGATACAGATACACACAAATGCACAAACTAGCACTCACACAGATACATACTTTTCCTTTGCTTTTCAATTATGTCGATACTCATGTGCCGAGCATAAGCAGCAGCTGCTGGATGCGCGCACAACACAGTTACAATGCCAAGCCACACCGCCAAACACTAAACTTAATAATAAGTTGAATAATTTAATTTTAATTATGTTTAAGAACACACACACTAAAAACGTAGTTAGCTGCCGCAGCTCGCAAGATATTTACCAACACTGAAGGCAAGTCAGCACGTCCATAATGACGTTGTTCAAGTGAAACAGCAATAGCGCGCGCAACATGGTGTGAACAGAGCAGCTAGTGTGTGACTTGCCATTGCTTAGCGTTGCCAGCTTGTTTGAATTTGTGCAAAAAATTTAAAAATACATTTGTATATGCGGAAAATTGTGCCTAGTTTCTCTACTGTTTGAGAATACAATATGGCAATCAAAGTTGTACTTTGTTATCAAGAATACTATAACACAGCCACGCCCCCCACAAGCTTAAATGAGTAATGATTTTTAGCGATGCGCTAGCTAGCTTGATTTCAGTCATGAGCATGACCATGTAATTTATCTTAAGCGCGCCAGCAGCAGCAGCTACAGCAACGGCAGCTCGTTAAGGCAAGCAAAGCAAACGCATTATCATCATCATCAACTGAGACTGTGGCAACCTTTTGTACTGTACGCCCACTCTGTACCCCTCCCGTTCAAGTGATGCGCAACTGCTTTTGTTGGCGCGCGCACTCACATACAAACATCCAAACACACACACGTACACATTGACGTTTTACGTACGCGGTCATCATCATTAGGTTGGCGCAGCGGCACTCGTCCCCACCACTCGTCTACATACGTACGTACGTACATATATAGTAAATGCGAACGTCATTAGCGTCGGCTAAATAACAAAAAATGATAATGTCGCTCTTTCGTTTGTTGTCGTCGTCATCAGCGCTGGTAATCATCATTAGATTGCACATAGAATGAACTTTGCTGACGAACGAACAAAACGCCGCCCGCGACCGTTAGTTATTAAATTGCCATATGGACAAAAATAAAAAATTGATTTCAATCGATTATGTGCACAGATGTACTTGACAATTTTCCTTGCGTACTTTATTCATAGGACATATAAAAAATTTAAATTTTTACATATATATTTTGTATGTTGTGAAGCTTATGAGTAATTATGATTATCAAAACTAGTTGCCATATTAATACAAGTTTCAGGTGTGGCACATTTTGAGTATTTCTACACTATTACTCGGCGCTAAGACTAAATGGGGATCCTGGAATGTGCTCTTCACCCCACTTGGCCACCAGCATATAGTCGCCTGGATCTCGCACCTGGTACATGACACGATATACATTGCGTCCCAAATGTTTGAGCAGAACTTCATCGCAGGGTCCCTGGGATCCCAAGATGCCCACAAATAGCATGTTGTTGCCTGCAGCACTGGCATCCACAGTGAACTCGTTCCGCTCCGAAAGATTAACATGAGTTAGACCAAGACCACGACAATGGATTTTGCTGGCATCCGATTGGAAGACGAGCGCTGGAATACGGAGTGATAAGAAAGGAATATATTTTGATATATACTCACTTTCTGGACTTGATGCAGCTGTCTCAGTACCTGTCTCTAATGAAGGAACACCCGCAATGGTCACAATAATAAAAGGAGATTTGGGTAATGGCACGGAATTGCATTTTATGTGCACTTTATAGAGTCCAGCCTGTGCCAGATGGCATTGAACTTGAAAGCGTTCCGGATCCAGTTGCTCCAGCTCCAAAGGTGCACCATGCTGTCCACTGGGACTCTCGAGGCGCACATCAAAATTGCCCTTCACTCCATTACGTTTGATAATAAAACTAATCGAGGAATTTATACGCACAGCTCCACTGGGCAAATGGAGCAGCTGCACCTTGCGAGCATCGGTCAACTCGGGTGCGATGTAAACCTGTGTCGGTTCTGTGGGATATGCATCTGTTTGGTGGGAAGGGGCCGAACCGTTTATAAATAGATGCATTCAATGTTTACTTCCGCATTTTGGAAGAGACTCACCCGCATCGGGCGTGCGCTGATATCGACCAAAAATACAAGCACTCTCTGGACTGCTGCCATCGCTGGCATCATTTCCACCCACCCCCCGTGCCAATGTGCCAGCTGCAGCTGCATTTAAACGTAACTCCTGCGACACTTTGAACATGCCAACAACAATATTACAAGATTTACGAGACCTGCTGCTAATCGTTTAAATGGCTTTTTAAATATTTTTGTGTTTGAAACTATTTAAGATTTACAAGCGAATCTGACGTGGCGATGGTCTATGCACTGCCCGTTCCTTGGCTAGACTGAGTTTTTTTTTACTTTAAACTACGCTGCTCTCTTTCTCTTCGACACTGTCCCTCTCTCTCATTTTCAATATACATATAGTCGAATATGCTCTTAGAATTTTCTCAATATTTTCAATTCGTTCCACTGTTTGGCTGTTGAAGAAACAAACGCGCCAAAATGCATAAGTTTTTATAATGTTTCGTGTTTTCTATGTTTGTTGAAAAGAAAATGGGCATCATGCCAACCATTCGATACAAATATATATATAAGTAGTAGTCGAAAATACAGAAATGTGATATACGGTTCATTTATTTTATGCGCTGTGGGGTCAGAGTGATTAGAGATTAGCACATTTATCTTTGTTTTACAGAGTAATTTTCTTACGTTATTGATTATAGCATACGTCATTACGTCATTACTCTCCGTAAAAAATCAATTCTAACAAATTTATAAAATATATAAGTATTAAAATAATTTTAATATTTATATATTTTATAAATTTGTTAGAATTGATTTTTTACGGAGAAATAAAATACACTTTTGCGCTTAAGTTACTAAATTTTGAGCTAACAAATTTTTTTAGTTTATGCATAACTTTTGCTTTTAAATTATTTCTTTGAAACGGAAAGATATTATTATACTTGTTGATATTATTTTAATAATAATAATAAAGATTAATTTTTGATAACTTAAGTTTATAAGTCGTTAAAGCTTTTCGGATCATTGAAACCACCTACTTAAGCTTACTAATAACTTTTTCTGTATTACATTTTAAAAGATTTTTTTTTTTTCTGATACCATTTACTCCATACATACATACATATATTTTGTCTACAATCATTTCCGAAGATGATTAAAATTTAAAAAACATAATATAGTCAAAAAGATTTAAATAACATACATATCTTTCGTGGCAATTGTTAAGTGTTAATAGTAAGTGCCAACATCTGTTTTGTTTTTTTGTGTGCATTCTTTTTCCATATATATTACATTTTTTTTTTTTTGTCATCTTTAAAAAGGTCGAACCAAACCCTTGGTTAGGTTCATGTGGCGCCTAATATATCATAGCCACATTGCAGATAATGATATAAGTTTGGAAATGTTTTCATATCTGTATTGCTAAGATGACCATGCGTGAATAGAAATGCATAGACCTGAACGGAAATGGGAAAAGAAGAATGTGAAACGAAAGTTTCAAATATTTATGATCTTCCTTACGTTCTCTGTAATTTTCAGATTCCTGATGGCTTCGGTTCGCATTTGTTGCCAGGTATTGCGAAGTCGTTCCTCTGCCTCCGACACAAAGCCGGGAGTCCAGTTCTCCTTTAATCTATACGAGAGTATACGATGCCTTTCACGGACCATACGTGGTTGAACCGCTCGTTTGCGCTTTGATCGAGCTGTTAGCATTTGCTCCTGCTTGGCCTTTTTCTCCTCGATCTGTAGACGCATCTTGCGTGCGAGATCTTCCCGCTTCTTGCTCGCTGCCGTCTCTTGGAATATGGACACTTGATTCGATTGAGCGTAAAACCTGCCGTAATAGCTTTCTCGACTGGGGTCAGTAGGCATGATGCGTCTAAAGTTGCCCATATGACTCTCTTCCCAGGCAATTTGCTGTGCCAATCGATCGACATCTGATTCTGGCAATTGCTCCTTGTTCATTGGACTGACTTCGTTGGGCAGGGCCGGCTTTGAGGCGCCAGCAGACATTCGATGACGTTGCAAACTAGAAGAAATTTAGTACAATATTGAGATTACGAATTATCTGAACTTTACTTACGACTCGCCCCTGCATTTGAGAAGTCGCTGCTTAACACGCTTGCGATCCTCGCGCATGATGACCTTCTTATCCGCCAGGACGGTGCTGACCAGCGTTAGTGTATCCCTGATGAGTGGTCGTTTGACCTCACGATCCACCTGCTCATTGGTATGAAAGCTTGGCGAATGATTTACCTCCAGGATATAGGGCTTTAGCTTCCAGTCCACCAGTATATCAAATCCTAAGATCTCAAAGCACGCCTGAATCGTGTCGTGACCCGGGAAACACGCATGATAATTATGTTTTAACACTGGCCAAGCACTCAGCACCGTCTTGATGATCACATCATCCACATTGCACCAGAACTCGTTTACGTCATAGTTGTGCCTGGTCATCCAGTTGTTAATGGCACTCAGTTTCCGTTTGCTGCCACAATCATCGTTGTCACAGAGATCATATTGAGAGTTGCGTTTGTTCACCGAATAGTTTGTCAGATGCATGTATAAATCCTGGGCATTTCCAGGTGTGGGCTCCACATATTTATTGGTAGCAAATCGTGCCAGACCCTCATTGTAGACATAGAGACGCAATGGATCCACGGAGGTGATCAATGTATAAACCCTTAAGTCAAACTTGTAGCCATCGATGAGCAGCGGCTGTTAATGGGAGATGAGTTAAGATTAATTTTTTCTGGAACTCTAGCTAAAAGCATCTTACCCTATGAATATATGTTTGGCAGATGAGACGCTCGTGGGGTCCAATAGTCTTGAGATCGTTGGTCAGATAAATACCACGACCTTGAGCACCTGAATCCGGCTTCAGGATAAAGGTGCGCTTGTGATTCTGGCAATAGTGCATTGCATCACCATAGCTAAGGATTAACTCATCCAATAACATATTTAGCTTAAGATCAGCTTTTTTTCACTTACTCAGCGGGTAGCATCCAGGTCTTGGGAAAGATCTTATAATCATGTGGATACAATTTGAGCATGCGATTCAAGTTTCTCGAGAGCAAATCCTTGCGGCATATTTCAATCATGCCCGGAAAGTGATTGATCTGCTGGAAACGTTTCATGTTCTTAAAGAGCTCAACGGTGGGAAATGAATCGGACCAAAGTATATTCCATAGTTTCGTCTCTTTGACCAACTTAAAGCCCAACGATTTGGAAATGCGACCAATCATAGCATATCTTGAGTTAGAGACACAAATCGCGCTCTTCGATTCTCTAGAGAGTTGTAGAGATAGTGACGGAAAATGAGACCGGAAAATTCTTTATATAAACCTACCCAATTCTTAGAATATCATCAGCTCTTGGCGATGAGTCTGGTCGTCCCGAACAGGGAACGCGATATCGAAAATTATTAAGCTCTATAAAACCATCAACTTCATTCTTATTTTTTGGCCCTGTGGCTTTAGCATTTTGCTGACCGCTCTTAAAGCGAGGAGACACTCGTTTCCCATTTAGCTTCTTCTTGGCCACCTTCGATTTTCGACGTGGTGACAACGTTGCCAGTTTGGACCAGTCCAGTTCAACGTCATGTGTTTTGCATATGGATTCGGATAGAGCCATTTCAACACCACGTATGACTGGGGTACGTACCATTATTTGCTCTCGATCCTTGCGTAGTTTCTCTTTTGAAAAATGACGCAGCTCTTGGATTCTTTTGTAAAACTTACAATTTTTCAAATTCATTGTTTATCGATTGTAACTATATAATCCGAAGTTGTACTACCAAAAATTGAAATTAGAATCTAGGTATACCCAATAAATATTTTTATTTATAAGCCGTTTGACGCTAAAATCAAACCTTTTTTGTAGATGTGGATTTTTTGTATAAAGTTGTTTTTACTCTATACGATTTTCTAAAAAAAATTGTGTTGTCAAATTTGATGTTGTATTATTTTAAAATAACCTGGAATATTTGATATAGGGACATTGTTGTCAAGGATATTTTTTTAACTATAGTCAAATCGCAAAATTTAATTGTATAAAAAATATTTTGTTATTTATTATTGTTATTATTATTATTACAGGTTATTGTTACATATGTGTACATTACAATAACACCAGGCACTTAAAATTGTATAATAATAAAATGTATTTTGGAATGTTATTTTTAAGTTGTATTGCTTTAAGTTGATTTAAGATTCTCTGCTGAATGCCTTGAACCTTCTAACAACTTCATCCATTGAGGATCTCTCTTGCGGATTGGATGCTACGCATTTGAGACCCACTTCTATGGCACACAAACACTTGTCCAGCTCGTCGCCCATGGGCGTCACCAGATGCTTATCAAAGATATCCAAGCGATTCTGATGCGGTTGTAGGCAACTGGTTTTAACATATTTGAGTAGATTTTGCTGATCATTCTGGAGTGTGCACTCAGCCATGAGGCGACCAGTAAAGACCTCCAGAAGGACAACGCCAAAGCTATAGATGTCCACGCCAGTGCTGAGCTTTTTGGAGCTAAGAAATTCTGGTGGCAAATAGATGCGAGTGCCAAAAACTTGTCGAACTTCCATGACTGCGTCGATAGACTTCGGACCTTCACGTGCCAGACCAAAATCGCCAATCTTGGGCTGCAGGCATGCATCCAACAGGATATTCGCGGGCTTTATGTCGCCATGGATGAGCGGCTTGTTGCGTGCCGTATGCAGAAAATAAATGCCCCTAATGAAGAGCATTATAATAGATTAGACAAAAATAAATAGGATAATTGCTGCAACTACTTGGCTGTGCCCAGGGCGATGCCTAAACGTTCCTGCCATGTCAGTGGCGGCAGCGGCTGCTTTGATTTATGTGCTCTCAATCTGGAGTCCAGCGAACCGTTCTTCATAAGCTGATACACCAGGCATGGTTTCTCTCCATTGATACTATATCCGTACAGTGCGAGAATGTTGTCATGTCGTATGGTATTTAGGTATTTCAGCTCATTGTAGCTCTGCTGTAGATGCACTTGAGTCTTGTTATTGTGCTTATGGATATAGTTCATTGCCTTGATGGCAACATCCAACTGTTTCCATTCGCCCTTGAAAACCTCACCAAATCCCCCATTGCCAAGTTTATTCTCGGGTCGCCAGTTTTGCGTTGCATCAGCCAGCTCTTGGTAGTCGATTTCTAGCAAGGATTGAGCGGCTCGCTGAACGCTACTCACTCGAATATCGCCGGGAGATTCTAAGCTATTGCTATTACAATCGTCCGTAACACCCGACGAGGATGAATTGGGTGGACCATTATTTATTTTGGAGCTGACACTAGCCGCCGCACGGAGCTCACTAATGGGCACACTTCTTGGAATGTACTTGTGGTATTTGTCATCAACATAATCCTTAATCAGACGCATCGCATTGTGCAGCTTCAGTCTACCAGAAATACATACAAATAAGACAAATCATTCCAGGAGATGTGATCACTCACTTGTGAAACAGCGCAAATAGACTGTAGACGGAATGATTGTACTGGCCACCCCAGATGTTCAGGAATTCATTTGTGGGCGAGCGGCCTCGCGAATTTTCACTCTGTATATGCTGCACATCAGTGGGATAAAGTTTCACAAATACCGCTAGCTGCTCCCAAACGTCCAGTGAGTCCAAGTGTTCACAAAGCTGCTGACGTACAACCACTGGCAACATCCTAATCGGCATGGAGTTATCCTCTTGACCCGATCTAGACGGGCTGTCATTAGACCTATCGTCAGATGCCGACACATTCATCTTGCTGCACTAGTATTTTTGGGCAAATACTTTCGCTGATTCATGCAAAACTTGACGACACTTGCATATATGTTACACACATGCATGTACCTTGACGTGAAGTGAAACTAGATGGTATAACTTGTTGCACGGGTAAAATCCCAATCAGATGCATAAACAACAACAGAAGTGCTGCCAGATTTCTAAACTTTCCCTGACGATCAATCGAAGGCAAGTACTCGTTACTCTAAGCGAATACTTGACGACGCACAATGGTGAATGTCAATAAAATATATTTTTTACGCATTCTATTATTTGATCGAGTAAACGCATTATATTAAGAATATTGTGTGAATTAAATTAATTTCATATTTATTTAAATTGAAACATTTCTTTATGAGGGCATTAGCATCTATGTATACTATAAAATGTATGATTAAATATATTTATTTACTTCTGTTGATAATTTATTTGCGAGTGCATATTTTAATTTAAAAGAAACCCTCATCGGCATCGTCTCCCGGCTTTTGATCAAAATTTGCGCATTTGGCAGCTTCACTACCGCGCACCTTCACATTGTAGCAAACATTCTCCGCTTTTAACATGCTCTGCCGCATAACAGTAATCTTGCGCCACAATTCCCGAGCGCGTTGACAGTTCAAACTAATGTAACTGTAAATGGAAAATATTTTGTTACAATATCCAAATGATACCTGAACATACTCACCCCGAGTAAAATTGTTGCAGGGCTTTGCAAGTTTCCATGCAGGTGTCTGTATCACCGCTACCCAAAGAGTTTATGCAGCGACGCATCAATTCGCCAGTCAAATCCGATACGCCTAAAATGTATTCAGTTGGATCGACGTAAAACTTAAATTTCTTAATGACTTTTTCTGCGATCTGCTCGTCTGGTATTGTCGTCTCCGTTTCCTGGGAAGGTTCCTCCTTTTTAACTTCCTCTTCATAATGCATGACTGACTGCAAATCAGACCAGTTAGAAATCGATTTGGAATGTTCAGTGTTGTCCTCGTTGGCCAAATACTCCATATAAGTATATGCCTCTATAAACTCCTGGAGTCCCGGGGAATATGCGGCACGAAATTGGAAAACATCCTGATCACGCAGCTCCAGGGCAATGGCACGAAAATTACTCTCAACCAGCTTATTCAGACGCTGCTGGGCCTCATCTAAGACTTTATCCTTGTTCTGCTTGCGCGGGTCGATGGAGTGCAAGAAAAATATAATTCGCTTTGATTCAATCGTGATGTCGCGACTTAATTTTAATATGCGCTCGTGACGATCATGTTTGCTATCCAATTCAGTTGCATAGCTGCGAAATGCTTGAACAACCGGATTCTGTTCGTCCAGCTGTACTTGACGCTTGCGTGGCGCATTGTTATTGTTGCGATATCCAGGATTTTTCGGCATTTTTTATTTGTATACAAGCAATGAAAAAAAAAACCGGCAGATAATTACGATTGTGCTAATGATAATGTTGCCACCCTTTTAAAGTTTGCAGAGCCCAACAGCTGTGCAAAATTATCGCTCTCGTTACTTTGCACGAACCTGACTCCAGTGGCCATCAAATAAAAAAGTATCGAACTATCGTTTTCTGTTTTCCTCTTGTATTTAATACTCGTTGGCTCTACTGTTGTTCGTTCGTGGCAATTGTTTTAAATATATACTCTTAAAATATAAATAATACAAAAGATCGGCCACGCGATGCACGAGCCAGCAAGGAAGTCCTCCGTGTCCGCCGGCTTGAGCACGGCTGAGAAGCTCTGCTTTGATAAAAATGAGTTTATGAAGGTAATCCACAATCGTCCACATCAGCGGATAATCTTCTAATAAGAAATGATTTTATGCAGGAAAATTTTTCTGTCGACGAGTTTCTACATAAGAA
Organism: Scaptomyza reducta; assembly: GCA_035044485.1. Classification (NCBI taxonomy): domain Eukaryota; kingdom Metazoa; phylum Arthropoda; class Insecta; order Diptera; family Drosophilidae; genus Scaptomyza; species Scaptomyza reducta. The sequence goes on from JAWNNV010000612.1 coordinate 126,026, forward strand.
TCGAAATGCACCCAGCCTGGAACAGCTACGCGACAACCTGGGGCTCTACCTAAAGGGACTGCGTGCTGCTATGATTGATCTAATTAACGAGGACTACGCAGATTTCGTCAATTTAAGCGCTAATCTGGTTGGTCTGGATCAGACCATAGACACAATACAGCGGCCGCTGGAACTGTTCCGGGGCGAAATTGAAAGCATACACAGCCTAATAGAAGAGCAAGTGACTGAGTTGCGTGGCCAACTGGAGGAGAAGCGCCTGTTGCGCGAATACCAAAGCAGTTTTAATAGTAAGATTAAGGTGTATGACAGCATCGATAAACTCCAGGAGTTGATCTCCAATAAGCTAAGCAATACGCAGGAGCAGCTCGCACAGGCTGTGGACTTGGAACGAGCAGCCCTTGATTTGATATTTTTAAGATTCCATGAGAAGAACTGTGCTGCACTGTTAAGCAATGAGGACAAGGCAAAAATTAGGCAGCTGGAGGAGCAAGTGCATCAGAAATTACGACGTTTCTTCAACGATTGCCTGCACCAAGCGCGAAATGAAAAAGCATCTGAGCAGTTGGAGCGTTGTTTGCGAATATATATAACACTTGATGCCTGCGAGCAAGCGGAACGCGCTTTTCGCGAGGACGTTGTTGCTCCATATATGAGTACCATCATCGGCGAGCAGCAGCTGCAAAATTCTCCACAAGGTCTAGCCGGCATCTATAGCAAGATACTGAACTTCATATCACTACACATGACCGATCTGTTGCGACTCACACTTTACTCAGACAAGTTGATTGGATTCAATTTTGTTGTAAACAGCTATTGGGCAGATGTTGAGATGCGTCTAGAGATGCACATGAATTCGATATTTGCGCCAGGCAATTTGGAAGTGTTTTATGTGAAATACAAATGCACTCGCGATTTTCTGGCGAAGATTGAGGAACTGCTCACGAGCAGTGGCGAACAAGCAGTCGCCTTCTATCGCCAGCACAAGCAAACAAAGACCTTTGAGGCGCGTTGGAATCTGCCGGTCTACTTTCAGATATGCTTTCAGGTGGGCTGCAAAAAATATCCATTTATTAGTTTACCTTCATCAACTTATTCTATGCTAATGAACTTTTCAGGAAATTGCTGGTTCTTTCGAGGCCCAATTGGAACCTTTGCTTAAGGATGACACTTTGACTGCCAAACCAGAATCGAACAACTATCATTTGGCTCCATTTAATGCAGCCGAGAAGGCTTTAATACGTTGTTGGGCCGATGGCGTTTACTTGCCCGAAGTCTTTCCTAAGTTTTACAAATTAAATGTGCAAGTTGTTTTGCGCTTATCACGCTGGATCACGGATGCGATCAGTGTATCCAAGAGTAGCAGCAGTAGCTTCAACAAGTCTTATACGCGTAATCAATTGCTAATTGCTCTGCATGCGGACACAAAGAAGCTGGAACAATATTTGCCAGAGCTGCAGCAGCTTATTATGAAAGCGGCGCCCAAGACGAAAAATGTAGTTTTATTCAACAACGTTTTAAGCAAATCCATAGTTCACTTGGTCGATACATTGGACACGCATCTCATCAGCATACAGGAGACGTTGAAGCAATTGCTAATCACCGAATGTGGCCCAGAGAATGTACGTCAGGTGAACGATCTGCCGCGTCTTTATCGCAAAACGAATCGCGAGGTGCCTACACGCTGTTCCGGATATGTTGAGCTAATGTTGCGTCCGCTCAAGGCGTTTACGGCACAACACGAGGCACAGCTGGGCACGCTGGTGGTGGAGCAGATTCTCGCCGAGGTGTGCAGCAATATAACCAAGTCGTAAGTAGCTTGAAATTAAAATTTTACTCTAACTAACCTTCTGCTCCTCTCTGCTCTAAGCTACTTTAATGTGGTTAGCGATGTGTTGACTTCTGTGCAGAAAACTGAGGAATCTTTGCGTCGTTTGCGTAACCTTAAGAGCGGCGCAGCATCCAGCACACCAACGAGTGGCGTCTCCGATGATGATAAGATACGTCTGCAGTTGCGCGTTGATGTCGCCGCGTGGACCATGGAGCTGTCCAAGCTTAACTTTCAACCCAACCAAATCGATAAGCTTGTGGAGCTGTCCAACATGGTGGAGGATAGTATTAAGCCAAAGAATGGTGCTCCTTAGGACAGTTGTAACTAAACAAATGTATTTATAATACATTCTTCAAATTTATTACAGTTATTCGATATATATATATATGTTTCTTTAGGCACAATTAGTATTATCTGTATATAATATAGAAAATATATGTGTATATCATATATAAATGCATCAATCTGACGTATTGTCTTGTAAGTGTTTAAACACATCTTGCCCATGATTTAATCGCTGTTGGAAAAAAAGATTAAAGAGATTACAGACAGTTAGCCAGCTTTCGCAGACAAAAAAGAGCAACTCTTAACAAGGTCAGGCAAAAACAAACGCATGCTTTTAAAATGATAACTTGGAAATGTTTAGGTATATATGGCGTAGATTCGTGCAGGATAAAGGAAGACAAAGAATATATAAACAGAGCATAATTAAAGTGCAATCTAAAAAATATGTAAGCTTCGCTTCAGCAACATTACAATTTGAGCTCCTCAGTTGCGGGCAACTTGCTGAAGAACCATTGCAAGTGCTCCTCCTCCACTTCGGCCAATGTGGCCGGATTCCATTTTGGCTTCTGATCTTTGTCAATGAGCAGGGCGCGCACACCTTCTTTGAAGTCAGCGCGTGGCTCCAAATGACGCACAGCCAGACGATACTCCATGATCAGGCATTGTGGCAGGGACATCTGAGCGCCAAGCTCCAGCTGGCGGAAAGTAACCTTTAGCGATGTCGGCGACACTTTGCAAAGGATCTAAAGGATTTAAAGCGATTGTTAGCAATGGATAATAAAATAAAGAAGAAAACAAATTGGTATTTTTAAACAGAGGACGGGAACTGTTTGAGTTGTCTATGGCATCAGATTGAATATTGTTTTGTGCGAAAAACGTAAAACTAACAACGATGTGTTAATTAACAAATATGTTATCTATGTTTGTATATATATTTGTATGATGTGATGTTTAAATAAATATGATCTTTTGAGCGTGGTATTTTGATTGTCCCAGTTAATTCGCAAATGAGGCAAGCTCATCGCTTAACACCTATGAAATATATTTGTACTGACCTCCAATTGTTTCTTTGCCCAATCGCTTCCATCATTTTGCAGGTTTTCGAGTATGTCTTCAACGGAGCTGGCACCAAAGTTCTTGTTAATCTGCTCCAGAACGGGCTGCAATGAGAATGGTTTTTCGGGTTTCGAGTGGAAATTCTCTAGCAGCTCCGGTACATCATCAGCGTCTGGACAGTTTAGTAGAGCTGTTTCGAGCTCCGAAATCTTGCTACTGTCGCAATAGTGAGTGGAAATGCCTGCATAGTAGACATCAGCGCCCTTTAGACGATGACCGGTCAAACCCAAATAGAGACCTAATTTGCCCTGCAGTCGTGGCAAAAAGTAAGAGCCGCCCACATCGGGAAACAGTCCAATAGCCGTCTCGGGCATGGCAAACAGGGTGCGATCCGTAGCCACACGATATTTACCATGGACACTAAGTCCCACTCCACCGCCCATTGTAATTCCATTGACGAGAGCAATGTAGGGTATCTTGTAGTTGCCAATCAATGCGTTCATTATGTACTCTTCGCGGAAAAAGCTCTTCGATTCCTCCGTGGGACCAGCCTCGACCAGGGCACGTACATCGCCGCCGGCACAGAAGGCCTTGTCACCGCTGCCCTTGATAATCATTAGAGATTTGGATTTTTCGCACTTTTTCAAATGCTTGTAAATCTTTCGCACCATCTCCAGATTAATTGCATTTAATGCTTGTGGTCTGTTGACTATTATCATGCCCTTGTTGGATGATTCTGTGGCCAGCACGGACGATGAGGATAGGCGTGTGGAATTTAACATGGGCATTTTGCTTGTTGTTGTTGTTGCTATGTCTGTTGTTGTACGAGCGGCGCAGAGAAGTAACAGGTGGCCGTTGGTCCGATGACCGATTGTGTGAAGCAACCTTTGAATTGGATTTTGCTGTTCAGCATTTAATTAGAGTTTAATTGCCGATTTTATTATGTGTGTTAATTTGCATTATTTACCATTATGCTACACTTTCGTTGTTTCTAATTTGGACGAGCGAGTTGCGCAATAACAAACCGCCGTATTACAGTGTTGCCGTACGGACCAATTAAAAAATAACAATTATTGAGAACTTTTTGTTATGTGGCCTGAGATTGTGTCTAACCAACCGCAGAATAATTGCAATTGCGCTGTGCTTCCACCGGCTGCAGCAATAAATACAGTACATCATGCGAATAATGAGATTAAAATAGAGTTGCAATAAATCTGAACGAAGTGGCAACTCTGTAGCTGAACAGAACAATGCAAGTGCATAAATTACGTTTATGCCAAGACTCAGATTGTGATCTTAATCAAAACAAACATATATTGTGAATTGAAAAGTGGTTGGTGTATGAGTAGTATGTATGTGTATGAGTATGTATGGATTATTAGGTCATGTATTATTTGCTGATTAACTAATTAATATATACTGCGCCAAAAACACATAGCCAGCTGAAAATATTGTTGAGGTATGAATACATTTCTGATAATCTTAAATACATTTTTAACAAGCTAATTATTTTTTTTTTTTGCTACGAAACCTTAATATGAAGACTTAATAATTTCTATAAAATTACAAAATTAAGAGTAATCCCATAATTCACTGATCATGATTTCTTGTACATTACATGAACCGGAAATATGACAAAAACGCGTTTGTGCTGCGCATAAACATTGGAAAACAAGTACCAACACGCAGAAAACTAAAGCTTAACTTTATCATACTCATATTTTTAAACAAATAAACGGTGAGTAAATATCAGGTAATCAGCCACATACACGGGGCAGCACCGCACAATGCCCTAATGATTCAGTGGTATCAGAGCCAGCAAGCGGCTCGCGTTAAGTATTGCTACGGTCTTTGCCATGCCCATTTTTTCCAAATTCCCAAAAATTCGAACAAAGCGTCGGCGCTCATCTACGGTTTCTCCCAAATCCAAACAGATGAACTATGACGGACTGCTCTCACAGTTGACCGATGACAAGCTAGTGTTATTCGAAGCGACTGGACAAGGAGCTGCCGCTCTGGTCAATGGAGATGTCGAGGATGGCGCCATCGAAGAGGAGCAGGCAGCTCCCATACAAACAGTATCACATACAGCAATTGCTGCTGCTACCGCCTCAGCTGCTGCGTCAGCAAACTTAAACCCCAAATTGGAAAATTGTGCTGCGACAGCGACACCTCAACGCAAAATATCGACGTCATCACGTTTCATGAGTGCCTTTAGTCAGCTTTATGGCGGCAGTAATAACAACAACAGCAGCAGCACTAACACCTTTGGTCACGTGGAACAACAACAACAACATCAACATAATGAGGATTCCGACCTGGCAGCGAATCGTACTCCGACCAAAGGCATGGAATCCAAACTGGTCGCCATGTGGCACAATGTCAAATACGGTTGGAGCGGTAAAATGCGTCAGGCGAGCTTTTCCAAGGAGCAGCCTGTTTGGTTGCTGGGACGCTGCTATCATCGACGCTATACGCCGCCTGTCAGCATGGAGAACTCGACCACGGAGCTGCCCAGTGGGTCAGACACTACGCCGGATAATGCCACATCAGCGTTTGATAGCATACAAGACACGACGCCAATGATGGCCACCTCCACAATGTATCCAGCAATAAATCCACAGCAAATCGATGAAATTGTTGTGCCACAAGAGCTGGGCATGGATGCGGCCGAAAACCAACTGGCCGAGAGTCCTTGGGAGGAGGGCATTGAGGGTTTTCGCCGTGACTTCTACAGTCGCATCTGGATGACCTATCGCCGCGAGTTTCCCATCATGAATGGCTCCAACTATACATCCGACTGTGGCTGGGGCTGTATGCTACGCAGTGGCCAAATGTTGCTTGCCCAAGGCCTAATCTGTCACTTTCTGGGTCGCAGTAAGTAAATTGCTTTAGCGGCTGCACACATTGATTCTCATCGTGTTTGTTGGTTATTTCTAGGCTGGCGCTATGATTCGGAATCGCAATTGCACTCCACATATGAGGACAGTATGCATAAGAAAATCATTAAATGGTTTGGTGACAGCTCATCAAAGAGCAGCCCATTTTCCATACACGCACTGGTGCGACTGGGTGAGCAACTGGGCAAGAAACCAGGCGACTGGTATGGCCCAGCATCCGTCTCATATTTATTAAAGTGAGTGCGTAAACGGAATAGTTATTACAGATATGATAATCTTGTCTATTGTCATTTCACAGACACGCTTTAGAAAATGCCGCTCAAGAGAATGCTGACTTTGACAATGTCAGTGTTTATGTGGCCAAGGATTGCACCCGTGAGTAAAAAACTTAAACTTTTTCCTAATCCTCCTTAACACTGTGCTCGTTCTTAAAGTTTACATGCAAGACATTGAGGAGCAGTGCAGCATACCGGAGCAGGCTCCCAAACAGCACGTGCCCTGGCAACATGCAAAAAAATCCACCAGCGAAGCACCCACGCTGGGTCAACAGCATTGGAAATCTTTAATTGTACTCATACCGTTGCGTCTGGGCACTGATAAACTAAATCACGTTTATGCACACTGTTTGAAGCTGCTGCTCAGCACAGAACACTGTTTGGGCATCATTGGCGGCAAGCCAAAACATTCGTTATACTTTGTGGGTTTCCAGGAGGATAAACTTATACATTTGGATCCGCATTACTGCCAAGAGATGGTGGATGTGACTCAGGAGACATTCTCTATGCAAACATTTCATTGTAAATCGCCGCGCAAATTAAAATCCAGCAAAATGGATCCAAGCTGTTGCATTGGTTTCTATTGTGCCACCAAAACGGATTTCGATAGTTTTATGGAAAGTGTGCAACTGGTGAGTGAAACTCGAGCTATAAAGTTCTGGACATAATAAACCATCTTTTCGTCCTTTAAGTATTTGCATCCTATGCGCTGCGCTTCTGGTGCTAGCATGGATAAGTCAATCGCAGCACAGCCGCAGCAAACCGACTATATAGAAATGAATTATCCACTATTTACTTTTTCGCGGGGTCGTTGCATGGACCATGCTCGGGATGAGATGAGCGATTCGCTATATAAGCCACTCATCAAACAGGTGGCAACATTGACGCAGGAGCTGGATGGAGCTGCAATGCCTCAACTAAACATCCATGAACCGGATCCGGATGATAGTGAAAGCGAGGAGTTTGTGCTGCTTTAACTCACCAATGCATAGTTATGTCTTGATTGCCCAACTGTCTAGAACTCCCATTCGTCACCTTGGTTTAGTGTACAAAACTGTGTTATTTATATTTGTCGTTTTTCATTATCCATCATTATTATAATATTTGAAGTAAGTTGTTTCTGCCGTTGCTCGCTCGCTGGCTCGCCCTAAAACTAAACCCGACGTGCATCTCAACATCAAAGACTTTTTGTTATTTTATATACGTTTATAAAAACACACAGATACATATATATTTTAATTTGCATATTTGCTTATTATATAGTTATTAATTTATAATTTTTGTTCGATATCATCTTAAGTGTTTCCTTATGGTTCTGTCTGAACGTCTTTATTTATAGATATTCCTATATAGCTTGTATAAATAGTTTATATAATTCTCGGTATTATTATTTTGTATTGTTTAAACTGCATGCAATTGAATCGTCAAAACAAAATAACTGTTTCACTGCTCTCGAAAGTATTTTTTGTAGTCTTGATGTCTTAGATTTTAGTTAATTTATGTATTCCAACAAGTTTTTCATTATTTAGTTCTTAACTTAATTGTAAATACCCATGAGTAAATAAATAATTTGTGTAACACAAAAATGAGTTGTTTATCTTAAGACCGGGCTCTTTTAGAAACATTTTTAACTTAACTATAATTTTTTGATAAGATAGATCGATAGTACTTAGGACATCTATAGTATTGAACAAACTTGGCATACAGTTATTGATTGATATTATATTGATAGAAGTTGGACAACATACACACAACCACAAACATTTGTAGAGAATACCCTTATTTATTTTTATAATCTATGGCAGTTTTGCGATATGCTGGTATATGCGTAATATCAAATATATATATAAAATTGTGTAAAACACATATAAAATAGAGATTAGAGTTGATGGATTTGGACACTGAACTACCAGAAAAAACTGGAGTTTTTGCGAGTAATTGCTCCTGAACAAGTTAATAGAAATATAGATTTTAATTGAATTCAATTGAATAATTTGAAAATATCACGCTTGCAAACTCCAAAAGCTCGATTTCTTTATTATTTTAAATCCTATCTGATTGTTGAATCCTTAATTTGGATTGTTAAATTCAGTTGGAATTAATCTTACACCTATGACCAGATATCTCTAATGGTTCAAAGTTTAAGTATTATTGACCAACAATTTAGCCACTTTTTACCTCACGATCCAAACGCTTCATCAGCTGTTTGAGATTAGTTTGCGCTGTAGTTGCTTGCGAGAAATTGATGCTGATGGCCATTCGATAGGATTCGATGGCTTCTGGTATTTTGTCCCAACGATGGTAGAGTACAGCCAAATTGGTGTGATACAACATGTTGCGAGGATCTATTTGAATAACGCGTTTATATAGCGTCTCAGCCTCCACGTACTGCTTCAGTTTGCCCAGAACAATGGCACGGATGAACATGATGCTTGGCTCGTTGGGCAAGTGTTGCATACCCTGGGCAGAAATACGTAAAGCATCCTCTAGCATGCCACGCGTTTCCAACATAGTTAGTATGTTAGCCCAAGCCTTGGGCTGTCGAGGATTAACGGCGATTGCATGCTGCCAATAACGCAGTGCTTCTTCATGGCGCTGCTGTTCCAGAAACAGATTGCCCATGTTATAGTAACAGATGGCATAATTGGGTTGAAACTTCAATGCCTGCAAATAACTGTCGAGCGCTTTATCATACTTCTTCTGCGATGTCTGCACAATGCCCAGATTCATCCAGGCGACAGGAAATTCGGGATACACTTTGATAGCTGCACGTATATACTTCTCTGCAGTTTGCAAATTTCCCTGTTGGCGATAGAGATTACCTAGATTCATCAACGCCGACTCATAGTCCGGATACAGTTCAATGGCCTTATGATAGTGCTGAAAGGCTCTGGAACTATTGCCCGAATCCGTTGCCAGCCTGGCAATGTTGTAGTGCACCTTGGCATTGTTAGGACACACCGACAACGCGGACGTAAACAGTTTCTCCTCATTCAACCACTCGGCAGCACGTTGACGTGTTCGCAGCAAGAACATAACGAAGATAAGCATAAGCATCGCCTGCATCATATTTCGCAAGTAGACATTGACACCATACTTGTGATAGCAGAAGAGGAAGCCGTAGACAAACATCAAACAGAAGCCAATGGAGGGCACATAAAGCGTACGCTCAGCAATTACGAATCCAACTCGAACGATTCCCGAGGCGGGTATAAAGGGAATTACCATCATGATCAGACCAAGACACAGTCCAGCCAGACGTCGAAAGTTCGCAATGGCCAGTACTATAAATGCGTAGAAGATAATCACTGCCTGCATGCGCAAATCCCAAATGCTGTTCACGAGACTAATACAGCCAAGAGCCCAATCGAAGCACAACCATTGCGGGCACAACATCAGCCAGAAGTTTACCACAAACAGATACTGTTGCGACATGCCGCGCGTTAATAGGTATTCACTGTATGCAATCGGATTATCCACAGGCTTGAATTCCGGCGACTCGAAGTTCTGCCACCAGAGACGCAAAAACAACAGCACCAACGAACACCAAAAGTACACAAAATAGCGAAGGCGACGGAGTAAAACCTGATGCTGCATTCTCTCCGGCAGCAGATATGTGGCGTTCTGAAAGTAGTCTAATGCAGCACAGGATAAAGGTATTGTAATTGCCGATTCCTTGAACAGCATGCCGATTGCCGTGAGTATTATAATGAGAGTAACGCCAATCCCACCGTGCCTGTCTATAGTAGCTACGGTTAGTAGCAGGCAGAGCAAATGGATCAATGCGAACATTAACTCAGCTCTGCCCACCACGCCAGAGACTGCTTCTGTGTGAACTGGATGAGCGGCAAACAGTGCCGCCGATATTGTAGCCCAAAGTTTGACATCAACATGATCAATGTAAAGGGAACGCACCAGGCGCCACATAAGCACTGTATTGACGCAGTGCAGCATCAAATTAAGAAATTTCATGTGAGCGGCACTTAAGCCCAGCATTGCATATTCGTAATGAAACATCAATGTGGTTAGTGGCCGAAAAGATTTGTGGGAGGCCGGACTTAACAAAGGTGCGCCCCAGAAGTCATGTCTTAAGATTGCCGTCCAATTTGTGGGCAGCGAATTCACATCCTTGTTCTTCACAATTGCCACAGTGTCGTCGAAGACAAACTTGGCGCCTCCTAAGCCGCCATATCCATAGCAGATTAGGCAAATTAGCACCAAAAAAGACTGGCATACCAAGTTGTGCAGTTTAGAGCTGCGGCGCACATCCAGAGCTTCCATTTTATCACTAAATATTGGCACTGCAACACTTAACGATTGTTTCCAATGCGAATTTTTCTTCGCCTACTAGTATGTATGCATTTTCGCGTCTGAAGCTGTATGCATTAGCAGTGTTGTCAACTATTTATAAGCCATTAAAGCTAAATTTGTAAAAAAAAAAGAAGCTTAAATTTTATTTGTCTTTTTGTAACGTAGGAATGCGTTAGTATAGCAGTCGCTCTTTGAGATCCAAAATAAATTAATATAATCAAAGTAAATCTTATCTTTCTCACATAATTGAAGAATATTCACTCCAAGAAAAAGGCTAAGCTGACACCACTGCTACCACGGACGCTGACAGCAAAACGCAAAGTTTGCCATTCAGACGTAAACGTCAATGTCAGCTGTTGACTGCCACTTAACAAAAAGAAACAATAAACAGATTCGTGTTCAATTATGTCGGAAGAAATTGTTTTTGATTTTTTGCACGCTGAAATAGTTAACTACTGCCTAGATAACGGCAAGGTAGGCACCCAAATCTTAACGAACCAAATCACCAACTAAAATCCATTTGCAGGATCAAAATGATCTGGCCACCTTGGAGTACATTGGCTTCACCACCGGTTATCGCCTGGTTGAGCGTCTCACCCGTGACGTTGCACGCTTTAAGGATGAACTAGAGACTATGAAATTCATATGTACTGATTTCTGGACACTGATCTATAAGAAGCAAGTGGACAATTTGCGTACCAACAATCATGGCATGTATGTGGTTCAAGACAAGGCATTCCGTTTCCTCACACGCATCTCACCGGGCGCCAAGCAGCTGGAACAAGCGCCCAAATTTGTGGCCTTTACGTGTGGCTTGGTGCGAGGAGCACTTTGCAATCTGGGCATCAATAGCACAGTTACCGCTGAGGTGCAAACAATACCCGCCTGCAGGTTCCACATAGAGGTCAATAGAAGTTAGACTTATATACTTAATATTATTATTATTATTATTATTATTATAACAATTAAACGCATATATCTAAAAACTAGGTTATGTTAATCTCTCATAGAGTGCTACCAAGTTGAGCTCTGTCCAGTTGATCAGCTTGCGCAACGCCCAGTTTTGAGTGGAGAGCTGCGGCTGGAATGGATTGGGATCTGTGTGGATTCCCAAACAGGGTTGAGGACCTATCAATATCAGCCACTTGCCCTGAAATACTGACAGGTACTCCTCAAAGGCGCTGCGATTGTTGAAGTAACAGAAGAGCAGGGCACAAGGCGAAGAGTTAAAGCAGCAGCGGCTAAAGAAATTGTCATCCAATTTGGCCCCAGCATCTTCAACATAGTTGAGCGATATAAAAGTACGCATGGCGTACGTACTTCGCCACCAGTTGGGATCTCTTTCCAGGCCATAAATGTGTAAGCCAGCCTGCTGTCCAACTGCTTCCAAAAGCCACTCAAGCAAACCACTGCCACAACCAATGCTTAACACGTTTCGTATTCCAATCTCCACCAGTATTTCGTTGCATCTCTTCAAGTCCAGCGCTGTGGGCCATATCCAGAGCAACTTGCGCTTTAGCTGCTCCTCCAGTGTATCACCCAATGTTAATAGTTTGCGCCAGTTTTTCTTGGCTACAGCTCCCTGCGTGAGAGCATAAATCTCCTGCACGGAGTCGTGTTCCGTCTGCTCGATCCACATATTGAATACTGATTAAGCAACCATATTGTTATTTGATCTTCGCATATGGCACGCAGACCCTTTCCATTGACGTATGTAGTCGTTGGTATTGCAAAATTATATGGCAAACGGCCAGCATTATTTATATTTAAATAAGCGTGGCGTACCGATTGCGTTATGGTTATTCAATTAAAATCTTGTTAGGTGCCTAAAGCATTATTCAAAGTTGATAAAGGTCTTATTGATTAACTAGAAATAGAACTTGAATTGTTCCAATGAACACTGATTTATTAGTAAGATATATTTAAATTGTGTCTTAGTTTAATTAAAAAACTACAAGTATTGAAGGACTAAGCTCGTTTCTTTGAAGTTTAAAGATAAACAAAGTTTCTCACCAAAAAATCCATTTTTTAGTGATGGATGAAACAATTAACCGAACCGAACTCTATAGACAGCTTTTATAGTGAGACTAGTTATGATCAATCGCGTTGTTAATACTGATTAAGCTATATGCCTAAGGTGATTTAGAATGCCCTTTAAAAAGATTCGAAAAAGTTATGTTAAATTCCTTGGCAATCCATTAATTTGTGTGCTCTTTACGTAAGAGTTTTTAACATTTTTACGCCAATGCCTCTCACTGAAATTGGAACTGCCATGAATAGCAACGCGTTGCGGCTGTTGCGTAATTTCCAGATGCTCATTGGCCACTGTAGCCGATGCATCCAAATCCAGTTCGTTGCTTAGTTCATTGGAGTACTCCTCGTTGTCCAAATCCAAGATGATCTTCCGATAAAGTTTGACATTTTCATTGCACTGCAATTCATCGGGCATTGTTGCTGCAACTGTCGGCTGCACCCGCTCAACCGCAGGCTGTTGTTGGGGCAACTTTACTGGCTCAACATTGCCCACACTTTTGATAACACTGTTGTAGCGCACGCTTTGGACTGATGTCTGGGCCACAGCGGGCATAACTTGTTGGCTGGATTCTGCATCTATAATTTGAACGCCCACATTGAACTGAACTCCTGGATGCATGGAGCGTAGATGTCGCAGCATGTTATCACGTCGATTGACGGTAACGTCGCACTGTGTGCAACGGTAACGCGGCATGGCCGTGTGTTGCTTTGAGTGTCGCGCCAGTGCATCCACATCGTTGAAGGTCTTGGGACACTCTGGGCAGCTATGACGGGCACGCTTAGTATGACGTTTCTGATGTAATCGAAGAGTAGATTGTCGTATGAAGGACTTTTTGCAAATGGTGCAGCTGTACCGTGTGCTATTCAAGTCATGCTTCAATTGGTGTTGCTTTAAATTGGCCTTTGTTAAATAGTACTTGGAACAGATCTCGCATTTGTAAGGCAAACATTCGCCACTGTGGAGCACCCTGTGAGCCGTGAGCGCTGTTTGCAATTGAAATGAACGCGGACAGTCTGGACATGAAAATGTGCCTGGCTTGTGGGCGCGCTTGTGACGCTGAAGGACACTGTGATGCTTGAAGGATTTGCCGCAATAGCTGCAACAATAACTGGTATTCGATTCATGACTGCTCTCATGGTACTTAAGATGCGAGCGGGTGGCAAAGCGCTTAAAATGAAGATATAAGTTGAGGGCATAAACGGAGATTCAAGGCCAGATACTTACACGACTGCATTGCTTGCAATGGAATTTCTTGAGCAGCTCATTGCCACAGGAGCGATGGTAATATTGTTGTGTACGGCTGCGTAAGGATTTGTTGCACACGTTGCAGTGGTAACCTTGTGCTGAGCTGGTTATATGATTATCACTTGGATTTTCTGTGCTATTTGATTTTGGGTTTTCGGAAGCATCTGCTCCTGGTTTTTCCCTTGATGCTTTGCACTCAAGACAATCGGATACATCGGCCAGCAGGCACAAGCGACATTTGTTGTGACCACAGCTATCTGTGACAAGGCGATTCTGTCCAGTTGCTTCGCAATTGCAACGCGGACACCTGTTCATCTTATCCGAGAAACAAACAGATCGATTATTCAAAATACAGACACACGATTGCAGTAATGCATTTGTATGCAGGGTGCTTCTTCTTCTTATTCTTGCCATTCAAAAGGATAAGTTTTCATTCACATTGAATCGTGTATAAATTAATGCATATTGTACAGGAGATTTTAAACTTACAAATTTATTGTTTTCAACTATATAACTATATAAAATACATAAAATTAAAACAAAACCTCGATGAGGCCATACGGGAAGCCTTAGTCCACTTCATTATGCTTTGCAATGGAATGTCTTCAATTAACTTTATGTTTTCTTAGATTACTGCATTATGTTTTAAAAATAAATTTGTTACATTACTCCATTATGTTTTCCAAGTCTAGGGAAGCTACATGACCAGGAAACAAATGCGCTTTTTGCATTGGTACCTGCACAAAATAACGTTCGCAAAACTTTGGATTGCGTTTGATAAGAACTTCACTGAGGATAATATCATTAGCAATCTTCTTTGTAATAAGCAAACGTCGCTGATCACCTTGGCCATAACTACTAGACCGCAGTCCATATTTGCCAGCAATTCTAAAATAAAAACAATTTTGCTTACAAAATGTTTTACTATTTAATGTATGTTGTATTAATCTTACTGATGAAAAAATGCGCGGTCTTCTTTAGAGAAGGAGGGTTCAAACTGCATGTCACGTATATCATCCGAATTCACATAGTTCTCAATGAGTCTGCGATAATCCCCTAGCTTTGGTCCCGGATCATTGGATCCTAAGCCCATGCGATCGCTTTTGAACAGGTAACTGAAATGAACCAAATATATTTATAGACAGCCAATATAACTATATTTAGAGAAGCTACCCCACTGGTTCTTCGCGTCCCTGTTTAAAGCGACCTAAGCCACCGCCTGTCCAGCCCATTATTCGCATCATATTGTAGCCTTTGTTATTCCTGTCCAATTTTGGTTCTCCCGAGTTGTCTGCCGACTGCTTGGTGACTTTAATGTCCATGCCATCTTTTTTCCTGTCGACCTTAATAGTGGCACGGGACGCATTCATCTGAGTACATATGAAAACATTAGAAATATAGCAAGTGATTAGTTAAATGATTGCTACCTTAATGCTATAACAGTGTGATTGTAGCAGGAGCAACGCCTGTTTATAGGCAATCAGTTTGGCCGCCTTTATATTCTCCGCCTTACCGCTGGTTAGTAGCGTATCGTTTACAAAAATTTCCACCGATTTGTCCTCACACTGCCGCTCATCGTATTTCATGTTGGCCGTGTTGCAGGAATTACGAAGGCAACTGCGTCCACCGGCAAGAACAATAACAAGTTTGCCAAAGGAAAGGCCTTCAAAGAGATCGATTGGCTTACCGCTTCCAAAGCCCTTGTGCTCCCTTTGGAAATCTGCCTTTCTGTTATCAGGAGCTGGAGCTGCAGCTGGAGCACCTCTACGCCCTAGTAGTTATGGAATACGTAATAAAGATTTGTTTGTGGTCTCAGGCTCATAAACACGAGTATGTATTTTTAGTAGTAGTAATATATATAAACTTTCATCATAGACAAGTAGGTTACTATTATTTATTGTTGTTCCGTCTACCTTTGGCACGCTGCTCCGCTGCATCCGATGCAGAGACAAAGGTGCGCTTTAGGCGCAATTCGCGATTTTTACGAAACTCTTCAGCGATGTCTTTCGATAATTCCGCTACTAAGAGCATTACATCTGAGGGATATTTGCAACCCATGAATTCCATGTTAATGAATGTTTGTGCCAGGCATACTAGACGCTCCTCTTCAAAACGATCCTTGTGCGCAACCATAAAGCTGCGTCGTAACTCCCAATGCTCCTCGCTCTCGTATTCCGTTTTATAGTCATCTACGTCCCATGCTGTAGAAAATTCGCCGCTATTTTCTGCGTCACTCAGTATCTTGTTGATCTTTCGGCTTTTCTTTGAGGTGCTGGGCTTTTCATCTCTTACTTTTTGACGCTTAGCAACGGTTGCCATTTTAAACTTTAATATATTTATATGTATATATATTTGTCCTAAAATGAAAAAAAGATCTGGCACGCTTTGCTAATGCACGATAGCAACGAAATTAATCGCCATTCGCAATATACGCAGTCAACATTGTCATCGATAACAATTTCTCCACCTGGCTCTCTCTGCCAGCCTTTTGAGTGCCCGTGTTGTGTGTTTTTTGATTTTTCTGGTTTTTGTTAATTTTAATTTTGTGCACCGAGTGACGAGAAACGTTGAAGTGTCCCAATCCTAAACGTGTATGCTGCCCGCTACGACCTAGGCGTGGAATAACGTAACCGCAAGACAGCGGCATCCAAAATGAGCATACCCAACGAATATATTACAAAAACGGAAGATGTGGCCGAACAGGTAATTCTCTTAGGATCATAAACTGTGAAAATAGCATTAAAAATGTTGCTTCCGAGACTTAAAGGCTTTTTGTAATTGGTCCGCGCACCATTTGTGGTCATTCAAGTCTACAAAAACTAAATGCGAGCGAAGGCAAAAGCAATAGAAAACTGCCAACGTCATCCAAACGCGGCAAAGTTCGAAGCTCTATTGCAGTACAATCGCGAAAAATTGATTACGCCAGAGGCGTCTAGGTCAACCCAGTGCTGCACCTAATCCAACAGCATATTATTTTGCCAGGAATGCACTTGGCTGCTCAAAATTCATATCTAATTGGTGTTGGTGGAGAATACGCCATATGCGCTTACTCTTTGTGTGCGTGTGTGTAAAAGTGTGCGTGCACTAGTGAAAGTGGTGAGAGTGAGCGGCATAAATGTTGTTGCGTCGTCCATCTCGAACATAGTTCCGTAATAAGTTTGGTCAAATGAAAATCTTGCAACGAACTTGCTTACAGATTAACATACGCACACATAGTACACTCTTTTTTACGTGATAATCTACACATACGTGTTTGTGTGTGTGCATGTGTATTACAAATGTATCAATATTCAAATTATGCATTCGAGCGATCGGCGATTAGGCATTAAAACCCGTTACAGAAAAATATAACACGGAAGAGCAACTGACAGAGAGAGATAGAGAGAGACACGTCATGTTCGGCTATCGCTGGCTTTCTTGCCAAATCAACACTGTCTTGTCAGAAAAGCCACGCTCCACACCATATTGTAAATTTTTGTGTGTGGTTCTTATCAGAATAAATTTGAGTGGACGGACGCCCGCCTTATCGATATTAGAAATATTTTGCTACCACCCCCTTCCTATCCGTTTGACAATATTGATATTTTAGCCTATCTGAGTTTAGTTGCAGAATCCACTTTAAAATACTTAGCAATCTAACGATCCATAATATGTATAATCTAAATTGATTGTAGAAAGTTAGGATTATAAAAAGGCAATTTATTTTCTAAGAGTTTTTTTTTTCTATTTCTCTAAGAGCAGGGCCAAATTCGATACCTTCAAACTATTATCATAGACTAACAAACAAAACATGTAAATAGATTATGAATTGAAAGTTTGTTATCAATAATATTTTTGTTATTTAATTGTTTCTTAAGGTCATCAAGCGTGGCAAATATGTATTGCCAAATGTTGCACGTCTTTGCTTGATTGCCACCTTTTTCGAAGATGGTCTTCGCATGTATTTCCAGTGGAATGAGCAGCGCGAATATATGGACATGAGCTGGGGCTGCGGCAAGTTTATGGCAACAGTTTTTGTGCTAACAAATCTGTTCGGTCAATTGGGCGGCTGTGGCATGGTTATGGCTAGATTCAAAGTGGACATTGCGGTTGGTCTGCTATTCTTCATTGTAGTGCTACAGGTAAGCAATTTGGGTCTTCATTGTTCGTGCTAGGATTGTTATTAAAACTTCTGTTTTTTTTTTAGACAATAGCCTACTCCATTCTGTGGGATTTCCAGTTCTTGCTGCGCAACTTTGCTTTGATCGGTGCTCTGCTGCTGGTGCTTGCCGAGGCCAGGATCGAGGGACGTAGCTTATTTGCTGGTGTGCCCTCGCTGGGCGACAATAAGCCCAAGAATTTTATGCAACTGGCTGGACGCATTCTGTTGGCCTTCATGTTTATTACGCTGATTCGTTTCGAGTTGAGCGTATGGAATGTCATCCAGGATATTATTGGCTCCACCTTGATGGTACTGGTTGTGCTTGGCTATAAGACAAAATTGTCGGCGTTAATTTTGGTGGCGCTTTTGACTGTGCTCAATTTGTATCACAATGCCTGGTGGACCATTCCGTCGTATAAGCCCTTGAGGGATTTCTTGAAATATGACTTTTTCCAGGTAAGTTCATTTACGACATGGATTTATTTTATATTTGTTGTATAACTTATATATTTTACAGACACTGTCTGTCATTGGCGGCTTGCTCATGATTGTGTCCTTGGGCCCCGGTGGCGTCTCCATGGATGAGCACAAGAAGAAGTGGTAGAGAGAGAAGAGAGAGAGAGAGAGAGCGTTTTAGAAATCGCTTAAAGAGTATAGCATTGACTTACTTTATATTTGCGATAAACTCTTACGGATGAAATTTAGTTAGAATTACCATAAAATGGAACAACAGGAGCAAAACAGCACAACAATAACAACAAAAATTGATAAACTTGACCTAATGATATGAAAAAATTGTAATGTAAAAAAGGGACTTCCGCAATATCCAAGCTAAAAACTGTTAAGGCCCACCAACAAACATTCGCGCACGTTCAACGACAAAACTTTCGTATATACATATATAAGAGACATTTTGTTTTGTACATAAAATACGGCGATTTTATGCCCCAAATGAGAGACATTCAACTGATTTTATATTTCATTATAATCTGTCCACAAACACATATATATATATGATTTTTTTTGCAAACTCGCATCATTTTTAATTTTGTACTTGTACGCCCTTTTATAAGTTGTAATAATAGTTTTTGTGTGTTTGCGTTTGTTGCTTGATAAGAAGTTCAATTATGATATAGTGGTGTATAAAAATATTATGAATTGTACCAATTGACGATGATTTGTTTCTTTCGTTTATAAGCAAAAGTGTAATAGAATTAAATTGTAACGTTTTAATAAACAACTAAAATTACAAAATGCGGCAACAGATTTTGAAACTACCGCCCAACAATTACATTTTTGTTGCGGCCTTGTTGATTGCGTTGCAAAACCAGGGCTGCGAATACTAATCGATATCGATAGCTTTGCGGTGCTATCGTATTTCAGTCAGTTTACAAACATTTACGCGCAAGATGAATACCGCAAAAGAAATGGTAAATATATTTTGATAATAATTGAAAATAGTTATGTTTTATAAAACTTTTTAGGTGGAGCCCATAGTTGTGCCCGTTCATGATCTGCCGGAGTTTGTCACTGTTGAGACAGTTTGCATTACACCGCAGTATGCCCGAGCGCACAATATTAAAGATGTTCCAACAATCAGCAAAGAAGTTGTGGATTTTATGAAAAAGATAAAAAGGGCGACTTCAAATGCGGTCACCAATGATCGCACAACCACTCCATTGCCGGTAATCACGACCAAGAAAGCGAAAGTGGTGGAGCGGGGCACAATGACCACAGAGTGCTATAAGATGAAATCAATAAGTCTACCTTATCGAATACGTGGAGTTCAAACGGAAGGTCCGTTTACGGTGGATGTAGGCATTCAATGTGAGGCAAATGATCTGGACGACGTGATTACGGCAGTGATACCTGAAGAGCCGTCAATAGATTCCAACGAAAGAATTAACAGGGAAATGGAATTTCTAGCGTTTGTTAATCAGCAGACTGAAAACATTCCCAATGGAATGCTGGAGTGTCGCGTTTGCGGCGAAATATCAAACTGTATGCCGGAACATCAGCGCCATATGACACTTCACTTTGGACCGTCAGCCCTGTGCTCCAGTTGCGGCACTTTGGTCGAACATGAATACTTGCTCTCCCAGCACAGCTATAATTGTCCGGCGCGTTATCGTTCGCGATCCCTGCCCAAATGGCATATGCAGTGTCCGCATTTGCATTGCAATTTTGTGGTCGACTCCAAGGAGCAGCTCGCGCGTCATTTGAAAAGGCACATGGGTGCCAAAGTGTATTATTGTGTGGAGTGCCAGAAAAGCTTTACGTCATCGACTCATTTCTTGGTGCATCGTCTGATGCAGGGAGATTGCGGTGAGGCAAAACACATATATCTTGCCAGGAACTCCATGGAGTCGGAGAAAGCGTTGATTCAACGTTGCACAGTTTGCATGAGGCGTTTCATAAACCTAGACCACTGTGAATCCCATAAAAGGCGCTGCATCCGAAAGCAATATAAGCGTCAAGAGATACTACTAATGACTTTGTAAACAGAAGTACTTTCAGTTTATTTCTTTCTTATTCATATTTTAGTTGTAAAAGTGCATAACAATAAAGATCAATGTTCGTTCAGGAGGACTGTACACCATGTGCCTTCTTTAATCCTTGATACAGCTGCAGTTTCTCCAGATTAAGCTCCTTTAGAGTTTGCACAGACAGTTCGAGTTGCACCTTCTTTAGCGCATGCTCGCTGGCAATATATTGTTCGATGAACTTCAGACAGATTTCGTCGGCGGCAAAATCATTTTCCGTTTTGCCAATTGCCGTTTGGATCTCATCCTGAATATTTTGCTCTTGTGGCTTCTTCAGACCGCTTCGGAGCTCGGAAAGCGCACGTTGAGCGGGCGTGGGTAGCAGTGCATCCAATTGGCTAAGTGACTGCTTATAGTCCACTGGAACTTGATGAATCTTGTAACTAAGAGCAATTAACTCAACAGCATTGTGGAGATAATCCCTGCGGATCATGTCGTAGAGTAGATCATCGATGCAGCGATGCCAAGCATAGAAGAATGCCATGGGTCCAAAATGTCGTGTGGAGCGCAACAAATCAAATTGCTTGGATTCCATTAAATGCTCGAATGCTTTCGCTGAGATCTGATGGAACTCAAGCTCATAGGGTTCATATTGCACCGTGAGGCGATCGAGGACAAATTCGTAATTGTGCTCATCAAGGCAACGTTGGAGCAGATCTGCGTGCGAAAACATCCTGGGCGTATACGATTTGCGTCCATCCAGTGGGAAATACAATTGATTCATCCGCTTTCTGGTATCTAGCGAGGCATGCGACAAGCTGCCATCGACATCCCGGACAACCACTTTACGCTCTGAGTTGCGCAAACCAAAAGTGATATCCGTAAAGACATATTTTGTGTCAGCAAAGTCCTTCAATGCCGCATCTTTGGCTATCAGATGCTGCGTGTCTTGTTTGATTTTGACAACCGGTGGCATTTGCAGCAATTTGTGTGCCTTCACAATTGTTTGAACAAACTCCTTTTCTAGTTCCGCGGTGGTCATGAATTTGGTCTCTGTTCTGTTGTCCGACACAGTTCGCTTTCGGAACACTTTGTCCAGTTGTAGTTGCGTCATGGATTGAAGAAGCCGCTGAGTTTCGACGTCGGTGAACAACGACTGAGGGTCTTTATCATATTGGAGTGTGGCAGTGCCTGCTAGTGTGCGTCTTGCTTGGTCTACACCCAGCTTGCGGAAATGCCTTAATAAGGACATTTTAATACAATAAATACGCCGAAAATATAATAAAAACACACGAGCTGAGAACCTGCGCTGCATGCAGTGCTGTACAATACCTGCCTGTTACCACTGTGCAGCACTGGCAGCTATCGATAACAAACATCGTTTGCGTTGTTGCCATCAGCTGTTCACGCGTCCCTGGGAATAGCATATAGAGAAGAGTCTGCGCAGGTTTTAGGTTTTCTGCTGTGCATTGGTGTTTTTTATTTTATTTCAGTGGCAAAGTAATCAAGTTTTTTTTAGAAATTGTGTTACGCCAATCTGATGTACAAGCATGAGTAATGTACCTACAGATCGTGCTGCTGCGCAAAAGCGACGCTTGTCCGACAGCAAGGATAAGCCAGCGGACGTCCCCCTTCTCCCGCAGCTTCCACGGCTGGAGCAACCCCAGCCGAAACAACGCAAAAAAGAGCAACAGCAACAAGAAAATCAAAAAAAAATAAATCACAATTTGCTAAGCTTTTGCGATGAGCTGCTCTTTGAAATTTTTAAGTATTTGGATACCTCTTCCATACTCGCGTTGATGCAGTAAGTAGATCGAGTTTTTTTTTTTTTTTTTTTTTTTTTTTTGTATATGAACATTAAAATTAATTAATTTTTTTTAATAAATAGCTGCTCTCCGCGCTTTGAGACATTACTTTTGGATCATCGCTTCTGGCACAATATTGATCTCAGCAGTGCTCCGCTGCCATTAGGCATATTGGAGGAAATACTTGGACGTGCATCAGATAAGACGCACACCATTAAAATATGCGGTCCACCCTCATCGCAGCATGTTGCTGGCGAATTTAAGCAATTTACATGCACCCTGACCTCGGTTTTTCCCAGGGTTGCCAGACAACTGCAGTTCCTCGAATTGGAGGGTGTTAGCCTGGACTTTGAATATGTTAGTAACGGTTAATCAATTGCAGTTATCTTTTGCAGCAGTCAAATCAGCTTTACTATAAAGACCTAGAAGACTTGGAAAGCATTCTATATATATTCGTTATAGGGAACATAAATCTATTATTTCCATATATTGATTTTTTATTAACGGTATTACATTTGGCACAATATAAAGTTCAAATCGATCTTTGATAAATAACCTATTATAATTTCTTCTCAGGTACATATATCGGAATTTCCCGCCTCACTTAAACGTCTTGTGATCAAAGATTGCAGTGTTAAAGTAGGAGATCATGTTAAAAGCATATTTCACACGATTGATAAACAATTAGTTGTGCTAGAGGTGAGTACAACATTCCAACAAGTTTAACATCGGAAACCTAATTGCATTTTACTTTGTTATAGGATCTCAGCATTGAGGATAATCATTGGTTTGAGCCCTACTACATAATGGCACTTTCAAAGCTGCCAATGCTGCGTCGGCTCAGTTTAAAAGGTTGCCATATGCTGTGCAAATTTGTGCCCTACGGCAGCATGGCGGCACGTTTTGGCTTTCAAAGTTTGGAGGTCTGAGATGAGCAGAAATTGTTTTGAACCATAACTCATGTGAACATTTTTTGAACAGGTGCTTGATCTACGTGAGACGCCTATTAACAATTCGGATCTGCAATGTTTCAGCGCCATTGATACACTTAGAGAATTGCTTTTAAACGCACCGGCTAATATACCAGAGAAACCACCGTCCCCAGGCAAAACCAGCAATGGCAATGAGGAATCATCGGCCGCACAAACAGACTCACCTAAAATGCTCAACGATGATGAGCCATCGACTTCTCGTGCGGCTATGGAACAGTTTCGAGCACAGAAAGCGCGAAACCAGGAATCAACAGGAGCAGGAGGAAGCGATGCATACAAGACAAGAGATAGAGACACCAGCGATTCGAGGCATGCCAGGCATGGCGGCTGTGTTTCATCCGAGTCCGAGGATGAGGACTCATCCTCAACCTCGGCATCGTCCTCCGATAAATCCGATATGGGACCCGTGCACAGCAATGAGCACAGCTCAGATGGAGATAGCAACGGTAGCATGCAATCACCGTTTGTGGTTATACGAATACCGGGCTTGCCAAGCGCTCGATCACCGGCGGCTGGCGAGAATGCAAATAATGCTGAAAATGTGGATAATCCACAGCCTGCTGCCGGAGTGGCCGTTGCGGGTGGTAGACATACTTCACGTGCGTACATCTATGTGCAGGAAGATGCGCCACCATTTGGACAAAGGCCCGAACAAGCTATGGCCTGCATACTGGAGATGGTCGATCAGATACGGGGCAATCAACCGGCACACAGTCGATTCCTACCGCGTCGCGACGAGTTGATCTATATGAATCCGCAGGTTATGCCCGAGGCATTGGTCAGGCATGCGCGCCGTTATCGCAATCGACCACGTGCCAATTTCGAGCAGGTGGTGCAACATCCCATGTTTTGGAATATACTCGATCCATTGGACAGGGATCATGCGAGACGATTGCGCAATCGTCCGCCGGCCAGTCCACTGCCGCCACAATTCAATGTCTCGGATCGGGCAGTCTACAGCTTTGGACGTGCACCCAATCCGGTGCAGCCCGAGGTTGTTTGGATACGCAACTCAAATCGATCGCCCAACAATCGCCTGGAACGCATCCAGCTTACCAACTATACACACATCACAAACTATACGTTGGAGCATCTGGTACAATGTTCTCCCAATCTAATCTATATTGATGTGAGTGGATCGAGTGTTACCCAATTGGGTGTGAACAACTTTAAGACTCTTAAGCCCGAGTGCGAGGTTGTTGCAACGCATTTAACACTAAAACAAGAGACGGAGACGGAGGAGACAGAAACCGAAACTGAAACGGAGAAGCAGACTGGAGAAGAGGTTATTACAGAAACTAAAACTGAAGAGGAAACAGAGACAGTTGCAGTTGAGGATCCTAATGAGAATCAATATGACAATGGGCAGCAGGAGCAGCAACAACTTGATGATAAATCGATATGAATTAATCTCTTACTGAAAATAATACGCATTTCCAGCAGAATTGGATTCTTCTCGATATAATATATAATCCATATATATATATGTGTATGTGCTATCGCGCAGAGTTATTTAGTATTATGTTTGGAACTCTTTGTGGTCTATACTATATATATATATGTATAAACTATACATATATATAAATATATATATATTTGTGTCTATGTCAGCTTGAACTTCTTGTTAAGCATTAAACAAACGATAAACCTTTATTGGAATTGATCAAACTGATGAAATGTTTATTTGGTAGCCATTTTTTGTTTGTTGTATAGTAAACAATTGTTCAGTTTCGTTCTTTTCCAGTGTTTTTAAGTGTATGCAAGTGGTCTGCCCAACGTTTATTTGTCTTTTTCATTATTGGAGGAAGCTTCCTCCTCATCCTCAGCATTCGATTCTTCATCACTGTTTTCTGAATCAGTTTCTGTATCGGTGCTCTGACAATCGGCAATTTCGCCCGTAAAGAAGATAACGGCTTTGGGAATGACACGCTCTTTAAGATAGAAACCCAGCTCAAAATCATTTTGCAATATGGACTGGACATGTGGAATGGAAACGATATTAAGCTTAATGGGTTATTTTCTAGCAAATAAATAGGCTCTCACATTTATATCGGCAAAGTTGGGATCCTCGGGATCATCAGGCAGAATGGGTGGCGAAAAGAAATCAAAGAATGTGGGTTCATCTGAGGAAAATAAATATTATATGATCTATTTTAGCATATGTATATGGAAACCTTTGCCACTCGTACCGCAAAGTTTCTCGCGCTCCGATGGATGAAGCCAATCGATTTTGCAACCTTCGCATTTAACAATCTCAGCACCATCATATGTAATCGGATCATCCTTGTCTGGCACACAATTTAATATGTAAGTTTTGGTGACAATACGATTCTTGAAGAATTCGTTCTTATCGAAAGTGAACTCAAGCACAAACTTGACAATATCATCATTATAATGCTTGGCGCGTAAATCCACCAGATGCTAAAAGTAACTATCGAAGTAAGCAAATCAAAGAAAATATATCTCATTACTTACCACTAAGATCTTTTCATCTTCCTTGCCAATGAATTCGGTGTACGAGGCTTTTAGAACATTAAGCCAAAACTTTGATACATTCTCCATGGGTGTGGCATCGCCATGATTTTGTTTCTTAACCTCTCTAAGAATTTGGATACAAATTGTTTGTACTATTATTTGTTAATATATGATTTGCATGCTTACTCAAGTATCTTGCGGCGTTTGTCAAAAATCTCATTATGTTGCTTTTCATAGGTTTTCTCCAAATTATATATATCGCGTTGCATCTTCACATCTAGATTGATGGTGTCCATATAAAGTGTTTTCAGATCAAAAATCACTTTTTTCTCATCTTCGCTAAATTCCTGATTTAAAAAAATAAACGTTTTCATATACGTTATGTGATGTTCCCTTCTGCCAAGATTCTTACCATCTTATCAGATTCAAGCGGCGGTACGCTGATTTTAAGCTTTTCTGTGGCACTAACTAATTTCTCCATTTGTGAGTCTTCTAAGTATATTTCGAACTTTCAAAGACGAATTACGTTTGTGTTTAATTGGAAACAAATATCCAGCAAATATTTATTTTCAAATCTGACAAATATTTTGTTGTGCTCTGTTGTAGCACATATGATATTATGATGTGTTTGTGGGCTTTTGACAAGAAAAAAATTGTTGGCATAACAATCATTGCATGCTTACAAACAATACTTTATGCCCTCAAATATCTAGAGTTCAATTAACTATTCTAAATAGTTTTTATAATAATGCTAGTAGGGAAAACGTTTTGATTCTGATTAAAAAACTTATCAGAAGTATTGTCGAAGCAGACGTTTCGAAAGTATTTCGATTTTAACCTTAAAAAAAATCGTTCCTAGTCGAACAGTTTTAAAAAGAACCCTTTTTGTGAACGTAAACAGTTTTCTTGTTTTAAAACCCTTTACCGGTATTTTATTTTTTGCTCAAAGCGTTTGGTTTTGGTTGAATATTTTAGCGCCTATTAAAATGCTGTCCATGTTTATTGGCAATTTAACGCGCATTTAATTCTTTGGTTTTTTATTTTTGTTAAACTTTTCATTTGGCATGCAATTAAGTTTTCGGGCCTGGTTCCGTCTTGGCGGCACAAAAGGGAACAAAGCGTAGGGGTTGGAAGGGGGTGTGAGTGTATTTGGTTTTTGTATGCAAATCACGTGCTGTTTGTTGTTCAAGGGGTTTTCTTTTTTTTCGTAGTAGCTGGTTTCATTTACGAGTTTGTTAAATGAGCCGAACAGAAGAAGCGGAGAGAGAGAGTGGAGAAGCTGAGAAAGAAGTTGCCCCAGCTGCCACATGAAGCAAGTTTTAATAATGTGACAGGCTTAGCGCCATATGTCAGGGCCAGGAAAAAAGTTTTTTGTGTACTTTTTCTTGTTGTATTTTCCGCGTATACAAACATTTCCAAATGAAATCATGAGTGAGCAGCGCACTGGACACAGAAAAGTGTAAACAAATTTGCCCAAGCGGAAACCGAGACACACTACACTTGCTTTCTCTCTGTGTGTGTGTGTGTGTTTGCTAACAAATACATATGAAATTACATTTATGCCTGTCCGGCATGTCCTGGGCGCGGTCTGGTCCTGGCCCAAAGGACACACACACACAGAGTGTTCGTCACATTTGATATTATTAAATTTTTTCTAAATACCTTAGGGAAATTAAAAAATAAATCATAAAGCAAATACGTACGATGTATAACAAAAAAAAAACGTCTCCATACGACGAAAACCGGGACAAGCTGAATGAATGATGACGTTCGCAACGTGCTTTAAGCCTGGCTTTTAAAGACCAAACCTTCTCCCATAAACTTTCCCAGATTTTTCGTCATTTTTCAATTAACATTTCGGGCACTCAATTAGCAGGTGCATCAAATTCAGCTACATAAGTAATATGCGAACTGCGATGTGATGGCAATGATGGCGATGATGATGACGTCGTCCTTCTTCTCCTTCTGGATGTCCTCCTCAACGCCAGCAGCGCGTCAACATAGTTTGAATTTAATTAAAACCCAAAATTAGTAAAACTCCGGGAACTCCCCCCCTCCCAAAAAAACACCGAATCACCAAGCAAAAGAGAGTAGGAGAGAGAGAGAGAGAGCTACAGATAGGGAGTAAGCGAGATAGAGAGAGGCAAAGACCGAGAGCAACAGTTACTTGGCAGGGATTAGAGCTTACGATGCTACGGTCCTATGGTGCAAAAGTGCATGTCTGCAGAAAATCGAATCAGCAGCTCAGCCTGGGCCAGGGCCAAGTTAGTACACTGAGAGAAACATAATGTACAGAATTGGTGCTAAAAGCGCTGTTAAACCTGGAAGTCCTATAAAGGTGCCAGATTTTTGATTATTTTACTCATAAATAAAATGATCTCTTTTAATACCAATTCTTAACATTATTTTTGTTTAATTGACTTGAGTTTGAACTTTTTAGAAGCATTTTTAATGTCATGATATTTTGAAGCAGTTCGGAACCTCTGGAAGGAAAATATTTCGAGCTTTCTATAATATTAAATTAAATTCATTCTTGATAAGATTTAAACTAAAATCAAATGAAATTAAACAAAAACTATTTGTTATTTAAAAGCTTCGGATAGTAACCTATATAAGAACTTAAGTGTTTATTATATTTTTATACATTTTGTATTAAGTCTTTTGTTTGGTTTCGATTTTCAAATCAAGAATATAACGAGAAACGATTAAAACATTTTAGGTAGACAGTGTCATTCAAAATTTGTTTTAACACAAAAAAAAAATAAGTTTTTAAACCTACGGGAATGAAAGTTGTCATTAAAGCAACTCAAAAATAATAAAATGCAAAATGGAAACCTAATTTTTAAAAACATGCCATGAATTATATGACAGCATACCCCACATATTAAAGAAAAATTGAATTACACTCACACTTGAATATTTAAAATTTTTTTTTTTTCAGTGCATTTGTAGTTGTACGAATGTTGGCGATGTGCGAGAAGGTGTTTCAGATAGAGATTTCTATGCCAAAAATGTACAACAAAAGCATAAGACGAAGTGCAGCATTTGATGATGAAGCGACGTGTTAATTAAGGTCATAATAATTCAACCTAAATTGAAAACTTGCCCCAGCATTGCCTGTGTCAGCTCGAGGGGTGCAACACGGCAGCATTAGGAGCAGTAACATCAGAAGCTACCGGCTAACAGCTACTCGTTCTACCCGTTCTTGGGCGCCAGCTTTCAGCTAAGCTGATTGCAACAAATTATTTTGCACCTTGGCTGAACTTTCCTTACGCTTGGCGTTGATAAACGAATTTTGTTAGTTTGCTTTTTGCTTATTTTAATGCTAAGGGTGCAATGCTGCCTGCCACGCTCGGTGTTTGTGTGTGTGTGGGGTCGACATCAGCATCCTTTCTCCTGAATGTCCTAGCAACTGATGTGGTCCATAAGACTGTCTTGCTTCGCTGTCCATCTGTCCATCTGTCTGTCGACTTGGTATTTGTTGCTTTTGGGTTTTGCATATCGCTTGGCGTATCTTACAATTTGCAGCTGTTGTTTCTTAAGCAGCGAGAAAGAGCACAAGACAGTTTTTACGCTTCTCTCTCTCCCTTATGCTCTAGCTCTGTCTCTGTCTAATTATGTTATGGTGTCTTTAAGCTATAAAATAATTATTATTATCTTCTGTTTACTTAACTGAAACAATATATTGTTTAGTGTGCATACTTCCTTTACTATAATAAAATACTTAAAATAGGTTTTATTTAAAATGTTTTTTATGTATATTGTATTATTATGTATTGTAAATTCCTCGAGCAATTTTGACTTATCTTAGATTCTAAATACCCCAAACACTTTTAAACTATTCATTGAGCTCTAAGACATTTTCTTTTTACTACCTAAATTTTTAAATAAAATAAATTTTTAATCCTTGAAGGGTCATACTGAAACTTACTTAGTTTAGACTTTACCTTAGTTAAAAAGTTTGTTGCCGGATTGTTTTTATATATTTATTTTAAATAAATAGTTTTTGTTGGGTATTTTTATAGCCTTAAATATATTTGATTTATAAAACGCGATTCTAAACAATTTTATAATATTTGTTTGGCTCTTTCTAATCAATAGTTAAGAAAAAATATATATGTCTCATATATATATATATATAGTAGTATTTAGGTCATGTAATTTTTAGGTTTATCCTAATAAAAGAAAAGTTAAATTTTTTTTATTTTTTCGTATCTTGTCTAATATCTTAAAATTGCATTATAAATATATATAAGTAATATTATTAAAATTTTAATTGTATAAAAGTATGAAGTATAAAACCAACTAAGCTCAAAATTATAGGGTATTTCAATGTGTATGCCACAAAGTGCACGTTTTTCAAATAGTTCGTCGCCTGTCAGTAGTTGAAATGAAAATTCAAGTTGCTTTTCACTTGCTCAAAGTTCAGAAATGTGTTGGTTTGACTATAAAATATTATTAGTTGGCGGTATAATTTAAAGTTAAAGTACTTAAAAACTTGCATTATATTAATTATGGCCAACATCCACATCTTAACTCATTTGCATATTAATTAATTGGCTAAGTCGGTCATTGCTCAAAGACTAGAATTGTTCGTTGGCAATCCGCTGTTGGTTCCAAAGAATGCTCATAATTATTACGTATACGTAATACGTACGCATGGCTGAATGAATATGTACCTGCAATATTGTAATTCGAATGCTATTCAGATCCTTGTACACACCTACGTGTGTGTGTGTGGGGGGGGGTATGTGTGTGTAGCATTATCCTTGCTTGCCGCAGGTTAGTTTTCTGGTTGCGCTTCCTTGCTACATGCTGCAAGAACTGCGCGCAACATGAAAAGTTTTTACTAATTTACATTCATTACACACATTTGCAATAAAACTAGGGGCATATACATATATATATATATATGTGTACTTAGTATATATGTATTAGTACACACGCACACATAGTGAGAAGTGCTACATACAACTACATTGACATTTTACATGCTTCATTAGCGTGTAAGCGCGGTAATAATGAAATTTCCTTATGGCTGCATTTTCCAACTTAATACGTACAGAAATTGAAGTCCGGGGTCTCTGTGGTGCTGTGATTATGTGGAAGCGGGTTTTTTTTTGTTCGGGCTCTAAGTTGAGGCTGCATATTGATGCAAAGTTTTTGCCAGTTGCAAAACTTGAGACGTTGTTCCACTTAGCTAACCAAAATTTATGTTGCTTGTGGCAAGCAAATACAACTGCAACACCCAATATAGACAGACGTTAAGGAGAGCTACCAAACGGGTTTACTTGACTTAATCATTTTCTGTAAAATATAGGTTATATTTTGTGGTTTTGTTCGGGTTGAACAATGTCTTTGAGCTATAACCTTTCCCGAGTTTTGAGCAAATTGTTAGTGTGAAACTCTTCTTCAAAAATATATAATATAAACCTATTTTTAACACATTTTTTATGAATATTTGGAATTATTCTAGAAGAAGTTCCATTAAAAAGCACTTTTTAGACTTGAACAAAATTTATAAAAGAAGACAAGAAGCCAAAGAAGCATTCGTTTTTTATTACATTTTATTGAAATGTTATTTTATACGTCAAATGATAGAGATTGAATGAATTTGTTCTGAAAATCGTGGAGTTCACTTCATACTGGGTACAACACTAACAATTCAATATCTCAGACATCCTTTAAAGGTGTGTCTCCTTTGGGAAAATTCCCGCTAAAGAGCTGATTGGAACTGATCCCACTTCAAAGGCATGACAATCGAACGAAATAAAAAAAATAACACACGAAAATCAAAATGTGCAAATAAAGCGGTATTAAGAGAGAGAGAGAGAGCAAACACACACACACACACAACTACAATCCCGTAAGTCAGTCAAAAAATGAGCAACGGAAATGATGGCGCAGCAAGCGGAAACGAAGTCGATGCCAGCGATAATGATGGCGTAGAAGTGAAGAGTCTGTTCTATATATATTACGATATATATGCATACGATATATATATATATATATGTGTATGTGAAATGTCAGCTTGTTCTGTTTTTTTTGTCGCCTGCTGTGCTAAAGAAATTAAAATTGCATTACAAAACGAGGCGTAGGCAGATCTAAAATATCTGCCACAGTCTCGCCTTCTCTCTCTCTCTCTCTCTTTCACTCTCTTGCTCGAGTATGTTGCGTGTGTGGCATAAATATTTCAATATTTGTGCACATTTGAGGCTGCTTAGCTACGTGTCTCAAAAAACACTCACATACAAACACACACACACACACACAACCCTTTAAACATAATAATGATGATGATGATGGTGATGGTGATGGCAATTCGACCAGGGCAGGAAATAGTTTAATTAAAATACCTTAGCATGTTCATTAAGAACATTACATTTGCCTTAAAAGGTATGTAGACGGTTGAGTGAGGGTGAAGGGCGTGAGCGGGGGGTTGATTAAAGGAGCTTTCCATTTCAATGAGTATTTGCCTGACCATTTTCATTGTTTTTACATGCAAATTGCTGGCGTTCGAAGCAAAAGACCACAAAGAACAATACAATTAAAAAAAATAAAAATAAATAAAATAAAAAAAAATTGAAACTAAAATGAAAAAATACTTAAAAAGCTTCGAGTTAAGAGGCCACAGCATATAATAATAATATTAATAATAGCAACAAATTCAACCAATGCCACATAAAACATGCAAATTCTTGCAACATGCCTCATGATGTTGTTAAGAGTTCTTCTTGTTGTTGTTGCTCCTTTAAAACAAAGAAGAAATAACACAATAATGGAAACAAGAACAACAATCGCATTAAAAGCAAATGGAAATAACTGTTTGCTACTCCAAAGACAAACGAAGAAACACAAATTCTTGCGGCTTCAAAACGCCGAATATTGAATGTGCTTTTGGTATATGTTTAAGGCAAACACATTTTGATTTTGGTTTAAGATAATAATTTTCTCAAATAGTTTAAATAAAAATGCATTATTTTTGAGTATTTTTGGAATATTTTCTTCAAAATTGTATATAGAATAATATTTTTATAAGCTTAGTAAGACGAAAAATAATATTACTAAAAAGTAGTTTAAAAAAAAATTCAATATTTTTGAGTATTTTTGGAATGTTTTCTTGAAAATTGTATATAAAATAATATTTTTTATATAATTAGTAAGACGAAAAGTAATATTACTACAAAGTTGTATAGTATGTAAAGTGTTGCTCAAAGTTTAAAATGCAGCCAAAAAAACTTTTTTAAAAACTAATATAAACAGAATAATTAATTTACAAAAATGTTGAGGTTAAATAAAAAACTTTGTATATATTAATTTAAATAGAAAAATATGTTAATATGATAACAACAAATTTAACAATAGAATCAGCTCATAACAAATTTAAAATACCTTTGGCAAGTGCGACAGAAAAGGCGAAAAAATATATCCAAACCAAAGTGGACAAACAATAAAAATGAGAGAAAGAAAATAAAAAAAACAACAACGAAAAAAGTCAAACAATAAGATTAACGTGAAAACAATCATGACAATCAGTAACCGCAAATGTCAAATCAAATTATCAATAAATTTACACGGAGACAAACAGTGGAAACCGTAGAAAACGAAAAAAAAAAAAAAAAAAATATTCACCCCAAACCTCAACTTCTCCCCCAACCATTTCCGTGGTCAGCAACTGTTCGCACGGACGCAAATTTGTCGTTTGGTTTGGGCGAAACAAGCAATATCAAGTAAACGTGTGAGTGAGAGAGAGAGAGACAGAATGAGAGAGAGTGAAGGGGTGGGAGAGATGACAGACTGGAACGCTGGGCGTCTGCAGCACATTTAATGAAATCATTTGCAAAATGAAAACAACAACAGTGCGAACTGTATAGGAGCAAGAAGAAGATAAAGCAGTAGCAGCATACACACACACACATTTGTATTGTTTTCACTCTGGAGGACATTGTCCATCAGCGGAACTTTTGCTTTGCACACCATTGAATTGAAGGCGCTCGCCAAGTACAATGGAGAGAAAGAGAGAGAGAGAGAGAGAAGGCGGTGGCAGAACACTTGCAAATCATAAAACAACAGAGGCGAAGAAAATGTTTTTTAAATCTTCATAAATATTCATTATAAGTGAGTGAGAGATAGAGAGAGTGAGAGGGAGTGAGGGAGGGAGAGTTGGCAAATAGTTGGAGGACAGCTGCGAATATTCCATTTCTTTAATGTGGTCATTGGACTGTGGCTAGCAGGACGATAACAAGGTGTTGGGGAAGAAGTGAGGGGTGGCCAGGGACACTCACTCAAGTATGTGTGTGTGTGTGTGAGGAGGTCGCTAAATTTAATTTTACAGATGGCCTCTAAATGAAGTGGCCAAGTGGACAACAACAACAAATAATGGCAATCAAGTGACCAACAGAAAAGCAAAAGCATAAAATGAGAAATATCAAATATAATATTTATATTGTGGATGGGGAACATTTGGAGGCAGGGTAGGAAGTTTTTAATCGCAAAAGTCCCAAATTTTGCCCATCATCTCAATCGAAACGATCTGCTGGACAAGCAACATAACTGTTAAGAGAAAATTTCCCCTACAAGGAGGGGAAGTTACGAGAAGCAAACGGTGTCTCTTAGCTGGGGAAATTTGTAGCAAACAAGACAATTTCTTAAGACATAACGTAACGATAAATTGTAAACTAAATGCCAACAAATAGAATTTACGGATTTTTCTCAATATAGGGGAAATATCTCATAATTAGACTTGCAAAAATTCAGTTTAAAACTAATTTTCTAACAAAAAACGGTTTGTATTATTGTATTGTTCATAAAATTAAAACTTAGATAATTAAAACTATATGTAAATAATTAAAAACGTAAATATATTTAAATTTGAAACTTTTGGTAATATAAAATGCAAAATATTTGTTGTTATAAATTAATTGTTTGAAATTCATTAATTCAAATACATTTAAAAATATTTTATATTTTATTTATATCTTACTTACATTTCTTATTTTGATTTCGTTTTGTTTAATTCAAATGTATTGAACTTCAAATATTTATCTGTGCCAATGAAATTTTGTTCGCCACCCTTTTAATGCCGCATACGTACGTTCCACAAACTCCACATGCAGTTGGGAAATTCTCTCTTTTGTGGAACTCATTCGACCTGTTACGGAATGTGAAAACGAAAAGAGCAAACCTGTGTCAGCATCGTAATGGCAATTACATTGGGTTAGTCTCAGAGTTCGCGATTCGTGTTAACAAACCAACCAACCCAACCCCCCCTCCGCTATACACACACACACACACAGACCGACACCACCCCACCAACACACACAAAAATGCACGCAGCAGGAGAAACCATCCTGCAGTTTCAAGGCGCTTCGTGTGTTTTGTGTTATGCTCGTCGTGTGTGTGCTAACTGTTGAATCAACGAGTGGTTGCCGAAGACACTAACCCAGTCGTTCGCAACGAGCACGCAACGCAGTCTTCACCCAAACGCGTAACGAGGCGGTACTGTTCACATTCTGTGCGCACAATTTTTGACATCGCATCGTGGAATTTAACAGTTATCCATTGGAAATCAAATTACGCATCAAGCAGATCTTATGCACATCGAATGGGATTAAATCGAGTTAAATAAAGTTAAAACAGTGAATTTTTGCCAAGATTAACGCAGACCCACTAGCTTAAGTTAGCTATTTGTGTTTTTGGAGGTGCCAATGCGATTCGTTGATTTCGGCAACGCTGATTATTCTGCTGCTGATTCAAATTTGCCTCTCGCTCTGCTTTCGGCTCGGCTCGCCGCTCTCAACTTGCGGCCAGTTTTTGTGACATAGAAATTTGTGTGAAAATCGTGCAAACTTGTATTTTTGGCTGTTGTACCCAAACCGCCAACGAGCTCAACACTGGGTCACGACTGCAAAAAAAAAGGAAAGAAGAACGTTGTTGTTGCCACTCGCAATATAAAAACGAAATTGTTTACCAAAATACGATTATCAATCAAAAAGGCATAAACAAAATATACAGAAATTTGTTAAATAAAATCAACAAACAGCAAAAGAAAAAAAAATCAAAAATTTAATTCTATCAAACAAAAGTTTTTTACATTTTTGCCACACAAACAACAACAGAAGCTTGTGTTTATTTTTCGCGTATTCGTATTCGCGTGTGTGTGAGTGTGTGCGTGCCGCCTTCGCTCTCTCTCGCTCTTTCCAAGTGTGCGTGTGTTTGTGTATAAGGATTCTGTTAACTTGTAGTGCGTGGCGGCGCCAAAGCGCAAATTTACATAAATATTATCAAAGCCAACAAAACAGCAAAAACCGAAACGGCAATTCTGGCAAACCATCTCACTGTCGACAACTCAAAACTTGGCTAAACTCAGCAATAGCAACACCGAGAACAACAACAATAACAACAACAACATAAACAAACAACGATAACGCTAACAACAACAAACTAGTCTGTACTTGTCGGTGTATGGCTTTTCTATAACGTACAATAGGTAAGTGTGCCAGGCAGCCAGCCAGTCAGTCAGTCAGTCAGTGCAACCTGTTGAAGTCCAATACAAAAATTAAATACTGAAAATGCAACTTTTACGTGTTTTCGTTTATATTCAATTTGTTTGATAGTGGGGTTTCATTTTCACTTATAAAACTTAAATGGGAAAATTGTGAAGATTTTTAAACAAGATATTTTTGTTTAAAACTTGCTTAGAAATAGTTAAAAAATGTATTTCGATATTATAACTAAGCAGAAAAGTCAGAGGCAAAGCTAAAATAGTATAAAGTTTATTTATCTGCTATTTTGACCAAAACAATATTTATTTGTAAATTCTTTCCCTTACTTACTTTTCAAAACGTTTTGTTTTTAGAAACTACAAATAAGAAGAGAATAATTAAGTGGATCTAAAAATCCAAATAATTACTTAAATATTGTTTCAAATACCACAATTAATGAAAAGTTATGTAAACTTTCCATTTTTGCATTTAACTTTCTTGGAAAAAAAAACTAATTTTTCGAAATATTCAAGCCAGAGTTGTCTACCACAATATCAAACCCTTTTACTGAATCTACGCCATGGTTTCCACAGAAATTAATTTAAACCCATTCCCTAGGACAATCTCCCATCCATCAAAATCTGAAACTAAGAACTCAATTCTAAGTAAATGTTACGTTTAAATCACTTCTATAACATCTTAATAATATTTTAAAAATATTTGAGCAAAAAAACAAGCAATAAAATTATTAGGAGCTTTAGTAAAATTGATTGATTTCCATTCAATAGTTTAAGATATTTTTACATAATTATTATACCCTGAACCCATTAAAAATGGGTAAAAAGGGTATAATGGTTTTGTGCAAAAGTATGTAACAGTCAGAAGGAAGTCGATCTAGGAGACTATAATCTACGTTTGAAACATTAGACGAAATAATGACAATCTGTAAAAATTGTATTGAAATCGGTTGAAAAACACCGGAGATATGGAACAATGAAGTTAACTCAAGTATGCACACTCACACATTCTTGCAAGCACGGACTGTACGCATAAAGTATAGGGTTCAGTGTATAGTCTAGTCGGAATTTCTCGACAATAGCCTTCTTACTTAATTTATTTTAACATACTTAAACCTCTTAACAGCTTTAAAAATATGAACAACAGTATTCACATTTTGCACTTTTTTTTGCCACATTTTCTGATATTCTTGTCACGTTTTATTGCTTTGTTTTATTTGTCTTTGGTGCGTGCAATTTAAATGCATGCATTGCAATCATTCAGTTGCATAATTAATGTGAAATAAATCTCAGAGATTTTTCACAATCGTTTCAACTTTTTTTTAACTCTCGTTGTTTTGTCCATCAATTAATTAAAAATAGGTATGCATTTTCCGCATCATTTTTCTAATTGTATTTTTTTGCCGCACAAATTACCGCCGATTACTGATCAGCTTATCCGGTAAATTGAAAAGCGAGGGTTTAAAGCCAA
Organism: Scaptomyza reducta; assembly: GCA_035044485.1. NCBI lineage: Eukaryota > Metazoa > Arthropoda > Insecta > Diptera > Drosophilidae > Scaptomyza > Scaptomyza reducta. Next base: position 163,829 of record JAWNNV010000612.1, read on the forward strand.
CAAGTTTCATAAAAAAGTGTTATATATATATATATATATTAATGGCGACGCGGCATAATCGATTCAATGTCAAGAGCAAAATAAAAATGCTTATTTCCAATTTCCAAATTGTTATCGCATTTTATTTGAAACTCGGTGTTGCCTTATGTATATTTCACTTCATAATTTATGCATTTTTATTGGGCAAAAAACATTAAACAGTCAATCAAATATAATACAGATAAGTATGTATTTTTTTCGTAAATATTTTATATTTCTTAATTGCAATTTCAGAACTATGCTGCTTTAAATATTTATTCTGCATTTATTTGCATGCCTATTATTATTAATTTTTCGATTTATTTCACGTTTAAAGTTGACGTGCAATAAATTCGGTTTAAAACCAAAGAATAATTTTATTTTGTAAATGAGTTTTGACTTTTAATTGCTTATCAACAAAGTGATTTTAATACTCACATTATTTTTATTATTCTTAAATTCTTTATTATTGTGTTCGTGTATTATTTGTGTTGAATAACATTCGCTTTAATCAAAGTTATGCTCAAGGGAAATATTAATATCTTTTGTGGAGGTCTTGTGCATAAATGTTCTTAAAATTCTTCATTTATATATATATAATTAATCCTCAAATTCCTCAAGACTTAAAGTTCTTCCCAGTTCTATATCAAGAAACAGTTTTTTAGTTTTTGAGTGCATTCTCGATTAAACTTTTTGCATTAATACTATTTACAAATATTTTCCTAATTGACAGAACGCCACAAAGTCGCATTCCCACATTTTCCAGTCTGTTAATTACTTAATTGCAAGAAAATAAAAACATTTAGTTGAATGGAATTTTTAGCTCTCTTATTGACCCCATTCCTTTTGTTTCTCATGCTCATTGTCTTAATTAACTTTGATACTTTCATAAACAAGCCGCCATAACTGCATTTCCTTTGGAAACGAATAAGAAAACTTTATTATGTGTAATGATTTTCGAAATAAACAAGTTTTTATATCCAAATGACTTAATGTATTTTATAAAACTTCAAACTTACCACATGGAAAATGAAGTCAAAAACTTATCACTTTGCATAATAAACAATGAGTTAACTTTAATCAGCATAAAAGTAGAGATTAAATAATTTAAATCAAGAGCAACAATTTTTCACTTTTAAAATTATTTGTCCCTTTTTGCAGTGCAGTTGCACTATGAATACCTATAGTACACATGCAGACCTTAATTTCCGTTTAAATGCTGCGGCCACCCGCTTTTCCATCAATAAATAAACATTGCACCACCAACTGCAAGTGGTTTATTGTTGGGTGCTTTCGAGTGGTCACAAAAAAAGAACGGAAATAGTACATAACTATGCATTCTGTGCATATACTTATATGGGCTTGTGCGACATATGTGCATGAATATGCCGAGCACGGCAATTCATGCTATAACAGTTGCAATCATTAATATTTTATTGAGCCAAATGGCTGGCGGCTCTGAAGCTTTCATTAGTTGGCCAAAAGTCAACAGCAACCAACGAATGTTTAAACGCATATCGACTGTATGTTGCATATTGAACTAACGTATTGCAACTTTATTAACTTGCACATTGTACAGTGCAGTGCGTGTGTGTGTGTGTGTGTTGCAGCGACTGTGGCTAATTGTTTTAAAGCATTCGAACATGAATTTTGCTAATTAAACATGCCCGCAAATGATTTTCTCTGCAAAATAATGACAAAATGTAAATAATAGCAGCTAACTGGAAACTATGGCCAACAGCGCCCAATTGGCCAACAAATAACCAAACACCCACACAAACGAATGCACACACACAAATTCGAGCACACACACACATAGATGTTGCATGCGTGAAGAATGTATTTGTTTGCCAATTGCCCAATGCAATCGATAATAACTTCGACAGGAACACAATCAAAGATGCCTTCTACTGATCGACTTGATGATGCTCAGTAAAGTGAGAGTATAGTAAGAGAAACGAAAGATTTAGTACAAAAAGTTAAAGATTGAGAGTCGGTTGTAAGAAAAGAATATATATATATATGTTTTGTTGATCAAAAAAAGTTAAGTCAAATGATTTCTATTCGATTTTTTCAATAAACTCGTTGTTTTTGCATTAATTGAATAGAGTTTAAAACATAGAGAGCTAGATAAAAAAGGTTTAATGAAAGTTTTCAACAATATGTTAAAAGTTTGTGGCTTTTATTTTGTTTGGATTTAATTTTATTTGCTGTTTTACAATTTTTTACAAAATATCAAAGTTTAATTACAACTAAAATTTGAACAAAAAAAAAACATCAACAAATATTGAAATTGCAATTTTAGCTGCATAACAATTTAATTAACTTCCCTTTTTGAAGTCAACCTTTGTTTTATTTACCCAAAGTTATGTTTGTCGCGTTGCAGTTGCAATCTCAAAATAAGTGCCAATAGCGTTGCCTCACTCAAAGCCGAACTCTCCCGGTCAAAGGAATGTTTTTCTGCTTTGATTACTTTGCCCCAAGCAAGCTTTTTGCTAGACCGTACTCCGATGCGTAGCTGCCTCTGAGTAAACATAATAAAGTTCACTGGGGAAAATCAGGAAATAATTTCTTAAACTAACTTTGGAGAGTTTATCCAAATACGAAACTCACTAGATCAAATAATATCTATCTATAAGAAAGTTCAATTATTCTAAAGAGTTAAATTTTTAAAAAAATTCTAAAGCAAAGATAATGTATCTTAAAAGCCTTCTACGTTCTCTTCAATAAGTAGTTCCAGCCAATTAATGGGTAACAAGGCCGTAATGTACTAAATTGATTTTTCTAAGTATTTTGCACTTTTGGCCATTTTTGAGTGGAATGCGTTGCCAGGCAATTAATAAACGATTGAAAGCGAAAATATTTTTAATGGCAATTTATCATTCGGCGTTAATGTTGAATAATTCATCAAAATGTGTAACGCATTAAATTGCCAGCTGCCGGCGCGCATTTCATAAAGCATTTAAGCCATTTTTGCTCGCCATTATTATGGTACAATACTACGTTTATAAGTAACTGTTGCCCATTGCCATAGCAATTCATTTTGGGAGCGTGCACTTTTCACAACCATTTCAGCCCAATTTTATTTACACACACACACAGAGACAGTGAGCACATTTTCCAACTACTCGGCAGTTTCTTATCGTTGCTTTCGTTTTTTTTTTTGTGGGCTATTGACTAATTAAAAAACAGCACAACTCGAGGCTAGATGGCATAATAAGCAACTGCTTGCCTTAGTTTTTTTTTTTTTTGCTACTTCTTATTTCTTCTAAAACGAAGGAAAATAAAAGCAAAGAAAATGCCAAGCTAAAGTAGATTTTTACTCGTACTTTTCGTAAATGACCCAATAAATTTGCTCTCATTATGACGCTGAGCCACGAAACGTTTTGTTTTGCTGCCAAAAGGGACGACCAAAAAGAAATATAAAAAAAAAAAATGCTTCCCAAATCGTAGCACAAATAAAACCCATCTACAACTGGTAGTAGAACACACCTAGTATTTCTACAAACTGCCAGGTAATTGCCCTAAGCGCCATTGAGACCGGTTCAGTGCGCATAATGAGCGTGAAAATATTTATGTAGTGCAAATATGAATACGACTACTACGATTCGACTCTCCATTATCGGGCTGCCCTAAAATAAATGAAGGCAAATCTTGATTTTGCGACCCGTTGATTTGGTTAACTACAACGTGCCGCTGGAAATGATCTTTCACTGCAATTCCAACTAAATTTATAATGAGCACGTTATTTGTGTAACGCTTGAATGAGTTTTCGATTTGGGAATTCTTTAATTTTTGTGTAGAAATCATTTTGTCATATTGAGGTGGTTGATTTAGTTATGTTTTTGTGTTTTATAAAAGGATGCATTCCGCATTTTAATTACGATTTTTTATTGTTTGGGCATCATTACTTCAAAAAGAGTTATAGAACGTGGACTCAGTAACTAGTTTTGAAGTAATGATGATGTCTAAGCAGTCGTAAGATCTAAATGTACATGTAAATTTTGACACATTACAAACTGAAAGACGAATACAAAAAATATGTAAGTAAGTATATATATCATGGGATAATATTCTTATATATATACGTATATATCAACGCAGATATATATATATAGTATATAGTATATATCGAGTATGAAAATTGTGTGAATTCATTTTCCCTCATTTTTGGCACTGAAATTGATTGATTGTTTGTTGACTTTCAATAATGATAAAACGGATTTCTGCGTAAAATTAATTCAGTTTTAAGTAGCGTAATAATAATTTTGAATAGAATTTTGTTATCATAAACATATTTTTATTTTGCTACATTTTTGTTTTGCTTTAAATACATTTTTTATACCCTTAACCCATTGAAAATGGGTAAAAAGGGTATAATGGTTTTGTGCAAAAGTATGTAACAGGGAGAAGGAAGCATCTCCGACCCCATAAAGTATATATATTCTTGATCAGCATCAACAGCCGAGTCGATATAGCCATGTCCGTCTGTCCGTCCGTCCGTCCGTATGTATGAACGCGTCGATCTCAGAGACTATAAGAGCTAGAGACTCCAGATTTGGTATATAAGCTCGCCTAATCCCTAGGCAGTACAAGTTTGTTTTAGATTTTCGATAACTCTTCCCGTTTCCGATATACACATGTGATCGATAACAACAAAATCTTCAATTTGGAAAACTTTTTGATGCAGTTTGAAAGATTAGACTAAATATTGACAATCTGTGAAAATTTTATTGAAATCGGTTGAGAAACACTGGAGATATGGAGTATTGAAATTAAGAAGGTATGCCCTATACGCGTATACATACAGACACTCACACATACTTGCAAGCACTGACTGTATGCGTAAATTATAGGGCTAAGGGTATAGTCTAGTCGGGATTTCTCGACTAGAGCCTTCGTACTTGTTTTTACAGGGACAAGCTGTCAAATAAATGTTCATATTAATTTCTGGATATTTTAATTGTTTTATAAATTCTATTAAAAATATTTAATTTATTTTTTTTTAAAAGGATTTATTTATTTATTTATTTATGTAACATTTTTGTACTTATATATCTATGAATTTACGGATCGCCGTAATATATTTTTTTCTAGTTCCTCATTTGCTTTCTTTCCCCGCTTACAAAACTCTAAATTTCACTTCTTTACATAATACCCAATCATTAAAAATTCCAGATCTACTACGAAATTCCCTTTCCATTTGTTGCTGTGTACTTGTACTAGCCGCTCGAATCCAATAATGTTGGTGTGTGGGCCAACAATTTTGAACGCAGGACTAAATCTATGCTCAACCCCTTAATTATGCCTAATTAGGCGTTCCAGTTGCAGTTGCACACACACGCACACACGCAGGCTCATCCTCTGCACACGTACGTGCTCGCTCTCCCTGCCTCTTTATCTCTCTCTCTCTCTCTCTCTCTCTCTCTCTCTCTCTCTATCTGTGTCTCTGTCTGTTTAGTCATTCAAGTGCCGCATTTTGAATAATTAATTTGTGCCCGGCTAATTTACACTCTGGGTTGACTGGCTTTTTGGCTAGAATTTCGGCCGAGAGGCTTTCACTTACCATTTGGTGAACGGCACAGTCTCTCCCCTTACCAACCCACCATCAACCACATATTGCATGTTATTTGATTATCTTGTTGTTGCAGTTCTCGTTTTCTGTATAGGTTTCTCATGCCACACACACACGCACACACATGCACACACACTTGTGTGTGTTTGAGGTTAGGTCTGGCATATTTATGACACTCGTAATTAAATTTAATTGTTGCACTTTTGGTGCACGAGCGTACAGCGCCTCATTAGAGCGCGGCTGGGGCGTTATAACCTCATCGTAGTTTGTGCTTAGGTTTCTGCCTGGCTGCTCACTTATGTCCAATTAACGCAATACTTGCCCCTATGTCACGCCCCCTAGCATGCACGTCAGAACCTTGCAACGTTTTGAGGTGTAACCTTCTGTTGCATTCAATACTCTCGACTTTGAAAGCTGATTAAAGTGGGTGGAAACAACTAGCAAACAATTTGAAGCAAATAACTTTCTGTGGAACTTCACGATAGCAGATAAATATTAAAACAATATAGAAATACCGAAATTTTTAATATATTAAAGAAGTTTATTTTTGCTTTTTTCTTTCAATCTGTATGATAAAAAAAAATACTCTATACTGTCAATCTTCATAAACCCACTTCATTAAATTATTCAAGACAGTAAAATTATGTTATTTATTTTTTCTAACATTATAAAACTCCTTCAAATTCTTTTTATTATAAGTTTTTCTTCGAATATTTTTTTATTACTGTAAACTAATCATCTACAACTCATCTCCTAGTCGATCATTTCTTCCACGCATCTCATTTTTGTCACACTCTTGTTTGGCTCGTTGTGTTTTTACTTTAGTTGTCGCATTTCGACGCCATTATAATATGGCTTACTCCACTTTTAGTTGCGTGCCGGCATTTTGATATGATAAGCCTTTACTTTAGCCCTACCCCATGCCTCGTGTGGCGCCTCACACGCAGAGCCCCTTTAATTGTAATGCTAAACGTTAAATCATTGCCTCACGTGTACTACGTAATTAGCTTAAGTTGTAAGCCCTGTTATAGAATTTTACTCGTCTCATTACGACGGTGTCCACAGCTAATGACCACACACTAACACATACATAATGGAAAGCTGTATGTGTGTTTGCATTTTTTTTGATTTATATTTCACATGTTGCTTTTATTTTTGCGATTTTAGTTTAGTTTTTTTTTTCTTTGCCCGATAAAATTTCAAAACATTTGCACATACCAAATATTTGCTTTAGTTAAATATGAAGTATTTATATTAAGCCAGCATATTTACAACATTTATTTATCCGGATATTACACTTTAGTGTTTGTGAAATGTTTTTGTTGGGCTGTTCCCAAAGATTGGTCAACAAAATGTGCAAAAATGGTTTAAGTCTGAGATTTAAATCGTTTTGATAGGAAATATATATATGAGCTTGTTAGTGAAAATAAAAGGGCAACAACTTTTAAACCTTCAAGCAGTTTTTGTTTACAGACATAAGTTGAAAGGAAAATTTGTATCTTTAAACATATTACAGTTGAGTTTATTTTAAGCACATTATATGAAAAGCATTATATGCCCGCAGAAAACTATTTCTGACATAAATTTTCATCCTTATTAGATATGCAATTTGTCAAAGTCTGCAATTTCCATCAAGAACAAAAAGCAAAACCATAAATAACAATGTTGAACTATTTGCTTATGAATTATTCAACTAATTAAATTCGAATTCACTTATGATAATTTCAGTTTTCTATTGCTCAAATTTAAATATCACATTCTATTGTCACACACACACACACGCACAATAAATCATTTAAAATCATACAACATTGCATTTTGTATTATTTTGTATTTATTTGCTTAGGATCAATATTCGTCAAACATGCAAAATGAGTTTATTAATTTCATTGAATTAAATGAGCAGTATATTTTGGGAAAATTACCTATTTAGCCGTGAATAAATATTTAATGATATTCTCGTAGAACAAAAAACCAAAAAAAAAATTTAATCTGAACAATGCCGCAAAACTGGCAAACAAATGTGGCAACACTTTCGCTTACCTGCAACCAAAAAAAAAAAACCTTGTGTAAGCTGTGAAAGCGCAAATAATGACATAAACAGAAAAAAAGCAACGAATAGAGAGCGAAAGAGAGGGAGAGAGAGAGTGAAACGAAAAGTGAAAGAAAGTGGCACCAGGCGTTTTTTGACGGTATCCTTGACTTTTTGTTAACTTTTTTTACTTAAAGACTTTGAATAACCTGGCGCCCAAGATGGTAATGAAAAATGCGCGCCCTTTGTTCGCTTGGCGAGCGGGTGAAAGGAAGTGCGGGGGCGTTTAGCCAGAAATGTTTGCCATGCCATGGTATAACGGAATCCCGGTATGCTTGCTTTTGCTTGAAGTTACTCTTGTATGTAGTTCTTATTATACCCTGTGGCTTTAATAAAGTGGTATTATAAAGTTTGGCTTTTGATAAGATATAAGTGGTATGTATATATATATATAAGCAAAGTTCATTAACAATAGTGTTTGTTTCTCTACTAGTTTTTGTATGTACTTGAGTTTATAAGTCTGTATAAACCTTACGATGTTTTAATTGAGTGACCATTGATCTATAATAACTTAATTTGGGTGCGGTAAAACTTAAAAAACATCCTTAATAGCTTATAAAATAAATATTAAAAAACTACTTTAATTTTTTCTATTTGCTTGTTTTTTTTTTAAAACTTTTTTTTCTATTTTATAAATTTGTTATTTTCATAGGGTGTTTGCTAGTCGAGCACTCACTTTGAATGTTTTCTTAGACCTTTTTTGCTGTTGTTGCTGTTGCGACTGTGTTGCCTTCTATTTTCTGCCGACAAAGTTTTTGAGTAAATGTCTTTGTCAGCAGGTGTAGCCCATGCAGGTGGCAGGTTGGCTTCCTGCCACGCCCCCTATAACCCAGCCCTCTTTTCTTTTTTTTTTTTTTGGTACCGACTGTCATTGTCCTTGCTTGCTTTGCCTTTTGAAGTTTCATTACCTCGAAAAGAGATTTTTATTTAAAGTTGTTTGTGAAATATACAAAAAAAAAAGAAGAAAAAAAGGCCATGTAGCATTTATGCGGTCTTTTGCTTTGTTGTTGCTGGCTGCGGCTGCTTTTAATGCTAAAAGTTTTTCTGCCCCCTGCTTTGGCCTGCCTGGCTTGTTTGGGTGACCTATTCCGCCAGCAAATACTCGGAATTATTTAAGGAGATTTAATTTGGTATAAATATATTTATGAAGGAATTATTCCATGCATTCGAAAAATACGCTGTTTAGACAAATTTTCCAGTTCGAGACATTGATGTGTGTGTCCTTTGTATCGCGTTCTCCCTGCTTAGTGTTTTTCGGTATGTTTTCTGCAGACACAGCGTAAAATTTAGCACTCAATTACGAGTTGGCGATAAGTTGTCAGAGAGTCAGAGGGGGGGCCAAGAAGCTAAAGGCCAAAAGGCAAAAGCTAGCAGCAGCAGCAGCATCAGTTATAGCTGCTAAAACATTAATGAAATGAGCCTCATTAAAATGCAACGAAATGTCACTTATCTCAAATTGAAATTGTAGCACAAACAATCTGAAAACGCACTGCTAGATAGCCAATTACAGCAGCTGATTCGACAGGGCGTAAATTTTACCGATAAACATCGCATCGTATAACCTGCAAACAATAACAGCAACAACAGGGTGCAAGCTTGTTAACTGCTAGAGATTTCTCATACAAGCACGATCTGTGTGCCATTGAAATGGAAGCAACATTGAGTCCAATAAGTTTATTCATACTATGTGCACATGTTCGTATTTGCTATGTAGGTCAGTCTTTCAGATACTTGCATAATGTAATAAAAACAGCTTTTTGGGTTGCAGTGGGGTGTTTCTTAGGATGGGCAGCCGTTTTTCTAGTGCAACACGATGTTGAAGAAAAGTTAGGTAAGAAATTAAGTTTTTAAGCTTTTAACTTTAAGGAATCATCAAATAAAGCAAATTATGAGTAGTCCTGACTTAAGGCACGACTTAGCACGCGCTAATAACTCAACTTATAAATTTGCTTATTTTAAGTAAAATTTTCCTTAACTCAAGTAGAGATTTGCTTACTTTACTTATTATATAACTTGACATAAGTGTTTTTACTCATTAAGAATAATTCGTTCTTAAGTCAAGAATGTATTTTTGCCAACTCAACCATTCATTCTTAAATAAAGAATGTTTTGTACTCATTGAAAATAATTTGTGCTTAAATTAAGAATGGATTTCACTACTTTTTTTCCCTCCTTGTATCTGTCGTTAATATAAGTATTAACTAAACGTTTATCTTTTGCTTTACCTCTTCTATACATAAAATTGTTTGAATGTATATATATCAGTATGAACATATTAAAAATAAACCTTTTTAACGATTCCTAAAAGTTCGTATGACTCCAGCAAATTGGTATTATTACGACACGCACCCATCTCTAGTTACTGTTTGGCCAAGTTAAGCCATATTAAATGGCCAGCACAGCACAACAGCTAAAGAAGAAGAAGGCCAAGCGATACAAGTAATGTCAATGGAAATATTCCTGCTGCTGCCGAAAAACATATACACCATAATGGACAGCAGGGAAGCAGCAAGCGGGCCGGCAAGCAGGCAATCGCATGGAGTAGTGGAAGCAACCAAGCACTTGAGGCAGGCGAGTTGCCTTGCTCCAACTTTTGGTTAACTGCAAAACATAAGCCGGTCACACAGCATTCATGAAAAGCGATAAAAATGGTCCTGGCATTGTTCGTTGTTTCGGTAGCCTTCAGTGCCATATTGTCCAAGAGTCGCATTCTCCCATTACTTCCCCCTCTTTTTGTCATCAGGTCCTTTTGTCTGGCTGCTGTTGCTGCTGCTGCTGCTGTACGCAAAGTGAGGAAAAATTGTGGGAAATTACGTTTCAAGCATGGCGTCTATGGCTTAAGGGGGCCGGTGTGTGGGTGGACTGTAACGTGGTGTGCGGGTGTGCTGAAATCCAGACTTAGCCTATTAGCATTCATATTAAAACGAAAGTGGAGCCATATTGCGTATACGCCATGGCACAATGTACATAGTGCGTACAATGAGTCGTATACGCAATGCTTTTACTCAATCTGCATGTGTGTGTGTGTGTGTCTGCGTGTGTGCGTATGGGAAGTCCTACGGCATGGGAGTCCTGCCTCTCTATCTCCAGCAAACAATCTGCTTTTACTTTTTTTTTTTTTTGCTATTGCCAGCACTCTTGCCAGCACTTGGGCAGATTTAAGGATTAACGTGCACGGCCCAATAACGAGCGACAACAACAGCAACAACAAATGCCATAAGTCCTGGCTACTTTTTGATTTGGCTTGCCCATTGCTTCAAGCTTTGCCTTTATTTTGTTGCCGCATAGCATGAGCGCTGCGCAGTTAATTCCTTTTTGAGTAATACGCGTGTCCTCTTACCCATAGACACAAAGACAAGACCAAATTGCATCCGCTGTGTATGTCGTTTGCTTTTATTCGTATGCTTTACTTTGCTCCCCCCATTCGTGGCTTAGCAGCTAAAGCTGCCTTTTATTAAAAGCCATAACTTGCTGTGGGCCAACAACAAATTAATTAGATGTAAGGATATGCCTAAGTTAACTAAAGAGTAATGTCCGGAGACGATGTATCTATGTACAAAATTGTTAGAAACACGATTTTGTTTTGTCGTGTTCATTATGCAAGGCGGATTGAGAAACAATTTCACTATTTTTATTGGCAAAACCAGCAAAAACTTAACAATAAAAACCTTTTTTTGTATATTTAATTAAAAATCAAATATCAAAAAGTAATACATTAAAAAAAAAAATATTTTTGTCTTTGAAAAATTGTACGACAAATTACTTAGAAACGGCTCCAATTCATTCGAAGCTTCGAAGCTTTTCTTCAACGTAGTCAAACCCAACAAAACCAAACACACCTGACACTTTTCAAGTCAGTCACAGTTTTAGGGTCAAATTCAACCAACACTAAAACCTAATCGATTTAATTGTTGAACAAGCAACTAAATACTAGTTGTGCTTAAAAAATTCCAACAAGGATGTTCCGTTGTCAGTCGAGCATGCAAACAAATGCTCTGGCAATGAGGCGTATCATGTTTTTTTCCATTCATTTTTCGACATTTTTTAAAACATTAACAAACAAGCCCCAAAATAGTCCCGGCAAGTCGTAATAGAATATTGTGGGTGATGCGATTGTGGGGCGGGGCGAGGCGGGTTGATGTTTTACAGGGCTTAGCTGGGCAACGCTTGTCTTTTAATCGATTGAATGAAAGCGCACGCTAATGTTCAGCTAGCCCTGGTACAATAGCAACAATTGAGAGCACTGTCTATCTCACTCGCACTCTCGGACACTCTTTCCTGAGTCGTTTGTTGTTTGCGTGTTTTGTAGGTGTTGGCGTTTATGTGGCTTTGTCAATGCCAGTGACTGCCGCAGCATGTAATGCCGCACACAGATCCCCAGGGCACTTAAGGGCCCTTTAGAACACACACACACACACACACACACACAAACACATATACGACACACATAAGGTAAGAATGAGAGCGAAAGAGAAGCTGGTCAAACTGGCGGCCTATTACACACACACACACACACAATGCCCAATGGCTTATCTGCTCGATTTTGCTGCTCTTGTTGTTGTTTGGGGCGAAACTAAATAATGCGCTTAATAGTGCAGCCCACCTACAACAACAACAACAACAACAACAGGAACAATTCGAACCATAGCAAACAACAGACCAATGACAACAAAACAGAGCCAGAGCCAAAAGACCGGCGCGTTTTTGCCATTTGCTGCTGTGCTTTGTCTTGGCCATTAGGCAGCAACAGCAGTCACGTGTTGCCCTGGCAATGTCCAACTGCCGTGGCAACACGTTGCTCGATTAGCATATCAATACAGATACACGCACACTCAAACAGTCACGCACACACACGAACAAGTGTCACTTCATTATGCTGGCAGATAAAGCTTAGACGCCACGTTGCAGCATCAAGTGTTTGTTGTTGCTGTGTTGTGACTTAATGAAATGAGCGGATTGAATAGTTTGCCTTTAGCATGCTCAACACACACACACACATATCCGCAAACACACACACACTTGCGTTTTATTATATTAGAGCTCCTTTTACAATTTTTTATGCCATTGTTATGCGCACCATCAGGCAGCACACACACTAACACACAAATACACAGAGCAGACAATATCAAATTACTACGTGGCAAACTTTTATTACTCCACTTGCCACACCTTGTATTTTTCGCTCAGTGTACGTGTCTGTGTGTGTGTGTGTGTTGTTGTGTGTAAACTACTTAATGGTGTGTAAATTTCACCACGCGCACAGCGCTCTTCTTATCTCCCTCTCTCTCTCTATCTCTGTCTCGCTCGTTGGGTTTCAATTTTGCGGCTAAGGAAAAATTAATTCTGCTGTTGGCCTTATTTTCGCTTTGTACGTACTATGAGCCAGTTTACAATTTTATTTGCAAACACAATGCAAATGCTGCCAACGGAGCGTATACGTAATGTTTTCTGCGCTCTGCGCAATTATACTGAAAACAAGAAGCGCACACACACATACACAGGCAAATTTAATAAACTCAAAAGCCGTATAAAGGCAGCGGCTAACCAGCAACAACAACATCAAAACACACTCACACGCATACACTCACATACACACACAAACAAAACAAGCCACAAACTGTCTGCTGTTGCACTGATGGAAAGCTTAGACAGCTGCCAACTTTTTGCTGTTTCAAAAGAGACAGTATAGAGTTGAACTCGTTCTTTCGGTTAGTTAGTTTGTCAATTTTCAAACCTGTGAGTATTTTCAAAGCTTGATTACTCTGGTCAACAATACCTTAGAGAAACGGTGTGCTAGTGGGGTAGAGTTAGTGTGTGTGTGTGTGTGTGAAGGCAATGATATATTGACTATCTAACCACATTAGCAGCATACGTTAGCCAACCAGAACTGTTTAACCAGAATTGGGATCAGAGAGAGACTTGACTACGGATTTGAGATTTCTCCTTAATGACTTCTCAGAAGCTTAAAGTAGTTAGCACTGACAGTTTGTTGCTACTGCTAACTAAATAATAGCATAACTGGCAAATGATAATCGAAAGGTTTTCGAACAATTTATTAATGATAGTTTGTTTTCGTGATATTGTTGTAATCATATTTTAATATTTTTGTACGTTGTACAAAGATTTTTGTTTTGCTATAATCAACACTATTAAATTATTTTGATCTGTTAAATGGTTTAAATTATATTTTTGCTAATTAATGAGCTTAGTCATGATACAAAAAAAAAGCAAGTTTTTCTGTCAATGTCAGTTATGTTTTTTTACTATGTAAACAAAGAAGATAAGTTCGTATTAAATTCCCAACACAAAACGTCAGCTCTCTGCATCTGAAACTGACTGATGCAACAACTAACAAAGCTTGTGGCACGCCTCTCAAACTACGCCCACCGCAGTCGGCGGGTATACTAAACGAATCGGTTTTATGTTTGGCAAAGTCAAAACCGTAACTGAAACCTTAATCGAAACTAAGACAAAGCGGTAACAAATGTGTCAGTGTTCGTGTGCTGCAAGGCCAAAAAAGTTTGCCATTAGGAAGTGGAAAAAGAGTGAGGGAGTGGGGAGGTGGGGAGGGTGGAAATTGTTAAATGTGCACACGCCTCTTTGTTAGGCGCATAAACAATGCAGCTGCCAGTTAGCCAAGTTAACTGAGTGACATTCAAGCGCCTTTGGCAAGAAATAACGAATAACAAGAATTTACGATATGAGCCAAAACACACACACACACACAATGAAAATTGCCACACTTCGACCAAGGATGCTACACAAGTACACCTGCCTGGCTTTTGGCTCCTGGCTTCTGCATCTCGTCGAATACGGGAAAAATTGAAAATGCTGCCGTCTTTTTTGTATTGACTATAAATTTTCACTTACAGTTGCAGGCAATAGTGTGCCGGCGAATCTTGGCATTGTCAATGCACTCTCTCTCTCTCTCTAATATATGTACACACACTCAAGTATATATGTATACATTTATAGCTGTGTGTGTGTGTGGCAAAAGAGTCCAAAGGGGTTAAGAAGCAAAAAAGGGGATCACATTGCATAGTTGCATCGCCTGCCGGGGCCACATTTTAAATGCCAACATAAATTTCAACGCCACACATATATGTGTGTGTGCGAGTGTATGTGTGTGTGTGTGTTAGCCAGGCAGGACACTGCAGGCAATCGTTTATAATCAGAAAACCAGAAAATTTCATGTTGCTGGCTGGCCCCAAATAAAAAGCAAAAACATAAAGAGGAAAAAATAAAATAAAAATGTGGCAACGGCTTTACGTACACACTCTCACACTCTATTTTCGCTCCCATCTCCTACCAATTCTCCTTTTTTTTTTTTTTTGTTGCTGTCTGTCTCTGTCTTTGTCCATTTGCTGTGTTTTGTGTTCTAGTTGAAAATCTTTGAACTATGAAAAATTGATATTAGCTAAAAATACTTTTAGTCCTTCAGCTTACTACACATACATGTTATGTTATGTCATGTGTGTGTGTGAGTGTGTGCGTTTGGCATATGTGCTGCCATACCCTCCCATTCCCCTTCTTTTGCGCCTTTTGTGTTTGTGCGTCGTCGTCGTCGTTTGTCCAGGGCTACAGTTGGAGTGTGTGCACAATGATTAGGACTGAATGCCCTGACCATAGTGACATCGTACACATTGTACAATTTACTCGATGACTGTGATTCTCTCCATGTTGTTGTTGTTTCTGTTGTTATATTTTTTTTTTTGGGATTCTTGTGCCCCTGCTGTGTCCTTTTGGGCATATATTAGATGCTTACTTTGGCTGCGTTTTATTTAATAAAGCAATTTACGCTTGACTAACATAAGTTATTGTTCAAACGCACTAACTTACTCAGGGATGGCCACACACAACTGGCCCGACACAGATAATTTGTGGTGTTTGGTGGTGCACATCACGAGGCCCACCCACCCACACACACAATACACACTACCCAGCCAATTTGAAGTCTATTTTCAGAGGCATGTGAATGTGTGTCATTTTTTTGTTTGTTTGTATTAGTTTTTGCCACTTGTAACAAATTGTTGAAATTAATTTACATAATAAAGAATGAATTAGTTGTAAGTACTCGTTGTTGCTCTTGTTGTTTCCGTTCATGCCTGGCACTTTGTTATAAAGTCATTGGCATTCGTGATGTTTGCCATTTCTCATGTTGGTAGCAGCTTATAAACTGGCCCAGCTCTCGGACCATGATTAATCAAGATAAATTGAATTGGGCTAGTTGACAAAAATGATGTGACAAGTTGGGAAATGTCAGAAAAGGCATACAAATAATGGGCCCTAAAGCTTTGCTATCACTTAAGAGCTTACAGATTGTATCAATTTCAATTTCGAATTTCAATTGTTATGGTTTTGTAGTGTGGAGTTTTTAATAAACACAATTCCTAATGGATCTTTTTAATTATTTATTGTACTTTTACTTTTACCTACCATTTAACCTTAAACCTTTACTATCTTTCTAAGCTACGATTTATCCCGCATATTATACGTCAAAAATCAAACATCCTCAACACCGATCGCTAAAGGTGTTTTGTAAAAATCACGAAGCGCCAATCAAGCCAATTAGATTCTCCCCTTTGCTCTCGTTCAAACAGTCTCTGGCATAGTTTAGAGGCCACAGCGCTATCAGCTGCAGCTGCCAAACTGCTCACGATTCGGATGCCCGGTGTCAACTTTGCCTCTAAACCAACACAAGCCATTTAACCACCCATCGCCCACACCATCATCAACCGCTGCCGTCATCACCGCAGGCAACGCTTGCACCTTTCTGCATTACAAATGAACGTTGCAAAGATATTTTTTTCTATCACGCTTAGCGCTGCGGCACATTTTGTTCCCTTTGCCACAAACTTTATATTCCTTTTTTGTTGTACGTTTTTTCACTCGATTTTTTTATCATTCTGTTTTTTTTTTGCTCTTTGCTGAAGCGCACATCCGCAACTGTAACGCCTGCAGCTCTACACGGCTGAGCTGCTGTCTGCTGATGTTCCTCTTCCTGTGCCCCCCTTTTGCCGGTTTTGGTGCTGCTGTTTTATGCGTTTTGCCAAACTGTCAATCAATAGAATTGTGTGGCTTTTTGTGGTGCGTGTGGGATAGAGAGGCTCTTGCGATAGGCGTGGTCGCATTGTTGGCGTTGCAGGCGGTTGAGCAAGGTTGGGCGATGGGGCGTGGCTACGTGCAACGTCAAAGTTAACGTGCATCACGTGGCGTGCGCCCAAAGTGCTGCAATGCATTTTTTCGCTTGGCGACTGCGCTTGGCCGTGGCAACATTTGCATCGGCATTGCCACAAAAACACTCATGCACACGGTGCAAAAAAAAAACTGCTGTTGCGCAAAAACAAGTATGCTCGAATGTGTGTGGGGTGTCCTTGACGGTTGAGTTAGCCTGCAGAAATATAGTTACGTTTGTTAACTCAAAATGCTTTTTGATTTGTAGAATTAATTGAATAACAGTTAATTTCTTCACTGTACATCAATTATTGCAACTTTAAAAAGAAGACTTTAAGCGGTTGTCCAATTTTTTGTTTTTACTACTATTTATCTAAAGTTATTGTTTATTTCCTTATTATTATCAAAAATAACCATATACCAATGAAAAAAAGATATTCCGATAGCAAATGTTAAAGATTTTCTTAATCGTCTTAACCTAATATCAATAAAGATCAACAATAATCTTTCACAACAAATAAATGCCAAAACAAACAGTATGATAGATATAACCAACAAAGTACTGAATACCTTTTATTTGGCTTTATCCACATATAATAGCCTTTATTCTATCCACATTCTCAAGGGTATTTAAAATGGCCAAAATGTCGTTGCCAACAAGTGTCGTTGATGTATGGCTGGGGAACGTCAGTTGGTCAGCGCAAGGCATTGAATCCAGCAAGGCAAAAATATTTCGGCAATAATTTAAAATGTTGCCGGGTAAACCGCCCCTGAATAGGCCCAATTGTGGTCGCTAGCCGACGAAAAGCCATGTAAAGTGCAAAATGTTGCCATTTTGTCTTTTTTTTTTTTGCAGCGAATATCTTTTGCTCGTTAGCGTTGCTTATAAAAGAAACCAAATACGACCAAAAAGTGGCACGAAAAGGAAAAGCATAAAAGACGAAAAAGCAGAAAAAAAAACCTCAAGTTGAATGCGTTTTTGCATGTGGCGTGGATTTTCTTTGGTCCCCTTGCGCTTGTCGAAATCAATACGTCTCCTAGCTCTGCCGAGCTCTCTGGCTATTCGACTATCCGACTAACGGAAGTTGACTGTCTGCTTGCTTAGGCATGCAATGCAGCACTGACACACATGCATATCTGTCTCTTTGCGATTGTGTGTGTGTGTGTGTAGGGAAAGTCATGATTATGTCTAATAGATGTCCAAGTCAATCGATGTTAAAGCACTCGACACTTGAGCTCTTTCCTTTGGACGTGCCAATGTCAAACGTTAAGCAAACTTTTTCCTGTTCCTCTTTCGTAAACTTTTCTAAATTGCGTTGTTACACAGCTTACGTTTAAAACTAAAAGAAACAATTCGTTTTTTTTTATTCAATTCGTGTTCCTAAATGTTGTCGCATAATAATTGAGCGCGACACTATTTTGAGAATTTACTTATATATTTAGAAAAAAAATTGAAATTAAATTAATGATTTCAAACAGTTTTTTTTTCTCAAACCAGCGAAAGACCATAACAGAAAACTTATTTGGCGATAATCAAAATGATTAAGTGTGACCAATACGAGGAAATAATAATGAATAACTGACTGTTTTTTGGTTTGTTGAAGATTAAACACTCTTGCCATAAATACAAGACCAGCTTAAATTATATTGATGTAAAGGTAAATGTATATTAGTTTTTAAAGTGGTTATTAAGAGCCGCAGATATATATTTTATGCATTAAAAGTAAAAACTTAGCAAAAGAATATAAACAAATGTTTTTAATTCGGACTCATGAATATTTTTTAATTATTTTTTTTTTTGTTATTAGATCAATTTAATCAATTCAAAGGCAAAAAAAAAAAATATATATATAATAAAATTTAATTAAAATAATTATATTTACTGACACTTTTAAAATACTTATAATTTTTAAACAAAATCGAAAATAACTTCTTGCTTAATATTTTTTTAAATACAAATCTGAAATTGTTTTTTTTTTAACGTCACAAAAATCAAAATTTGTATTTCTCTTCGAAAGCATAAAACTCTTTTCAGAGCCCTGTTAAAAAACAGTATACAAAACAAGTAAAAAGGCTCTAGTCGAGAAATCCCGACTAGACTATACCCTTAACCCTATACTTTACGCATACAGTCAGTGCTTGCAAGTATGTGTGAGTGTGTGTATGTATACGCGTATAGTGTAGACTTTCTTAACTTCAATACTCTATATCTCCAGTGTTTATCAACCGATTTCAATAAATTTTTCACAGATTGTCATTACTTAGTATAATCTTTCAAACTGCATCAAAAAGTTTTCCAAATTCAAGATTTTGTTGTTATCGATCACATGTGTATATCGGGGAAACGGGAAGAGTTATCGAAAATCTAAAACAAACTTGTACTGCCTAGGGATTAGGCGAGCTTATGTACCAAATCTGGAGTCTCTAGCTCTTATAGTCTCTGAGATCGACGCGTTCATACATACGGACGGACAGACGGACAGACGGACATGGCTATATCGACTCGGCTGTTGATGCTGATCAAGAATATATATACTTTATGGGGTCGGAGATGCTTTCTTCTCCCTGTTACATACTTTTGCACAAAACCATTATACCCTTTTTACCCATTTTCAATGGGTTAAGGGTATAAAAATAGAGCAAAGACGCGTATGCGTTCGGGCAATAAACACACAAAATGCTGGACGCGGCTGGCTAAGAAATATGACCGTTGCGTCGCTTAAAACAATTTAAAGCGACCAAGTGTGTGTGTGTGTGTAAGCTGATTTTTTTTGGAAGCAGCGAGGCGCATCTTAAAAAAGCTTTAATGCTGGCCACCTCTGTCTGATTTCAGCCTTAGCAACAGCGAGCAACAACAAAAACAATAACACCCCGGGGAGTGATTAAAATATAATAAATTTAACTTGAAAAATGCGAAAGAAAGAAAACGGCAGCAGGCTGGCAGAATCCGTAAGAGATTAAGTGCTACCCACAGCATAAAACCGCACATGCAAACGCCGCTGCATGGTGTTTGTGTGTGTGTGTGTGTATGCCTCTTTGGTCCGGCTGTGGCACAAAAGTGTGAACATAATTTAACATGCAGCCAAGTTATTGCTTCACCCGCATTTAAACAATGTTGCACAGGCGGACAGAGAGAGAGAGAGAGAGAGAGCAGAGAGAGAGAGAGAGAGAGAGAGAGAGAAGTCTTGGCCATGCTATATAGCTGAATGCGTATTTGATTTGCGGCATTTTAATTTATGAACTGAATGCTAAAACAAAGAGAAAGGCGCCATCACGTCAAGCTGCCAAAACATATCCTGTAACACAGGCCACAAAAACCTCGGCAAATCCCGCCCTTCTGCATTTTTGAGTCGCAGCTGTCAGAGTCGCTTTTATGTTGAATGCCTAATCAAGTAGCTAAGTTCTCTGCCTCGACTATATATATATTTTTTGTTTTTGACTGTATTTAAATTTTTTTTGGGGCTTCTTTGAGTCTGCCCCTAAACTCTCTTTGGCTGAATATTTTTTTTTTTGTTTTGCTTATGTTTTGTTGTTGTTACTTTATCTGTCTGTCTGGCGTTCGCTCATGCATATGTGTGTGTGTGGGCGTTTTCTCGGGTTATCAGCGTTGGCATAAATCTTTTATCTACCAGCCGCAGCTGGTGCTGGATCTGGTGCTGCTCCCCAAGAGTTTTGGGTTTTTGGATGTTGATATATTCTTCTTTTGCCTAATGAATACGCACAAAGTTGCTAATGAAGCAACCAGTCGATAGTCGCAGAAGGGGGCAAGGAGGCAAGCACACACACACACACATACATCCTACATACCTATAGCTGGTACATACATACATATTTGAATATAGAACGTAGTCGTTGAGAAGCAGAACAAGTGCATATACAGCTCTTTTTGGATTTATGAGTACGCATAAGCGACAGATTGAATAATCACACCCTCGGGAAGGGAATGCGCATAATAAGTTTGTACAAAAGATTGCACTGAACGAAACCAAATAATATATACCACATGTGTGTGTGTATTTGTGTGTGTGCGGCATATAATTAGAATGTAAACAGGGTCATAAGTATTTGTGGCTAAGGTTTGAGTAGACATTAAATTGAGATATAACAAGATATTATGTATAAGTAATTTATATTAACACTTGCACATAATGTTCATATTAAGTATACCATTTATTTATTACGCAGCATAAGATATTTATATAATTGTGCATTCAACTGACTCATTTGACTACAAAATAAATGGTGTTAGTGATAGAAATTTACTTGTTAGATTATTTATTTAATGGAACAAGCTTGATTACAAAAATTAATATTGATTTTTAGTCAACTATTCGCAAATATAATTTTGTAATTTGGTCAAACAGCATTGAAATAATTCAGTGTATTTAGCATTAAACTAATTTGTTACATAAACAAATGTTTTGAATTTGTTCGCTGGTAGATAATTTGCTTAATCAGTTAAACAGAATTAATGAGTTTTATAAATATTTGTTAGATTATTGGAGTACATAATTCGTGCTGTGAAAAATGTTAGTTTTATATGTATTTGCTTTGACTTTTGCTTAATTTATCACTGCATTAGTATTTTTGGCAAAAGAACAGCGAAATAAATGAATTTTGGTTAACTTTACATTGATTCAATCAATTGGGTCCTAAAAGTTGGGAGCTCTTGCCGAACTTTAAAGTTAATTAAGAACTATACGGTTTGAAAAGTTGCGGCTTATGCAACAAACTGGATTGCAATTGTTTAAGGGTAGGTAAATTGATTTTGACCCCTTTCTTGTGGCTTAGTGCTGTTTCTGCTCTCAAGCGTTGCACTTAATGCGGCCAGAAAGTAGCAAAACAAAAAAAGTACGATAAAAAGCTGGAAAAATAGCTCGTACTTGGTTCAAATGCTTATTGTGGAGCTAACGTCGTGGTCGTTAAGCGGTAGTGGCCAACGGGGGTATGGGCCAGCAAATGGTAAATAACGATAAATAGGAAAAAGTTGCTTCAAAACTGGTTGGCCAGAGGCAAAGTCAATGATGTTTGGGCCACTTCACTGCAGTAGTGGCAGCAGCAGCAGCAACAACAACAACAACAACAACAACAAAAACAATAATAACAAAAGTCAAGTCTAGTGGCAGTTGCGTGCTTAAAGCGTAAAATTGTTTGTTATAAAATTCAATTGCTGCTGTGGTTCTTTTTGTTGTTGCTGTTTTTGCAGCTCTAATGCGCCAATGCAATCGTCTAGAAAGTTAAAAAAAGGAGTCTAGTTTAAAAAAAAGTCAAAGTAGGAAGAATGCCAAGAAAGTTTAGCTTCAAACTTGAGTTCTTTTGTCTTATGCCGAGATTGTGTTGCAACGAGTTGCGCTATCTGTTTCAGCCTGCCCCAGAGGTTAAGAGGCCAGATGGGGCACGGACTAACCATTCCACCAAACACTACATGCAAATTGGAGTTGGCCACGTATTTGGTTTCGGTACTGAACACGTTTTAATCGGAAAAAATTGGGATATTTGAGTGTAAATAGAAAGCTTATACACAAAATAGATACAAAGAAAATATAAAAATCTTGATTAATAATGAAAATGATAAAAAAAATAGGTTGTAATAAAAATAAAAATTTGTTTGTTATAGTAAAACCAAACTTTTGTTGACATGCACATTAATAATGTAACGTAACATAATGATATTACCTTCAAAACGTACGCACATCTCTAACTCTAATGACATGCGCCTGGGCGATAGGCAACACTTTTTGTTTAAACTTAAATTATATATGTAACACAGAATTAATAAGCCCACATGCATAAGTTGAATATGTGTCTGCTTACCAATTTGCTAGTTAGTTGAAAATATGAAGGGTCTGCATTACCTGCTGCTGATTATTGTGTTATATAAGCAGGCGGGTATGTCTTATAAGACAGATGCGCCATCTAGCCTTTGGTTGCCGTTGTCATGACAGCCATAAGAAAGTGCGTGGCAAGCTAGAAGTAAGGCATTACATTGAAGGCAACCTGTTGCCCGGGTGTGTGCTGTTCTTGTTATAGATCGTGCTTGTCGTCGTTCGACAACAAATTGCGCATATCAAATTTACGAAAATGTCTGTGTGAAGCCTTGGCAAACTAATAGAATTTGTTGCCTGACTGCCTAACTGCCTTGACTGTCATTCGGTTGTGTCGCGAATGTGTTGTGCGCAAAGTGGTTCGTAATGGAGCCCCCTTCCGCACCTATCTGTATGCCTCACCATTTATGTAGGCTTTGTCAAAGGACTTGCTTGCTAACTCACATCTGGGGCTAATGCCGCAATTTCGCGCTTTATACGCGGTTTGCGTGACAAACGCACACACACACACAAACGTACAAAAACTTGTACTAAAACAAATATGCATACATATGAGTGTCGAAGTGTGTGTGTTGAGTATGTGTGTATATCTTTTTATTATCAACAGGACAACGCCAGAAATTTACATATTTGCGGCATTAAAGTTGCCTATATTAATGATTTTTATAGTATAATAATGCCGTTATCACGCCGTAGTTCATTCACTCATGAGCCATAATATGAACATAGATGAGGCTAATTCGTTTGTTTTCGCTCTTTACAGTTCCACATTTTTCCTTTTGTTGTCTGTAATTTTTGGCGTGATTTGCATGCATGTATTTTGAATTTTGATTGAGTTGTTGCACATAATTTATGGCCACTGTCTGTGTTATTTTGTTGTGTTTTTTTTTGTGTCATTTTTGTTACTTTTGCTATAGATTTTCATTAGGGGCAGAACATTAATAAACATTTTGTGTGTGTTTGGTTTTTTGTTGTTTGCATTATGCAAATTAGAGTCGCGCATAAATTGCTGCAAAAATTATTATGGAGTCTCTGCTTGCTTTAATTAAATGACTAGCCACAACAAAAATTAAGCTTAAATCAAAGAGGCACAATGTTTTTGATATACTATGTTTTTGCCATAAACAAAATTAATGGCCGGACTCTAATTTTGTGACGTAAATGAGTTTTGCCAGCGAATGAAAAAGAATTTATTAGCAAAGAAATATAATCAATAAATTAACATAATTGAACCGCGAATAGACACAAAGAGTTATTTCGCATAATATTATTTTATAATGTTGTTTATGATATATTTGCTCAGCAATTAAATACTCGATTGTGTTCAAAGTGCGAGTTTGGCTTCAAAAATGGAATTGCTTTTTGTTCGCAATACAATTTTAGTCATAATTTGTTCTTTTTATAAAATTGTGAACTACTTTTCTAATGAGTATTGCAATTATTATTTGAATGCGAGATTTATTGTACTTGTATTTTAAGATCATCTGAAAAATATAATTTATGTTTGTAGTATATTGTCTAATTGAGCCTTTAAAATATTAAAATAAATAAAAATTAAATTGAATGTCAATTATGAAAATTAGTAACATAAATAAAATAAGCTTATGTGTTTAGTAATATTCAAATATTAAATATATTTAAAGCTAGAACCACTTTTAAGTACAAAATTGGTTTATATAAATCATATTATATAAAGGTTTTTATCTGCAACACGATTGCCTGCCTCTGCAGAAATTTATGCAATCAGTGGGCCCAGCTAATTGATATAATCCGGTTGCTTTTACTCTAGATTTGGTTGGGTGCGGAGGTGAAATATGTATGAATGAATGTATGGCGCCTTAATGAATCAGTTTGCGTGCAGTAAAGCTGTTCCAATTAGGGGGAAAACATCTGCATTGAGCTGTTGCCATAGTAATCTCTATCTCTCTCTGTCTGTCTCTCTCTCTCTTTCTCTCTCTGTCTGTCTCTTTATTGGTAAAGACATTTCAAAGTGTTTTTTTTTGCACAGAACTCTTTTGAAATGTAAGCCTTTATGTTGGTAATTGCTATAAATTAAAGTGTTTTGTCTATGAATTTTCATCACTTTTCACCATTGATAATTTCATTCGGCATTCAGAAAAACCGCCGGCGGCTAAACAAAAATGTTCTTTAAAATTTTTGGGCATTGTGCGAATAATGTAGGCTATACGTTTGACGTTGTGATGATGCGCTCTTTTGTATACCCTGTTAAGGGGTAGAAAACCATTCTCAACTTTACTGTTTTGATATTGAGTATACGTAAAGCTTAGCAGTTCCAAAATCATTGCTCCAATTATCACAAAGATTTGTTAATAATGTGTTTGACAGATAGTAAAAATTATTAATGGAAAATAACATTGTTATCTTAAAAACTTACAGGATATTTAGCAGGACACAATCTTGTTACAAACACAACTTCTTCTACTCTTCCTTTCAACTTTATTTACTTATTTAGATGAACATGATTATTACATAACATTTTATGCTTTTAATCAAAATCTCAGCACAAGCGATGATAAATGTGCTGCCAGAAAAGCAAAAGGAAGAAGAGGAAGGCGGCGGAGGATGGCAAATATTCATAATTCAATGTTTAAACCGCAATTCATGTTCGTCTTTTTTATTTGGTTCGTTGGCTGAGTTTTCGCAGGTTTTTGCTTGCTAGCTGCCAGTTGTGCTTTTCGCCGCTTGCTGCTATTCATATTAAAATTGGTGGTGGCAGCAGCTGTTGGTTGCACCACAGCTTACCTTGGGTAAACCTGGAAAAACGCTTTTCATAAATTTTTTGCCATTACCCACTGAAATCGACCCTGCTTTTCCCCACAAGCTGCCCCACATTGCTGTCTGAGGTATAACCGACTGCATAATTTAGACTCTGTGTTGCACTCGACGACCCATGGCTTGAGTTTTGTTTCACACAACTTCCCCCTTTCCCCGCACATAACAACTTGCCACTTGCCACTTTCCACAGCCCGTTTTGTAGTTCATGCGCCATTTTTGAAGCATCCTGCATGGAAATTAGGGAAAGGGGTTGCAGGTTTGTGTTGCCTTTATGCAATAAAATTGAAATTAATTTTCAGCGATTGCGGATGCGGTTCAATGTTGCTGCAACGGCCACCTATCACGCCTCCTTTTGGCTTTTTACCAACGCATAATTTCTCCCACATTTTTGGTCAGCGGCGGTTTGACACCGCATATTGTTAAGGCCGCAATTGAATTGCAAAATCTTTCCCTTCGCATATGGTTAATAAAAAATAAATTACATTCCATTTTATATTACGTATACGGATATATTTTTATTTTGTGGTTTGTGCAATAAACAACACCACACATATATTTTTACTTGTATTGAAAATGAAAATAATTTTTGTTTCTCTTTCATTTTTTAGGCTACTCCAGATTAAATGCGATTACTGCTGAAAACAGAAGAACAGGTAATTAAATCTTCGTTACAAAAACCATCGAGTCACTGGCTGGCTTTTGCCTGACCGAAAATTGACACTGACAGAGTATATATTTAAAATTGGCCGAGAGCTGTATTAATTACACTTTCGTGTCATCGATGTTTCATTAATGCGATAACTGACAGCGAGCGATGTACGTATATTGTATGTATGAGTATGTCTCATTAGTGGTGTTGTAAGGTGGAAATGCAATTCATTTTAGTTCACATATATATGTCGCTCATCGAGGATAATGACAGCTTACAAGAAAATATCATTTAGAGCACTTAACTGTTAACTGTTAACTGACCTTAATGTGTATGGGAAAAAATAAATTTCAAATGTATATAGAATAATGAAATTGAAGTTTCTTAAATATGACGAAAAGGGTTGTTTGTTGTTTATGATATTATAAAATTACATATTCGATCTTTGATTATGTAGGTTGCAGGGCATACAAAATGATTTTTCATGAAAAAATTATTTCTACAAAGTAAATAGCGACTTTAAATATTTTTTAAACAGTTGCACATTCCTACTATTGATATCTTAAACATATAATCTACCCTCTCCATTATTATAATTACATTTGTTTATTTATATTTAATTTCAACTAAGTCTGGTCAAAGAAAATATTAAATGATGACCAAAAATGAATTTTCGAAATGGGGACAAATTGAAAGTCAGCAGTTATTTGCAAACGTTCTCATAGTCGTTATCGTTTAGCTTCAGCTTAGTCTTAATCACTTAGCAATTAACTCAATTAGCCAGCCACAAAATTTGGCCACAAACGTCTTTGGTTATCTTCTAAGTAGAGAATGAGAGAGACAGGGAGAGATTTTAAAATTTTGTTTAAGCCATGTTTACACTTGACCAATATACGAAAGCAAATGTGCTTTGGACCAAATGGTCGTTACTTTGGCTTAGGTGGCCCCATCGCCCGGACACCACCAAATAAGGGTTACTTTACAGATCAAATAAATTTTGAGCAAAACTGTCGTTTATCTTGCATAGGGTAGTGAAGAAGGGAAAATGGGAAAACGGGGTACCCTTAAAAATTGGTTGACTTTAATTAGTCTCAGCTGTTGTAGCCATGCTAATGCTAGAACTTTTGACCAAGTTTTTCGGTGCGAAAAACCAAATTAAATTTCCCCCAATTTTCCCATTCCCTTCCTGCCTATTTCTGCTTTTGTCATGCTGGCTAATTGAAACGTTTATAATAAAACTTAATTGTTTTTTGCTGTGGTTGCCGTTGGTGTTTCTCGATGCTAGCCTTAAGCTATTTGAAGTTTTCTCACATTTTCGTTATGCGTCTGTTTCTCTTTTCTTGTTGTTGTTGTTTCTGTTTGTTTATGTTTGTCTTAAAAAGATAACAGGTACTACTTGTATTGTTTTCTGTAATTAAATTTTTGCCATGTTGTCACGTAGCTGGGGAAAATAACACAGACATTTTCGGCCTTGCTTGTTGACAATTGCACAAAAATTGCCATAGCAAATATTTGACAAGCTAAATGCACTCCGAAAACATATTGAATCAATTTCAATGTTTGGACTAAAACTTATCGATTGCTTTGACACACATTTAACAGCCAATTACGATTACTTGAATCGATGCAAATATACTTAAGATATATTTATTAAATGCCAATTAGTCACAAAGTCATCAATCAAGTTATATAAAGCAATTTGTTGCTATCGTTAATGACTAATTTGTATGACATATGCTCTGCAAAGCTTGAGTATTTATTATACACTTAAACAAAGGGATTCTTAAAGATAGTTTTAACGGTGGGAGCAAATAATGGTTGGCGTCTTAAGCACTTTTAGCCTTCTCGCACTCGTATCAAATACGTTGAAGTACTTGAGTTTAACTACGCTCAACACTCTTAGAAAGCCAATCACAGGTCATCACGGTGCTTGGTTAAAGTTAACCTAATCTTTTAGAGTTCTAGAACTGCCTTCTCCTAAATTAAATAAAAAATGTAGGTAATGTATAAAGATACAAATTTCTTACATGATCTTAAGTTGATGTATTTTTAAGCCGAATAAAATATAAAATATATAAAAAAATGATCTTATAAGATACTTTTATATATTTTCTCAAGATCTCTTACCACATTTTATTCAGGAATTTTCATCAAAGTGAAATTCCACTATAAAATTATTTTATTTATTTCTTGCTTTGTTGTTCCTTTCGCTTTATTCTGCTTTGTTTCGCTACCGTTGTGCTTATTGTGTTTCTTGTTTCTCACACTTCCTTTTAACTTTTTGCACTTGATTTACTTGACTGCAGAAATGTTTTTTATTAGTTGTAACAATTTTCAGGATACGCTGTTTTTGCGCATTTTCGCCCTTTTCGTTGTTGCCTTTGCCACTTTTTGTTGCTTCGCTTCACTTTTGGTTCTTCTTTGCTGTTTCTATGCCATTTTCATTTGGTTCGTTTGCTTTACAATTAGCTTTTGTATACATATATATTTATTTTCTTAATACATTATTTTGTTGTTATTATAATTTTGATGGCTGTGTGGGTGTGTAGCAGCAGTCATTTCCGTTTATTTGTATTGCTTTCTGGGTTTTGTGGTTTGCTAATTAAGCACAACATTTTGTGGTCATTAATCAAATTGAATTTTTCTACTGTTCTGTGGCCGTTTAACAAAGGTTCTTGTTAAACACCATCATTTCTGTTGCATAATCCCTCATAATTTTCGTTTTTGGCGCGTCGTCCGAAGCACTTAATTAAAAGATTACTTCTCAAAACTTTGAGGCAGAGAACTTAGCGTCAACATCTAACCAGGCAACACAGGCTAGAAGGGCTGAGCTGTTCTGTGCGCACTGTTTGCCCAAAAACTTTAAACAAATAAACGGAAATTGCAAAAGTAAACACATTTAGACACACACAAACATACTCAAACAAACACTTGTTCAAAACTAAGTGTGTGTGAGTTTTTTTTTTTATTTTAAAAATTGCTGAAATTTAATTTATATGAAGTCAACAAGGTTAGCACTTAAAAGTCTGACACTAAGCCCCATACTCTTTCTCTCTACTTTGCCACACACACACACACACACTCACACAGCTCACTGCATTTCATATAGTACGTGTTACGCATACGCTTCAACTTTAGCCCACTTGACAAATAGCAACTGGGCGGGGTTTGAAAAAAGTTGCATCATTGAAAAGTTGCATAGGTAAGGATGCAACGTCCCCACTTTCAGCAATAACACTTTATTATTAAATATTCACTCGTACACAGGAATTATGTGAATTACAATAGGGTAGTTATAACTGTATGCTTTAATTATTTCTTTGTTTATTATATTGTTTAGCTAACTAAAATTGATTTGAATTTTGAATAATTTGAAGCTGATGTAAACAAGCTTTTAATGTCACCTTCTGTTACTTTTTTCACCCTTTGTGATAGTTTTTTTTTATACCCTGAACCCATTAAAATGGGTATAATGGTGTTGTGCAAAAGTAACAGGCAGAAGGAAGCATCTCCGAGGCCATAAAGTATATATATTCTAGATCAGCATCAACAACCGAGTCGATATAGCACATCTGCTTGCAAGAACGCGTAAATATCAATG
Organism: Scaptomyza reducta; assembly: GCA_035044485.1. NCBI lineage: Eukaryota > Metazoa > Arthropoda > Insecta > Diptera > Drosophilidae > Scaptomyza > Scaptomyza reducta. Next base: position 193,559 of record JAWNNV010000612.1, read on the forward strand.
ACTAAAAGAGCAAAAGATTCCAGATTTAGAGCATAAGCTCGCCTAATCCCTCAGCAGTACAAGTTTGTTTCAAATTCTCGATAACTCTTCCCGTTTCGTTTCGATAACAATAAAATCTTGAAATCGGTTGAGAAACACACTGCACAGTCAAATATGCAGTATACGTATTGTCACACATACACGTACATGCACGCCTGGACTGTACGCGTTAAGTTTAGGGTTCAGAGTATCTTTTAGTCGTGATTTCTCGACTAGACCCTTACCTTACCTTACCTTGTTTTTTTTTTAATGTCTGGAAGCTTTTTGCAAATAAATTTTCAAAGTTTAATTTCACGTTAATAATGTTATTTTGCTGCTGCTGCTGTTGTTGCTTGTATAAATTTATTTATATTAATTTTGCGTTTGTCACAAAGTTAGACCTCGGTCGTTGGATCCACACACACCAATGAAGTTATTATGTACTTATGTATATTATAAAAAAGAAAATTGTTTGACGCTTTTGGTGGTTTTGTTACTCGTTAGAACTGAACTTTGTGCTCAAAGGCCGTAAATACATACGCATACATATGTGTTGATGTTCCGTTCGCGGAGTGTGTATGTCAGTGTGTGCATCTGTGTGTTGGTTCCAGAGATTTAATTGCTTTTTGAAAAAGTTCAACAAGCCATGCTAATTAGTTGCATGAAGCTTTGCCTTTGAATGTGCCACATAGTTAACTCGACAGGTGGTGCTCCCGCTGGTGGTGCTCCCGCTGATGGTGCTGCAGTAGTTGATGGTGGTGGTAATTGTGGTTCTTTCCATATGGAAGTTTAATCTCCACCAAACTTTTCAATCGTAACAAGCGTTTGTTTTTCTATCCTATTTTTCCCAAATAAAATATACACATAAAAACTTTTGCATACAGACTCGGCTTTGATATATTTCAGACATAACGTTCATATACTTTGTGGTTTGTTTTTATTTGTGTGTTGAAACATGATCAAATGTTGTTTGTTTTGTTTGCTACTTCAGAAAAATAAATGTTGGTATGTTCTTGTTGTTTGTTCTTGACTTGCATCAAGTAATCGCAGCGTGTGACACAATAAATGCCAACCGAAGAACTCTTCGGCAATGTTGCACATGCTTACTGAGGAGGGGTGAAAAGAAGTATTGCATTGTGTAATGTGCAAAAAATTGAGCCCAAGTTGCCATCTCAACTGCAAAATAATTAAATTCCAGCGCCAACTCTATGCTCGAGACTTTAGCCTTGCAAATGGCTTTGTAATTTCATGCAAAAAATGTTCAGTGTGTGTAAGTGTGTGTGTTAGAGTGTGTGCTTGTAGCTGAAAGTTATGCCCTTAGCTTATTGCTGCTTTCCCGCTGTGCATTTATTTTGTTCTTGTTGTTGCTGTTGTTGTTGCTGTTGTTGTTGCTGTTGTTGTTTGCTTTCTTACGGCTTGTCAGTGGCTCAGTGGCTCGGCGGCACAGTGGTGCAGTGCTGGGAATAATATCGTTTGGCTATTTGTTGCTGTTGTTGTTGTCATTGGCTTTGTTGCAGTTTTCCTTGCACAAACCGGAAGGAAATGAGCAAAAATGACAAAGTTAACGGATGCGCACAAAACACAGTGCACAGAAAGCCACACACACACATACAAGCAAAGAAAAGAGCAAGCATGATGTCCTGCGTGTATGCCCAATGTCCTGGCACAGGATATGTGTTCGGAAAGTACGAAAAATTTTACATGTATTTGATTTATGTTCGCTCTTAACTCTCAAGCAACACCACTGCGACCTATCACTGTGCACTGCGACTGTGTGTGTGTGTGTAATTGTATGTGTGTGTGTGTGTGTGTTTGTGTACGTTCCAATACATGCACATTTTAGCACTTTTGCCAGAGCAAAATGTCCTGGCAAGTAGTAGTGGTAGTAGTAGTAACCAAATCATAGCCTACATTTCCGTTGTTGTTTTAACAAGCCAAATGCGAGTCTCTTTGCTTGTTTTTTTCTCTTCACCCATTTTTGAAAACGCCTGGGAGAACATAAACTACTTCCAGGCTGCGCCAAAGTTTCTGACTGAAATTTTCTATAAATTTTCCAAAGTCTTCCCATGCATAAAAAAAAAATAATATTATGCAATTGTGAACAGCTTTCAAATAATGTTTTACTTAATGAACTTAAAGTGACTGTCAACAAGAAAAATCCATAAAACATATAATTTATATATAATAAAACTAACAATGAGTAAAAACAGAAACAAAAAGCAGCTAGTTGAGTGTTTGTGGACAAGTTGTGTTAAATTTTTTGTGGCCTCTTTGTTTTGTTTTGGTTTCGTTTTGAAATTTCATTTATCAGCACCATAAAACGTTACTTAGCATGGCTGCCCCACACTACTAAATACCTCTTCTAACCTCCGCTATTTGGTAAGTGGTAGAAGGTAGAAAACATCGTTGACTCTTAACTGGGGGAGCCCCATTGCCATTGCCCGTGTCCCGTGTCAACAGGCAATTATTATAAAAGCCTGGGACTGAGTAACCAACCAAAGGGGGTTTATTTTCAACTGTTGCCCGGTTGTTGTTGTTGTTGTTCGTGGAGTGTATGGGTTATCCAGGTATGTGTGTGTGTGTAATGTGGACCCGCCCGTCTACAATTACAACAACGAATATGCTAAATGCTTGCCGACTGAAAAATGTGGCCTTAAATTGCATGAAATCATCGCCTGCATTCCGCAAGTAATGAAATTAGCGATAGCACTTGCCTCCACTGCCCCCTTAAAACAATGCGTGTCTGAGACTATCGAGGTCAATCCGTGGCAGGGAGGATATAGTAGGGGGTGTTGGCAATAAAAAACGTCGGCAAAGTGAACTTTTTTTAAGGCTGACCCAAGAACCCATGTTTTGAATTTTCAGTTTGTTTTTTTTTTTCGTCGCAAAAGATTTGCTTATCGCTTCAATAAATACACAAAAAAAATTCTCAGTATGATTTTGAGTTTTCGCAAATTCAATTGGTTGCTCTTATTTTTGTCGGCGGTAAGTCAGCTTTATGTTGATCACAAAAGAGTGTGATATATATATATATATATATTTAAAATCTAATAGATTTTAGAAGTCATTTCTTTATACTATCTGACTGAGGTGCTCTACTCGCATTGTGTGTTGGGCGGAGAGTATGGCATATCAGTGTGGCCCTATTTATATGTTCTACCAGGCATTACCGCTCAGACCCTTATCCTGACAGTTTATCGGATGTGCTATCGCACTGTCGGCCTGGATCCAATTGTAGGTAGTATACGTAGTATAAGGGCACCAAAACATCCTAATTTCTGTGTACACTCAACAGTCAACCGTATTCAATCTGAGCAGCGCCATTTTGTGCATTATCTTTACAATCATTTTGCTAGTTGCGATGCTGGATCACTGTGGCAATAATTTTGAATACATGTTCATTGCGTCTGGTAGCTGTGGACTTTTAGCAGGCATTTCACATTTGTGTAATGGCATCATATGCCTGAGGTTTATGCCACGGGATGAAGCGTATGTGTTGATGCATGTTTGGACTTTAAATGTACTTTCTAATATTTATTTCATTTGTGTCTCTAGCCACTATTTGAAACCCAAGTGCAAAAGGAGAAGAAAGCAAAACCTGTCCTGAAGAATCATGTCTAAAAATGTAATTCATCAAATTTTGTGTGTAAAATCGATATTAAGTAATATATAAATGTGTTTCAACTCATATTTTCTTCATTCCCGTACAAAAAGAGGCTGTTTGGTTAAGCCTTAGTTGATTTAATATTCATACTTACCATTTTTAACATGAATTTAATTCACTTGAATTGATTAAACTAAACTTTCCATGTAGTTTGATTAAATTCCCTTTTTTCATTTACATTTTTCATTTATTTTATTCATGAGATGGAAGCCACAATATATTTTGCTTGAAACCTTAACAATTTCAATTAAATATTTCAGTCGAACCCTTTCGTTTCTCTTTTATTGAATTGTTTAGAAAGGGAGTACATCCCTTCGATCCCAACCATCAACACCCTGCAATAACATTTTGGGCCGCTTCGCTGCTCGGTTATTGTTATTTCTTATTGTTGGGTGTCTAGCCAGGGGCAATAATCAATACTAAGTATTTTTGCGACCTTTGCGTGTTACTTAATGGCTCAAATGCCAAAACTAACCCACAGCAAGTAGTGTCGACAGCTTAGTCTAAATTGAAAGTAAACGGAAAAAACCGAACAGAACTTAACTAAACTGAAGTGTTGTGGAAAGTTCTTATCGCATATCATTTACTTAGCTGGCAATCAATAAATTGCTTTTTGCCAATCATTGGGGGCTGAAAGAGTCTTAAGGACTTAACGTCATGTGCGTCATAATTGTTGGGTATTTTCATTAAACTGTCAGTTTGCATTGAAATACTAACTAAGATTCACAGTACTGTGGGTTAATTAAATAATTATTATACTAGGAATTATATTAAAACAAATGTTACTGATCTCACAATGTATACAAATATTTTAAGAAGATCGTTAAATCGAATAATGTTGTTTAAAAAACGAAAATAATTTAAAGCTTTTTAAAAAACAAAATTCAGTCAAATAAAAATGTATTTAAAGTTAATAATTATAGAAATAAGAATTAAATAAACTTTGCTTTATATTTTTCCAGTGTTACCATCTAGATTTTTATTGGTAGTTTAAATATGAATGAAATTCTAGATTCAATCAACACGCGCAATATATGTATATATATAGTTTTGTAACCATGTTCATTGTGTCCTTATCTCCATTGTATGATAGTTTTATGTATGAGTGATGGACGTGTTTTTATATTTGTATGCAGCCTTTATGCGTCAAGTCCTTACACTAAAAGACAGCTTTTCAATCAATTGCGAGATTGACAATCATGCGATTCAATTTCTAAACGCGTGCATATTCATAAACATAAAAGACATCCTTACAACGTGCTAGCTGACAATCAAACAGACACTCGCATAGAAGATGAAGTAAGGAAAGAAAAGCCTGACTGACAGACAACAGGATGGACTGGAAATCATATACTATTTATGTAGACACTCTAGCACACAGACAGACTGACAGGCACTAATATATGCAATCAGCTGCAAGCGCATCAAATGAATGCGAATGAGTCAAATAGCACAAAACTGCAACAGATACATGTAAATCTGAGGCTGATGTTGATGCTGTTGTTGGAATAGTGGTTGCTGTTGTTGTTACTGTTGATGCTGCTGTCACTCAATTGCCGTTTAGCTGATGATAAATGCAAACAGGCGAGGCATTACAGCATACACTTTTACTAGATTGGTTTTGGCTTTAGCTAGTTTCATCTGTGGCATTTCTAGATTTCACGACTTGACATGCGATACCATTAAATCTCTTAAATATTGTAACGTTAACTTAATGCTGCATTTCCAGTTTTCAATCGAAATTCATGAAAAGATACTTAAAACAATACTCTATAAAACATGGATTGGCATATAGTATAATGCTGTACTTCCAGTTTATAACGTAATTTTCAATCGAAATTCATAAAAAAAATTTTCTCACTACAAACTCAATTTATTGGTATCGATAAATATCAAGTATTGTACTTCGTTTTGTGTGTTAAGTGAATTTCTGAATCAAATGTTTTTGCTTTTTACAGGCAATAAAACATAGACTAAAAATTCATTGTTAAGTAACATAATTTATATGATAACAGCTTATCGATAAATATATAAGTTTAATATTTAAAATTTTTACTTGTAATTTAACATATTTTTGTCTTTAAACTAAATAATTTGCTGCGAAAAATCACATTGAACACGTTCTTACGTTATCGGTATCGATAACAATCTTTTATTCGCGTTCTCTTTATACAAACTTAACACGCTCACATCACTAACCGTGCTTCTATTTAGACAGCTGTCGTGATTTGGACATTTGTACACTTAATTAAATACTTGTACGCTTGATTATCTGGGGCTATTTCTGATTTGGGCACTTGGTCTAATTAGTGCCAGTGCCGTGTCATAAATTTCATAGCAGGCACTCTCGCCAGAAGCCCAAACCGAAGGCATTGCTACCAAAATGTAGCTAGGAATCCCGGTTAGCAGCTTGCTTCATTTGTCAAAATGTGCGCACTGCATGCAAATGGCAACAGCAACAGCAACAGCAACAATATCAACATTAACAGTCGCAACAGAAGCAATATCAACAACAGTCGCAACAGCAATGCTAGTAAACAAATGTAAAAATATTTGGCACTTAAAGTGCTGCCAGACAAATACGACAAACGCTGAAGAGTCATTTACAAGGAGTGCAGCAACAACAAAAACAACAACAACAGCTCAGCAGCGAGAACAACTGGTTGCAAGTGAAGCGCGCGGGGGTGAAAAATTGCGAATAATGCCGGGCAAACGGAGCAGACAGCGTACGTCATCGGTGCAAACAAAGCACATGCGATTAGAGAAGGGGGAGGGTGCAGGGCGCAGGGCGGTCGGTTTGTGTAGCATACAACAAACAGTGAAAGGAATAGCGTCGGAGATAAACGCAGGCAGCAACGCCAAATGCTGCCAGTCAAAGAGTCGTAGTTTCAGTCGAGTCGAGTCAGTCAGAGCCGGCACACATATACTACAGTGAGTGCAGTCAGTTGGACAACATACAAAGCAGAAACAGAGATAGATAGAGAGAGAGAACGTGAACGAGTCGTCGGCGGGTTGGCGTTGACGACAATTGCACAATTCATAATAGGCAACATGACACTAACACTAACACACATACACACACGCACACTCGCTGGCAAACACACTGATTGCAAGTGTTAAGTATTTAGCTGTGTTTGTTGCAAGCACAGAGTGTGTGTGTTGCATACTTAACGCAGTCAGGACTTAGCTTTCCATAACTTCCCCGTCTCTTTTTCTCCTTCTGACTGGCTGTCTGTCACTCAGCAATTTCGCTTTGTTTATTTTCCAGCACTGTTCGTTGTGCCGTTTTCTGCTCTTTTTGCTGCTGCTGATTGCAAATTGCATGCAACAAAATAAAAGAGCAGCTATCGTCCATTGAGGGCACCAAGCCACGCCCCATCTTTGGCCGTAAATAACTTGGGTAATAAGCATTATGCACAGTCTGTGCGTTAGTTTTGTGGTCAACGTCAGTGTCAAATTAGTTTGGTGCTTTGGCCTTCCTTTGACCAGCGCAAACTTCCCCCTTACATTTCCTGTGGTGGTGGGGCCACAGCCAGCTAGTTGTTAATAAGAACTTTTTTGCTCAGCATTTGATGCTATTTGATTAGAATGAAAATAATAAAAGATTCGACCAAGAAATTGCCTTAAATATGCTCTGTAAGTAACTTATCTTTAAACTTGGTATAAGTAGCTTTTTAGGATATAATCTTAAATGTTATAAGATTAAATCAAAGAAAAATTCCTCCGTGGCGCATACCATATTCGAGTGATTTCGAAACCTCTAGTAAGCTCTGCGGCAGCCTTGATTATTTGATTTGACTTTATAAGGCCGTTAATCAAAATATAAAAGATTAACAGACAAAATAAATATTTTTAATTTAAATGTAATGAAAATACCCACAATAAGCTTGTAAACTTTTTTCAATATAACTGACCCGCACTAAAGCAATCATTAACTTTCTTAATATAAGTATATGTTATGCCTTTTAAGAAATATTTTCGCAAACCCTTTGTCCATCACTTTTAAGCAGTTACAACGCAAAAAAAGGGTCAGCTTACTTGTCAACTTTCGATTGCAAATACCTTAAAATAACAATTGAGTGACTTTAGGCTTTGATGTGTATGAGTTTCTGAGAAAAACAAAAACCAATGAGGCGGCACGAAACGCAAACAAACATAATATAAAGGAAAGAAAAACAATAAACAAGCAACCAAGATATAAACAGCACAAAGAAATCAGTCAAGCGTGTCCAACGCATAAAAGTAACTCAAAAATCTTAATATAAGATGATATAATCATGGGTGTGTGTGTGTGGGCATTTGTTAATGCACATAAAGCACTTTACGCACCCTTAAACTATAATAGCTAAAAATTAGTGCAGTAAACTTATCACGAAAAATCGTAAAGCAACAACTCCTAAAAAAAGGACAACAGTTGGTCTGGCAGGGAAACTAAATTGGCTTAGGGGGAGAAAGAAGTAATGTAGTCCTATAAGTGACCAGCACCAACACCGCTTGGCTCAGGCATTAAAAAAGCAATAAAAAGCTCGTAAAAGCCATACAAAAATGGCATTAAAACAGTCGAGCAGCAGAAGGGGCATACGCAGACGTATACGCCGGAGCAGGAGCAGAACAAGTAATAATAACAGCAACTCAAATATTAGCTTAAATGCAATAGACATTAAATGACTCCAGTGCCAACAACGAAGTCGAACGAATATAACAGACTTTCTGCTAGTAAAGCAATAAAAATTGTGAATCAAATCGACAGCCAGTAGCTGTTAGATTTTAACTGGATTACAGCAGAAACAACAGGAACAACAGGAACAACTTTGAACGTAAGCTAAATTGAGCTAAAATGAGTTTTAATTCGATATAAGCGAAGTTTCTTCCTTTTTTTTTTTAGAGAAACGAATGTTGCACGTGTAATCCATAAGATAGATAGAGATGCTGGCTCCTTCTGCTGAAAGGCCAGTAAAATATGTCAAGTCAAATTTTTCAACAGCTCGGAGTGTGAGTGTTTTCGACCCGGACACAGGACATGCACTGAAATATGCCCAGCAGAGGAAATACAAAATTATATTTAGCCCTGTCAAGTGGTCTCGCCGTCTCTCTCGTACAGCCAGACTAGATACGCAGCGTTCAGTTTGTCAGTTTATGGTCTTCGGCTTCGTTTTGGCCCTGTTTGAGTTTCTAAGCTTATCGCTCCTTTGGTGCTCAGCAGCCGAACGACCAAATATTTAATTCAATTCTATCCACAAGCATATCTTCAAAAATATTTAATAAAAATAGGAATTTAGTTTAAGAAATGCAACGACTATGAGCTACTCTACTAGATGAGAGCTTTCTATAATCTGAACTTATAACTATTTTATTACTGTACTTTTAAATTAATGGCTGCTTACTACATGCATGTATGTTTTAGTGATTTGCAAGTGAAATTGCTTTTTATCTCTCTACCCCAAAAACGAGCATTGCAAATTCCAATATGCTTTATTCTTCCCTTGGGAATAAAGAGTATAATAAGGAACTGATGCGACAGCAAGCAAAATGAGCGTAGAACCCTAATGGGGAGAGAGTATGGGCGGGCGGATGCTTAAACATGCTGGGGGTGCACATTTTTTGGCAGTAGCAGCCGTATCGCGTGAGTTGCTGCTTGTTTATGCCACAAGTGCCACTTATTGTGGCTTGCCGTCCAAAAATTTTAACTCAGACTCAGCACGAGCCATAGCCAGTACACAGTGCCAGAGCCAGAGCCAGCTCTATGGTCTATGGTCTGTATGGTCTTGTAGTGTATGTTGTTATGCGTAAAAAGTTTAGTTTACAAAAAGGGACGGCTGCGGCTGAAGCTGCTGCTGCTGCTACTTCTTCTTTATAAAGTCTGAAACTGAGCAGCAACGTCAGTGTCGTGATGTTATTGTTGTTCGTGATGTGGCACAGAATGGCGCGTGATGATGATGAAGATAATGATAATGTAATGATAATGATGATTACGATGAGGATGAGACGTGTGCGTGGACAGCCCGAAGTTTGTTTGCCCAAATGAAATATGAGAGAGAGCGGTGCTTAATTAAATTTCAGTTCATTTATAAAACAGGTCCCTCCCAACAAAAAGGCACAGAAAAAAAATTTGTGATACGTTGTGGCAGCTGGCGATGGTTGTGTGTGTGTGGGTGGAGGTGTATTATTTTGAACTCAACATGAAACTGCGCGACTTGAAGTTTATTGTATTGTGTGTGGAACTGAGAAAGGATACATCTCAATTGCTAATTAATATATGTTTCTAATAAATCAAATATAACCGACCTACAGATTTTTTAATTATTTTATCGTTTTAAATATGTATGTATGCGTAAAAATATGTATTACCAAATGTTATCGAACAATTATATAGCGGATGAAGATATACTGCTCTGGTCTTTTTGTTTTCGGTATTTTATATTTATAAACACTATTAAAACTTTTTTCTGACTGACTGCTATCAACGCTTAGCATAAACGGGGAGAAACCGCGTCAAAACTTGAGTTCCAAGTTCTTTAGTATACAGAAATTACATGTTTTAAACCTAACTTATAACAAATTTTATTAACTTCTCCCGCACACTTTGACACTAGTGTTGTTGTTCATCTGCAGCAAACTAACTTACACTTAAATGAGTAACATAATTCCCTTGCCCTATCGCGCGTTCAACTCTAGTTCAAGCTGGTCTCCCGCAATGGCATTTGCTGTGTCTTTTGCCTTGCTATGCGGTTCTTTCTTTTGCGCTAGGGGCCTGGGAACTTGTTGCAGCCATAACATATTCAAACCCATTGCCGCACATGTGTTCGTGGGCTGTAAAGTGTCCTTTTGTTTTGGGGCACATGTTGCCATTAAGTGTCTAGTTCTGCTTCTACTGCTTTCCCAGCGTTGCAGTCAACTAGGATGCGGGCGTTGAGGACTCGAGACACTTAGGCGCTCACTGTGCGCCTGATTGCAGTCGATAAAGTTTTGTAATTGTTTCATTTCCTGGATTTAAATTGCAAATATGACCCGTTGCTAAATTATGCTGAATGGCACACACACGCGCGCACTTAATGTGAGACGGAGCTACCCGATCGGGCTGGATATGTATGTCCTTTTTGGTGTATGGAGGAGCGTGCGAAACAGTAGATTTAACCTAATTAAGAACGTTCAGCAGGACACAATGTTTCGAATACAAATGAAATGCCGAGGCGTGGTCGAAAAAAGGGGGGGTTCCTGTTCTGGGGGGTTGGGTTGGCAACATCCTGACAGGCAGCACAAAATGAATGAGCTGCCAAGCAAATCTGCTGTCATGTTTATGTTGCTGTGTTGGCAAAAGGTTCACAGGAGCTCCTAGCTGGATGGCTAGATGTCTGGCGGGGGGTTAACACGACTTGGTTTTGTTGTCGTTCCATCCAAGACGAATGTTAATTATATTTAAACGCATACATATATACAAATATACAGGCAAGCTGCTGCTGCTGCTGCTGCCTGTCCTTTTGGTTTTCAAAGTCACAAAGATTGTCATCGTTTTCATTTTAATTCAAACAAATGTTACTAATGTTTTCATTGTTGTTCTTGTTGTCGTTGTTGTCTGAGCGCTTGTTGAATATTTTATCGTTTGACTTGGCGCCCGGGGCAACATTTGGCTGCGTAATTTTGTCTCCAACAAAAATCCTTTTTTCGTCATTTCACCAAAGCAGTTAGTCCTTTTCTTTAACACTTTTTGGGTAAAGTTGTTGCTCATTAAATTTGTGCTGTTTGCATTTCAATTGCAATATTTATGGTGGAAATGAAAACACAACTGCCTCCTTTCTATGCTTTCTTGTTGTTTTCCCACTCCTTTTACTATTAATATTGTATTTTGTTGTTATTCTTTTGCGCACCTGCGTCGCGTGCCTTAAAGTTTTTTTTTTACACTGCGACTCGTTGACAATTGTTGTTTGAGAGTTGTTGTTGTTGTTTGTTTTTTCTCTCGCTCTCTGTGGTTCGTTGTTCGTTTGGTTGTTTTGTTATGCATTTTATTTTCGTTACGTATTTTCTTGGGGGCAACATTTGCTTAAACAGCGACAACAGTTTGCACACTATTGTCGTCGTCCATGGCATATTTTCCCCTACCCACTCCGTTTACAATAAAAGTATCTTCTTCTATCTGCAAGCTGTATGAATTTAAATGGTTTTACGACTCCGTCGACGAGTGTGAATTGTGCTCGTCTTTGCGGCTTGATAACCCAGTTGAATATGCTTGGTGTAGGTTTAAGCATGTAAAAATGTCACCAGTGCTGCTGCTGTCTTTTGTTGTTGTTGTTATTATTATTGTTGTTTTGCATTGAAAATTAAGGCTCTTGAGCAGCAAATACTACTTAAAGTATTTATAAATTGAAAGAAAAATGGGTCGCAATAAAAAGCAATGAATATATTATAAAGTTCTTATAAAATGTACAAGTTCAAGTTGTTTTTCCAACAGTACATGATTGACAAAAAATTTCAAGAAAAGCATATCATAAAATCTAAACAATATTTTTAAGTAGTTTCGTTGCATCTGTAACTTTTCAGAACGTTACACATATTTGATTTTTTTTAAACAGTTTTTTAAAAACCGTTTTCCATATAGCAAATATAGGAAAATAATGTGCTGAATCTTTTTTTTAAGAAACTTGATTTAAATTTATACGATTATTGTGTAATTTTGATGAAAGAAAATCCAAAATAACCATCAAAATGTTTTAGCATAAATTCTGCTTATGAGCATATTTAGTGCATATGAATTAAATTTTGCTCTTGCGAAATTTGTGGAAAATTAACTAATAAAAGGGGAAATAAAGGAAATTTAAGCTTCGACAATACCCTTTGCTTTAATACATATTTATTAATAATTGATTTAAGCCGCACTGGCCAAATAATGATGTGCACAATTAATTAGAGACAAGCTCAGCACATAATCAATACCTTGGCTATTTCTGTTGTAATTACTACGCCAACGATTGAATTAGTATCCACTTTCTACAACATTATATATAGATAACCTCTTAAGAAATATATTTCGTTTCAATTAACTTGTTTTTGTTGGTTCTATGGTTATTGCTATTAAAACTTTTTAAAAAAAAAGTTCTTTGAAAATGTTCTTCGAATTTGATTCGCTGATTGTTGATGCCCAGCAGGCAACATAACAAAGTTTTGCGATCCACAATCTCTGCCACATTAGTGAGTATATAGCTATAGATATACGTGTATATATGGAACAAAGTATAGCCTCCAATTCAATGAAATCCAATTAGCTTTTTGTGCGCTTATCAACGCGTTCACAGTTGCCGCTGGAGTGAAGAGCAGCGATGGGTTCACAACAACAAGCTGAATTGCCGAAATGCTAGCTGACATTTGATTGTCTTGCCCCAAAAGCGATTTATTCCGGCCATTGTTGTTGTTGCAGTTGTTGTTTGTCTTCATTTTTTTCTGCTGCTGTAGTTACTTGCCAACTGGCCGAAACGTGATGAACTGGACGGGACAAAAAAAAACAAAAACAAATAGAACAGAGCAACATATGAGCCCGTTTCGGGTTCGAAAGGCCACTCGAAATGTAAACGTGTCTGTCAGTCTGGCAAAAAAAAAAAAAAAAGAAACGAAGCAACTTGCGCTATCATTTTCAGTTTACAGGCGAATGTATCTTTACTCTTCCTCTTTCTGGTGTGTTTATGTGTTGTGTGTTCATTGTTTATGTGTGCTGGCCTATCAGTGTGACCATATCTGTAGCTTTTACAGTAACGCAGCTGCATCCTGCCTGTCTGTTTTTGCCCATTGCGAGTATCTCTCACGCTTCGTTTATTTAATTTTTGCGCATATTTTTTACACAACTGCTTTGTCTGTGTGCGTGTGAAGTATGTTTTTTTATGCGCTGTTATATCCAGTCAATCCGCTTGTGCTGTGGCGCCACCAAAATTTTTCCGCTGCAGGACACAGAAATCGAAAAATTTGATTAACCAACTGGGGCAAAAAAACAAAATAATACAAAAAAATACAAAAAAAAAAGAAAAAAGGAAAAATTATTTCAAAAACAAATTTTAATTAAGGCAACCCCTCAAACTCCCTTCACCCCATCAAACAGACAGACAGTCGTGCAACCGCATAACAACAATGAACAGCAGTAACACTTGGTCAAAGACGCGACGCGCTCGAAGACCGCAACATGGTGTAAATGCCTTTATCAAATTAATGAGCTCATTAAAATTCGTTTAGCAATTACAGTTTTAACAATTTCCGACCAACCAACATCCCACCCACACCACTCAAGAGCCGCACCCATCAAATAAATTATGCTGAGGCAGCAGAAACGCGAATTTGGATCAGCGCACAGGTTATGTTGGCGACTCGTGGTCGTCGACTCGAACTTCAGTTACAGTTGGTACTGCCCCAAGCTCCCTTCCGAGTGTGTGGCACGTGGCACAGTGGCACATGGCACAGTGTCGCCAGTTTATGTAATATTCATATACAAAAAAGGAAGAAGAAATCATAATAAAATTGCAAACAGCTGAAAATAAGTTTTATATGCTGGATTGTTTGGATTTCTTAATAGCGTATTCGTGTGGCCAAGAAATAAGTGCGCATAAAAAATGCTTTAAAAAGTAATAATAATTGCGTTTAGGCTCGTTTGGTACAACAACAAGCAAAAAAACAAAAACCTTTTTAGGCAAGCTGCTCAATCGCGGGTGAAACAATAAAAAAAGAAAAACCAAATGGCAATCTAATAATTTATGATGGTATCCATTAAAGCAAAATGCGAAGGAAACGCAAAAGCAAACTTTGCCCATTCTAAAGTATTGAAAGCTCTGCTAGAGAGAGGGGTGCTCTCTGCGAGGAGGGTGTGCGGTACTATAGGCGCACCTCACATTGATGTGAGTGCAATAAAAATGTTATTATTTCATTTTATTTATTACGCTTTTGCCAAAATTTATGACGTGCGCACACACACATTTTGATACATTTTTATAAATGTAATGCCTTTCATTTGTAGTTGTTGTTTTTGCTTTCTGTTCATGCTCTTTGTTGTTGGCTTTTTAATTTTCATAAAATGTCTCACAAAGAAACATTACAATGGTTGCTCTCGCATTAACAAAACTGATTAAAGCGCTTTGTCATTTTCTTTTTTTTTTTGCGGGTAGGTTTGGGGGTTGATTTCTGTCATAAAGTATTGTGGGGAAAGGAGCTGGAATATTATAAAGTGGCTTTGAGTTGTGGTTTAGTATAAGCTATGAAGATTATTGACTTAAGGGGAGTTGCTGAGTTGAATTATAAAGAACTAAACTTTAAAGCTGTGTAATTAGATAACCAAATTGATTGCGGTCATATCGAATTACAGACAAAAATGTATTGCATAGATAATGTTCAAGTTGAGAATTATAAACGCATACACATTACAAAAATATTACTTGATGAAATCGAAGTAAAAATATTAATCGCAATTTTAGATTGCAATTAAGATCACTTTACTACATCGTTAAGAAGGTCATTGAACCTCAAGGTGGTTGCCTTGGAATTTAATCACAATTACAAACACGCATAAAAAAAACAAAACACAACACGCTTACACATATACAGGCGGTAAATCCATAACCGACAAATTTATATTTTATTTGACATCCGGCTTATTGTTGAAATATTTTGCCTTACACTTTCAAAAAAAAGGTTCGCTGTGTGTGTGTGTGTGAGTAGGGATATGCTTTTCATTGTATCTCGCTGATGGCGCGACTGCTGCCTTTTGGCTTGAATGCTATTGATTTCCCATGCCATTGTCCTTTGTCCTGATCTATACTCACTTTTTTTTTGTGTCCTGCCTTCGATTCCTTCTTCACTTTTTTGTTTGTGGCCTGCGCTCGTTTCTTTTGTATTATTTTGCCATTTATTGTACATTATGCAGGCGACTAATATTGACATTATCTGTCTCCGCCCTTAAACAGCCTTACGTAAATCCTTTTTAACGCTAGTGCTGGTTATCTCCTTCTCTCCCTCTTTCTCGTTAAATCTGGCCAACTATATACAAATGTTTTAAGTATGATGCTCTTTAAGTAAGCAGGAAATGCTTTTGGCTAAGCAGCAAGTCGAATAGCTATATACCCTAAAACTGACCCGGGCACTTGAGACATAACACAGGCTAAGTTCAAGGGTCAAGGGTGCCACGCCCTATTTGACTATTTGCCTAGCTGCAATTTATGTTATTTATTCTATGCGCTGACATATGGCCAAGCCGATTTTTCTTTCTTTTTCGCTCAGTTTGCTCCTAAACTGTTGACCTGGGCCCCCCAGTCATTCATCAGTCGACATCTGGACGTGCCCTCAACTTGTGTATGTGTGTGAGAGTGTGTGTGTTATGTGTGTACGCAGATTACCGTCATGAATATGGAGCTGATGTCAAAAACACTGCGTTATTTGTTTAGTTACTCCTCATTTCCCATCCTCACACTCGAACAAAGTGTGGTCTTTTGGTGTATGTGTGTGTGTGTGCCTTTGGGGCCCTGTTAACTGGATTCTGTCGGATTCGGCTTGTTGGCATGACAATGCATATAACGGTGCACATACGCGCCACACACAATGATGTATTACACTGGTGGCCCCTGCGAAAAAGGTGACTTTCACATTATTCGCTGCACTTTAAAAATGCGTCAGACTTATCTATGCAGAAAATTGAATTCCATATGTGTGCGATACACGATGAGATTTCTCATTGATTGTGTGTGCGTACGGCATGCTATTGTCAGTATTTTCGCAATAATAATGCGCTGTCACGTGTGCTGTTCCTCCTTTATTCTCCTGTCTGCCCACAAATCAATTGTATAGATTTGATATTAAGGATTAGAAATCATCGCAGCTGCGCATCCCTATTGTGCCTCTCATTTTTTTATGTGGTTTGTGGACGCATAACAAAGGGGCGTGCCACTCCTCATGTGTGTGTGTATTACTCAAAACTTGTTTTGCTGTCTGTTCTCCAAATATATATTTTTTACCAGCTTATATCTCTCCTAACAAATTGTTGTCCAAATGTTTCACAATCTTGCAACTTTCAATTGCATTTTCTATTCAATTTTCTCTTCAACTTTAACGCTCGCAGCATAAATTGCATAGAAGAAGAGGAGCCCCAAAGGCTCTGTACTTAGGCCATCTTTTTTATTTTACTCTATATATGTACTGTATGCTATGGTAGATGTATATTTTTCTTATGTTTATTTTGTTTTATGTTGTTGTCATCTGAACTCTTTGCAAACTTGTGGATCACATCAGAAGGGTTGCGAGCGGTGCTGAACAAGCGCCGCAAAAAGGCAATTTTCATAGTTGCATCTTTTATATTAGAGAACTCACACACACACACACACACAAGCATACATTCATACAGACAGTCACAGTCAACTGCTTCGATGTTGAACAAAATTGAATTTCTAAAAATTGTCCTTGCTCAGGAGGCAGCCGGAAATATGAAAGACCCCGCCGCAGACCCTGCCACTATTTCATGCAGCATTTCACTAACATAAACACACACTGGTACAAATATGTATGGCTAAACTCACTCACAGTTTCTTCGGCTGCTGCACATCATCAACATTTTCTTTTCGGCACTGTACAAAATCGATGCACGCGGCAAGTGTCTTCGCAGCAATACCCTATAATTAAACAACAAAAAAGTTGTTGCTTTTGCGCCATTGCTGTGAGTCATACGAATTTTGTGAAAACTCTCAAAATATATTATTTACCAATCCTGTTTTCTGTTTTCTATGTTTAGAAAATATTTATAATGTATTTTTTCTTATTAAATATGTATCAAGAAAATTCAAGAGAGTCTGAACTTACATTTCATAAGATATAGTTTTTTTTTCAATTTAAAGGTAATATCAGATAAATATAAATATAACATCGTTTTGAACTCATCTTTTAAAATTCATTTAATAGTTTAATATTTATTTTAATCTTCAACTATTTGCAGGAAATTTTCATGTCGAAATTGCCCAACGCCGCCAATTAAAATTGTTTGTTTTTCGTTTTTGTGTTATTCTTTTGAGCTTTTGTTGGGTTAAATTACACTTCATTGCACTTGTTGTAAGAGTGAAAAAAGCACATACTACATACCCTTTCCATTTATGCTTGTTGATATATATGTTTGTGTGTGTGTGTGTGTGTGTGTGTTGTTTTGCTTGGCTTCATCCAGTTGGATTTTGTTTAATTCGTTGTCAGAAATCCAGGGCCATTGCATGTCTGTCGCCCTGTGTGACTGTCTGTTGTTGCATTTGCTATTGCTGTTGCATTAGACTTCGCCTCTAATATCTGTTGCAATTTGTTAAGCGAGTAAATTTTGTTAGTGGCTGGTTTCCATATATATTTTTTATATCTTTTTGCGCGCGTTGTTTTTTTTAATTTATTTTCATGTTGTACGCTCTTTTGTTGCATATTTCATTTGGCGCCTTTTAGTTATTGCCATTGTTGCTAGTGATGTTCTTGCTCTTGTTTCAGCTGCTGCAGCTGTAACAATTGTTTTTGGCACTTAGTAAAATATGCAACATATTTCGCATGCTGATTTAGTTTGCCTTTTTTAGTGTGTGTATTGTTGAAAAGCGCCAACAAAACTGCTTATAAAAATAAATTGCACATGCCGGCGTACACATAGAACACAACAATGCAAATTTAAAAGTAAAATTAAAAAAAATGGAAAAGGCGGAAAGTTAGCTAAAAGTTGCAATTACAGTTGCTGACACTGTTGCAAGCTGTTGAAACTTAAAAGCGTGTTAGAATAAATTGTATGAGATGTGACAAAAATCGAATACAGAAAAAGTGTTTAACTTTTGATGCTCATTTAGAAATCCAAACTGTACCTATTCAATTTGTGACACTTCTAGCTTAGACTTCTGTTCATTCAAAGCTTCTTTACAGCTTTTTTTGCCATATTCAAAATTTGATTGTTTCTTCAAAACTATGCTTTCAACTAAGTTTGACAGTATTTAAGCCTATCCGGGATTGCCATAGCAGCATTGACTCAATTATGCAATAGGTTCCGTTTCATTAAATCTGCTTTTCCACACATGCAACTCACCAACACACACACGCACACTTATGTCCGTATATGCCCCTGGGCCATGGCCCATTAATCGCTTAAAGTTGTTCAAAACAAAAACGGCAAGCACAACTTGTGCCTAGCAATCGCCTGGCAGCAACAACAAAAACTAGCTGCAAAGTGCTTGTCGGTCTCTAAGTACACACACACACACTCAAGTACACATGTGTGTGCCCTTTTTGCAGCATGTGCTGCAGATGCAAATGGGGGTAAAATTTTAATTGAGCTTCGGCCCTCAAAAGTAGGCAATATCTTTTTATAAAAGCAACTTTGAATTTGGCAATTGACGTAAGACCCAATACAATCCCAGCAAAAGCAAAAATGTCAAATCCATCAATGTGCATGTTGTTGTGAAAGAAACACATACACAAGGTCATGCTGGTAGACTGTGGCTGGTAAAATGTCGAGCTCGTTGTTGTTGTTTTAATTGTTGCCTTATTGCACTGTGTGTCGCCACTCGTTGTCGTTGCTGTTGTTGTTTGTGCTGCATCAAAAAAGTGCGCATCAATTATTTATATTCAATTTGTTGTTTTCGATTAGACTCACGTTCATACAGAAAGAAAACTGGGTATGTGTATGAAAAAGTGAATGCATGAAATTGAATAGAGATACACACATGACAAACGAAAAAACAAATGCTTTGCTCGTTGCTGCGGCTCTTTTGCGGCAAACGCCATTGATTGCCAAACACACTTACAGTCAAGGGTAAAGTTGTTCAGTTTGTGCATCATGAGTTGATGCCTTTGTGTGTTTTATGTTTTTTGCATAAATGTAATTTTGTTGCAGCATACAAAAGACGTGTGGCATGGTATGGGACTTGTTGTATCTTTGTGTCCTTGTTTGCCGTGTCCTTGTCAGGTTCACGCGTGAACAGCTTCTCATGTTGTCAAGATATTGCAACAGCTCTTTGGTATAATCGCTGCGAAATTGCATTTTGCGGTTCGAGCGAAGCTTAAGTCATACACATATGCATATATAAATAATTTACATGCAAGCATACATGTAGAAGATATATGTGTACGTGTGTGTGTGCTTGCAAAAGTTGATCCTGCCTTTAATACAAACAATAATATTGTTATATTAAATGTATCGCTTTCGTTTTTTTTTTGTTAGCTGTCAGAAACAATATTTACCACCCATTCCCAACGCAATAGATGAGTTTAATGATGTGTGTGTATGTGTATGAAGGCGTTTCGGACAATTGAACAACTAGGTCAAAGAAACGCATGCAAGCAGTAAGCCGAAGGGCATTAATATTGGTGCTGGCTCTAGTTAATGATATAAAGTAATATTATTTAACTTAACTATCTTAACTTATTTATTAATCAAAAGAAATAAATTTTTATTTTTTAAGTTATTAAAGCATTCTAAATAATATTAAGACTTATACAAAGTAAGTAGAAGCTCATGTACTTTTATGCTTTAAGGACTTAGGTAAAGTCCCATAAGCAGTGTTGTTCTTTTTCATTGTCATTGTTGGATTCCACTGCAGCGATATCTAAGTTGGATTGATTTCCAGTTTAGCTTCAGGTTTGCCTTACTGCTTTTGCTACTGAGTTGGAGGTGGATGGTTCTGTAAATAGCGCTTTGCTGGCTGCATTTACGGTTGTGCTTGTGCTATCTTAGGGGTATGTCTCGGCATTGCATTCAATTTGGTGCTTGGTATTAAGTTTTCAAGCTTCAGCTTGAAACTTGATAAATAAATTACTTGCCAGCCCCTGACAGACAGCACCGTGAGAGAGAGAGCAGGGTCAGGCAGAATGAAGGAGGATAGGATAGCAGGACAGCAGGACAGCAGCAGCAGCTTTCGCACTTGCCTTTACACTATACTTAGAATTATTGCAGTCAATTGAAGCTGCTGGACGCACAGCGAAATACGAGAATTGAATGTTGAAGCTAAAAATTGCAATTCGTTGCTGTTGTTGTTGTTGTTTTTCATCCAGCGCAGTGCAAGAAAAAATGTCGTTTGTCCCACGAACAGTCTGTCCGTTCTGGGTCGAGCCCTAAGTTGTTAGCCGTCAATTGAGCTGCTTCGTAGGATTTAAATACAGGTTCTGGGCATTAGTCTGACTTTGACTGACGTCAGAAGCCGTGGCAGCTAATGCATCAACTAGTACTCGAGTGCTGTTGCCTTCGGTTCGTGCAACAGTTTTATATTGATTTTGTGTTGGGGATTGATTTAGTGCCATAATTCAAGGCAACACCAGCGCTAAAATGTGTGAACTGACTTTCAATCAATTTAACGCATAATTCCTGATGGATTTAATCGTAATTGGTGATTGATTACGGCATGAAACTTTAACGCGTTCACTCAAGAGAATATATGTTGTGTTTTAGTGTGTGTGGAAGACATAAGGGTCTTGCCACCCTCTCTCTTTGCAACAAATTGCCGCTTTGCCTGCGGCACACAGTGAGTTTTCGCAGCCATTTAGCTGTTATATTGTGTAATTTATTTTCGCTCAGTTTAATCGAACTTAACTCTCAGACTACCTGACTACCCTTAAACTATCTCTCTCCCCACAGCCCCTGCACCCTGTGTCAGTTAAGACCTTTTCAATGGAGCTGCCGCATAAATCAATGTCGCGACTCACGGTTTTGTTTGAATGTTATATGCCTGTTGAGCATTTCATTCGCTGTGGCATTACGGGACAGCGGTCGACATCAAAGCTGCACTCGATTTTAATTAAATGTATGATAAGGCCACGCCCTTCCCCCTACAATGGCTACCCCTGTGCGCTCTTTGACAGTGTGCCATTTTCAATTGCTATGCAATTTCTTAATGGTTTCATTTTTTTTTGTACCCGTGTTTGTGTCGCTTAGATCGTCCATTCGTTGGATGCAAATAAAATGCAGAGCTCTGCCATTTCCTGTGAAACCGAAAACATTTTATGTAACTTACGAGTATTTTCGCCTTTGAAGCGACCAAAAATGCGACACTTGCTGAGGTTTTTTCATCGGGTTGCCCTAAAGAAGTGAGTTGAATGCTTTTGTCATGCCGTTTGCGAGGGATTTGTTGGGGAAATTAAACAAAGTTAAGATTTTAATTAAAATATAAAATTCCAGTTTAAAATATAAAATTGTCAAAGATAATAAGATAAAAGATTAATATAATTTTACATATCCTGTTCTAAGCTTTTCATACAAAAAGTGTTTAAAAATACTGTGCAACCTTAAGACATACTTTAAGTATGATCAACTGCATTTTATCAGTAAGTGTATTACATTTTCCACAACCCTTTTCAAAAATATCCCATTTTTTGTTCTTTCATTCGTTCGTTTTTTATATCCAGAACCAATAGAAAATAGGTAAAAAGGTATAATGCTTTTGTGCAAAAGTTTGGAACACACAGAAAGAAGCACCTCCGACCCTATAAAGTATATATATTCTTGATCAGCATCAGCAGCCGAGTCGATATAGCCATGTCCGTTAGGTCGTCTAAGCCTTAGGCAGTACAATTGGGTATCAAGTATACGTGTTCACACACACACACACAAACACACATACTTGCAAGCATATATAAAGTTCAGGGTATCTTCTAGTCGGTATTTCTCGACTAGAGCATTTTTACTTGTTTTGTTTGTTTATCTTTATATAATTTTAAGCTTTTGCAGGAACAGCTTTTATGTGCATTTCTCTGTTGAAATTAATGTAAGCTGCAAGTCGAGTCTGTCGCCTTATCTCTACCTCTACACCAACAATCCTTCCATGCCATTCCGGCTCCCATTTTTTTTATTCACTGTGGTGCCCAGCTGCTGCCAGTCTGTTTGTGATTTTGCAAAGTGCGGCGATGTCCTGTTTGGTTCAAGAACATTTTATTTAAACACATGTACGTGAATATACATAAACAGACACATTTAAATACACACATGTATATATATATATATATATATATATATATAGATGTATGAGTATGTATGGGTATGGCTGTTGTCAGGTAAACCGTAACGGTTTAAATCTGCTTTTCCAGGCATCCTCTCACCACCAGCCAACTCCTACAGTTGCCCTAGTCTCTTTTGGGTTGATAGTATTTGTCTGTGCCAGCCTGCGCAGATCGCTTACATTTAGCATAAAAAGGACTCGTTCTGTATATATATAAAAAAAAAACGAGCACCAACAACAAACAGCATGTTAAAAACAGTTTTATGCACTGCCTGAACAAACTGAAATAAAATAAATGTGCTGGCTGCCTCTCTGTCTGTCTGTCATTTTATTTTATTTGTCTCTCCAACTGTCTGTCCAAATGGTTTGTTGTTTGGTTGCTCGCTTGGTTTGTTGCCTGAATTGAAAACGCAAAGTGCGCACGCTTCAATGCGTGTATCTCTCCTCTGTCTCTCGCCAAATGTCGTCGTCGTCGTCGTTGTTGGCCCAAAAACTGCTTTCAAATGTGATTTTTACACGCTTAACGTAAAAATACCAAATAAAAATATCCATACTCACACACATCACAAAAAAAATAGCTCGTCGACACTTTAACAACACGGTGAAAGCTCCAAACTGGCCATCGTAAAGAACTTTATAAAACGAGAGCAAAACAAAATTCTATGCATCGATGGAAAAGCGTTGGCAGCTTTTACCGTTCAATGCTGTGAATGCTGCGCAGCTATTCGACACTGGAAAAAGTTATTGCGTATTAAGTCGTTTTTATTTTTAGAGCTGCAATTGTTTCAATTTTGGTGTCATATACTACTGGTTACTTTATGTATAGCGTCGTATGATTTTGTTTCCGTTCTTATTCTTCAGTTATTTAAACACCGTTTTAAAGAATGATTGTTTTCCTACCGTGTACCCTGTTCCCGTTTTGCAGATTTGCAATTTCCAGTTTGGTGCAAAACGTTTGAGTTAATGAATTGAAGCTGTTTGTCCTGGCTCAAACGTACGCCCCTTTATTTTTTTTTCACTTTTCTTTTTTATGTGCACCCCTTAAGTTTATCCTCACGTTAGCTAACAGCCAGCAATTGAAGTTGATTGAATTTTTCCATTGATTAATTGATTGATTGAGTTCAAGTATGCTGCTCTTTGAGTGCCTGTGTGTGTGCGTATGTGTGTTTGGCAATCGTTGCCTATAGGCCAAAAATGTTAAAATCTAATCAAAATTCAACGCAGCTAAATCGAAAGAGCCAAAGGGGCAAACATTGCTGCGGCTAGGCCTAAAAACGCGATTTCGAAGCGATCTAGCGTTATATATTTGGCCTACCTGTGGGAATTCTCTCTGCAATTACGCTAAAAGCAATTGAAGAAACGAATAGAAAAAATGAGAAAACGAGCCAAGGAGGGAGATTCAAAAGCACTGAGTCAGTGTCTGTTTTCACAAAGCGATGTCGGGACAGTCATCGCCACAATACAAATAGGTAGATACACACACACACTTATATATATATATAAGCAAATAAAGGGTATGTTTGTTTGAAATCCCCCATAGACTTAAATATGTATTAAGTACAAAACCATAAATTCTTTGAAGTTAGTCACGAAGTTACACATTTCTAAAAGCTCTCTCTTTTTGTCATAATTTGTCGGTATTTAGTTTATTTCACACAGTTCGAGACGGTTTATAGGGTGTGAGTCATTCTAGCACTTTGTTGTATATTGTTTTTATTTCCGTGTTTTTTTCTAGTATTATTTAATATCTTAACATTTAAGTTTTTTACATTTTTAATTTTTTTATCATTCTTTTTTTCTTACATCAAAGAGACTTTTCAGTTATTATTATCTTCTCAGATATTTCTATACAAATCTTGTAAAAGGGTAACTCTTAGTCCATCATTATGCTTCAAAGCTTTAGTACAACTCACTTTTTTATGCTTGCAACATTTCGGGACTGTCTGTCTGAGTGTTCTACAATCAACTTAAACTAAGATTACATGAGCGCTAAGCTCTGAAAAAAAATGTGGGCCAGAACCGCAGAGGCGCAAGTTACAACGATTGCTCCGCTCCCTTAGGCTTCCACTTTCGTTGTGTACAGCATTCAGCAAAGTGTCAACGGCTTTTGTGGGAAAGGACGTGGGGCAGGGGCTTTTCGTAGGGCTTTTGCTATTTGTATTTTAAATGGGATTTACCTGTGGTTTTTTTTTCGCACGTTGCACTGTTTGCACTTAGCGCACTTTTAATTTGATTTAATGTGTCTACGCGTGTCGCATCAGCGACAATGTGCTATTTGTTGTCTCACTCGCACATATACGCATACTTATTTGCTACATGTGTTAGCTGTCTGGGGGCGTTGTGTAAATGTGTGTGTGCCTTGGGAAAATGTTATAAACGTGTTGCCTTTTATTTTTGGTTCGTCTTCTTCATCAACTTTCTGGCCATTTGTGTGAATTAAATTTTTAGCGCCCACAAGTAGGCAACAGTTTTCCAAGTAGAAACCTGTTTAACTAAAACTGTATTTTTAAGTACTAACCAGAGTTGTGGTTAGCCTTTGTTACTTCAGTTTCTGCTGTTGACCAAAATGGTAGATTACTGTGTTTTTTTGTCTCCCCCATTAAACTTGGTTTTGTATTATATGCTAATTTTGTGTCGGCCCTATTCGAATCTGCCGCCTGCCAATGGTGCACTTCAAAGCCGGCAAGATTTTGAGCCCCGCGGCAATGCTTTGAATTTGCTACATCGTCGTCTTGTTGTCTTGTTGCTATCCTCTTCTTGTCTGAGGGAACCGTCTTAGCTCTTGGCTTAACCGCAATTAAACCAGATTTTTGTTGATGTTGTCTTTGGCAAATTTGTGTAAATCAATTGTATACAATTAATTTATCCGAATTTAAATTAAATTGGGAAAATTTGGTTTGCCCTTTGACATCGAACAGGTGAGCTGAAGTCGGAAGAAAATTTCCTCAAACGATGGCAAAGTCTCGCAAAATGTAATACAATTTACTAAACAAACGTAGATTGGAGTTCGGGTGACCTTAAAGTTTATTTATACAGACTTGAGGGTCACTTAAATATTCTTAGGTCTTCGATAAATCTATTGACATTGTATTTATAAAAGCCGTAGCTACAAGTGGCTGGAGCTAGTTTCACACAACTTGTTAAAAAAGGCTTTTAATTGTGTTTTATTTTTATATTTATAGTTCTTTTATTTAAATAGATTAGAGATGAAAGTGGTTTTTAGAAATATAATTGTAGTTAAATATATTAATCACATAAAGATAAATAT
>JAWNNV010000613.1:3365000-3708400 GCA_035044485.1 Scaptomyza reducta
AAATATGTACTGATTAACACTTACAATAATAAGAAGCAACCAGTGCAAGCCCAGTCTAATCCCACCACAGCCTCGTCCATAACAACGCACGTAGACTCCATAGAATCGATTATCCTACAGTTGAACAATAGCAATCACGGTCCTAGCTACGATGTTGTTAGTCAACAGCAGCAGCACCAGCAGCAGACGCCATCTTATGGCTATACACCTCAGGCGGATCAGACTGAGGCAACTGTGGCGCCTAGTTACTATCCGGAGCAAAACAAATCTCCGGAACAGCAGGATTATGGATATACTACCAGTACAAACGATGAGGTTAGCTACGATAAGGTGTCCGTTGAGCAGGATGTCTCTAGTCAGTCCGAGCAGGCCACTCCGCAATCCAACTACAACAACGAAGATCATTCTTCAGTGCTGGATGAGCATGCAATGCCCGCCAGTACCTATAATGATGCCAGTGCTCAGGATCCAGCACAAACTTCTGATTTCAACAAGATGCCAGTGATGGGCATTGCTTATCCTGTGGATATGTCCTACATGGAGGCTGAGTCAAGTCAGTCAGATAATGATCCAACAGGCTATGATCAAATCAGCAGCAGTTCCCATGAGGCAAATACAGAAATTAACTTCGAGAAGATTACAAACACGTACACGGAGTCACCACCACAGCCATCGCCAGCCTATGTGCGACCATCAACACCGAATCGTCCTGTTGCGTCCTACATTGGCATGGTGACCATGCAGCACTACAATGACCCGGTGCCCGCTGAGGTGTCTGTTTCCTCGCACACAACCAAAGTGCAGCCGGAGTACGATGAAACTTCCTCGGGTTATCCGCAAGCTGAGAAATTATCTTCGGCCAGTTTAGCACCCACAGCTGGCTACCCGGCTGCGACAACAACAACCCAAGCACTGCGACCCCAGTACGATAACCCACCGGAAAGCTCTTCCCTGCGTCCCGTTTTGATCACAGCCAGTCCCAAGCCACGTCCAAAGCCAACCACTAAGAAACCGCCTACCAAGAAGCCAGCAAATCACAAAAAACCCGCTCAGACAAATACCAAGCGACCCGTTCAGCAGCCATCAAGCAACAACTACAATACGGAAGAGTCCCCCATTACGCACATAAAGGTGAAGCAACCCAGTAACAATTACAATCAAGCGTCTGAGCAGTCTGATCAGTCCCACTATTCTCAAGCTCCGCTCATCAGCTATGATCAGCCTTCGGCTGCCAGCTCAAACTATGATTCACCTGCACCTCCCACTGCCAGCTACGATCAGTCTGCATCAGCTTCTGGCTATGACCCGCCCGCTACTCCAACTTCCAGCTATGATCTGCCTGCAACTCCTACCTCCAGTTACGATCAACATGCTGCTAGCTACGATCACTTCGGCGCGTCAGACAGCTACGGTAAACCTGCCACTGCCAGCTATGATCAGCCTGCGCCAGCTCCCGCTCCTGCACCTGCTTATGAACAATCCGCCCCAGCCGTGCTTAACTACAATAAGCAACAAGCCAGCTCGCCAACACGCAAGCCCGTTTCGTCGAAACCCATTTCCACCAGTTATGTGTCGGGTCCAACGACACCCCGACCTCCCGCTACTGTGGATTATCACTATGACAAGGTGCCACCACTATTCATGGCCGATGACAAGTTGGATGCGTTCATTCAAAGCACCGCAGAGAACATTTTGGGCTCCACGCCCGGCATTTATCAGCCTCCCTTGTACGCCACTGCCTCTACACCCATCAAAATACAGCAGCCAACGAATAGCTATGGGGGCCACAAGAAACCCGCCTTTGTGCAGATCAGTATGACGTCCAAGCCATCAAAGCCCACAGTGCTCATAACACCCAAGCCCACAACTATAAACCAGCCCAGCTACGATGACAGCAACAAGCTAACTGCTTCGACAAACTCCTATATCTATGGACCGATTGTCACACGTCGTCCACCCGCTGTGGTCAGCACTAATGATTTTGAGGATCCCGGCTACTTTGGCATGCCAGCTGCGGGCAGCAGTCCTGCTCACCTTACCTACTCACAGTCAACCACAGAAGCTATGTATGCGGTGCCCTCCGATGACAAGCCTGCCTTCCCTGGCTATTACGGACCAACACCCACCTATCCGGCATTCTCAGTGCCTGGCGAGAAGGTTGGCCAGGTAATCGAGGAGACCTACACCTCGCCTAATGATTTCAACAACTTCCCGCCGGTGCGCAATCCAAATCTTAATATGTCTGCCGCCTCGAGCGCTGTCACCAGCGACCTGGAACTATCAACGCCCGCTTTCGTTGAGGACATTGTGTTGAAGGACAAGATGCATACGTTAGTGAACAAACTGGTCGCTTCATTGCAAGGCAATTTTGAGGCACTTGCCGATATGATTGATGAGCCAAACAACACCGCTTCCACTTACTCATCCGGTGTGGCCAGCACCACCAATGTCAACCGGAAAACCACCCGTAAACCTGTTCGTGTGGCAAGCACTACCAAACCCAAGGCAACCACAAAGAAACCAGTGACACGCGTTACCACCAAGGCACCCAACAAGAAGACCTCTGCAACCACGA
Source organism: Scaptomyza reducta (assembly GCA_035044485.1). NCBI lineage: Eukaryota > Metazoa > Arthropoda > Insecta > Diptera > Drosophilidae > Scaptomyza > Scaptomyza reducta. Next base: position 3,367,576 of record JAWNNV010000613.1, read on the forward strand.
CACGCAAACCAGCCGCCAATCGTCGTACCACTGTTGCGCCAAGTACAACCACACGACGTCCCAGCTCCAAGAAGCCAACAAAACGCATAAACAGCACAATAAAAACCACTGCACGTCCTGTCAAGGATGAGCTGGTAGATGAGGAAGACGAGGAGGATGTTAATCCCAGTCCGCATGAGAATGAAATCGATCAGGATGCCACACTTAGCTCGTATGGTGGTGCCAACGGACGCAAGATACGTAAGTGTTGAGTGCTCTGAAGTATGGATAAAAGCATAGACCCCAAAAAAAACATACTGTCACTCTTTCTTACACTCTCTCTCTCTTCTTTGTTTTCTCTTCTGTTTCTAATAACTCATGCACATTTGTTAACATCAATGATCGAACACCCAACATCCAATGCATCGTCCCTAACCTTTCGCTTGCATTTTAATCATTCCACAAATACAGCACGTCGTCGCCCCAAACGGCCTGTCAACAGGCATCGCCATCATTGATACAAACCCAATCTCTACCCATAGTCACATAGCTAGTTCTAGTTACCCGCTATACACTATCCCACAACCTCTACCCTATCCAATTCATGCATTGTCCAAAAACTATTTGCAACAACTTGTTCCCATTTTTGTTTGTTTTCTCTGTATCTCACTGGTTGTCTGTTTTGACGCCAGCTCTCTTCTTTGCTCACTCGCTCTCTCACTCTCTCGCTTTGTGAACACTCCCTACTCCTAACCTCACATTTCACTCCCAATCAACAGAATGCGGCGTTCGTCCTCATGTCAAATCTGGTCGCATTGTCGGCGGCAAAGGCTCCACATTCGGCGCCTTTCCCTGGCAAGTCCTGGTGCGCGAGTCCACCTGGTTGGGCCTCTTCACCAAAAATAAATGTGGCGGCGTCCTTATCACTAGTCGTTATGTCATCACAGCCGCACATTGTCAACCTGGGTAAGTACCTATCAACAAAATTAATGATTCGCTGACTTATCATATTCTTTTCATTTCCTCAGTTTCTTAGCATCTTTGGTCGCTGTCATGGGTGAGTTTGATATCTCGGGTGATCTGGAGAGCAAACGGCCTACGACAAAGAATGTCAAGCGTGTAATTGTGCATCGCCAATATGATCCGGCTACCTTTGAGAATGATCTGGCCCTGCTCGAAATGGACAGTCCCGTGCAATTCGATACGCATATAGGTAAGTAGTGACATCAATCTGTATACCTTTGAGGGTAATTTTAGTCCGGCGATACACAAAGGTCCTTTTGCCATCTTGTATTTGTAGGAAAAAGAGAAACTAGCTTAACAATATTTTAAATTTTTAACTCATATGCCTCACATGTAAGAGGTGACGCTTAGGCGAAAATATCCGCTGGTTATAATTTTGACAGATACTATTGCAAATGTTATTTGTGTGTAGAAAATTCAATTAACTTCTTCTTATACTACCCTCAAGATTACATTTTTCCAAACATTTCCAACCTGTATCGCACAAGTGACTCTTAAAGCTTTCTACCAATACAACATAGTGGAGTGAAATTATATTTTTCCTCCTCTTATTTTCGAAAATGTATGCTTGGGTAATGATTGAAATTACGCAGAAATCAGAATAAACTAACGAGAAAAAATATCCGACTATTATCTTAAAAGCATCATCTTCATAATTGTATCCATTTGAACTGACATATTAATTAACACATATATCTCTCCCTATTGCAGTGCCAATTTGCATGCCCAATGATATTGCGGACTTTACCGGTCGCATGGCGACCGTAACTGGTTGGGGTCGTCTCAAGTATGGCGGCGGTGTTCCCTCAGTGCTACAGGAGGTTCAGGTGCGTGTGTTTTTGTTGGTTTGTTCTGGCTAGGAGAATATATCTCCAAGGCAATCAGAAGCTGTTAGCCCTTTCTGGCGTGCAATTTAACCCGATTAAAACTTTTAATTGCTTTGCCACACGCAAACAGGTGCCAATTATTGAGAACAGCGTCTGCCAGGAGATGTTCCACACTGCCGGGCACAACAAGAAGATACTCGGCTCCTTTCTGTGTGCGGGTTATGCCAACGGGCAGAAGGATTCGTGCGAGGTAAGGGCCTTTAATATGACAACTTTGCTGAATGGAAACTTTTAATCATGTATCTATGTTTGCAGGGCGACAGCGGCGGTCCTTTGGTGCTGCAGCGTCCTGATGGCCGCTACGAGTTGGCCGGCACCGTTTCGCATGGTATTAAATGTGCGGCGCCGTATCTGCCTGGTGTCTACATGCGCACGACATTCTACAAGCCCTGGCTGCGCAGCATAACGGGTGTCAAATAAGCCACGACGCCCACCTTGTCCATGGGGGTCATTGCGAACTGTAAATAGAAGTAGGTTTAGAAAATGGAGAAACAACTTTTATATATATCATTTGAAATTCGAACGTTGCATTCACACACAAAAACAAACCGCCTTTAGCCTATCCATTTCCCTCCACTTCCATTTCCATTTTCTGTTTAGTTTAGTTTATTTGGAAAATTGCAGCAGCAGCAAAAAGCAACACAGATTGATCGCAATTACAGTTTGCGGGAACACTAACAGCACAGTGGCTCTCAAACTGAAACGTTCACAATTTATGTTGCCTACTTTGAGGAGTTGCTTTTTTGAGTCTGCCCAAAACAGTAGTCTGAATGTGTTTAATGTTTGAACAAATTAAACTAATTTCTGAGACTCTGTAACGCAATAATATTTTTAAGACATATTTATTTTAATAATAAGCTTATTTATTTATTTAATATTTATTATTGAACTGCCGTTTTTTTTTTAAATTTTCTTTGATTCAACTAAAAACTTGAAAAACGCGTTTGACATTTATTTTGATTATTATTTTAATATTAATATCAATTGTTAGTTTTCATAGGCAAATTGTTGTTATGTTAAAAAGAAAATTTCAAATAAGCGAGTGAAGCGAGAGCAAATGTTTTTAGTTCAATTGAATTTACTTATTGATTAATTTATTCTAATCTATGCGATATACATATTTACACTGTATGTATGTATCTATATAAATTTATTAGCAACTTAAACGCTAAAACGAACAAAACGAAACATACAAATATGATGAAATAAACGAGAGTAAATTAGTGAAAATGTTGTATTTATTATTGTGAACATATTAAATCTTTCTTTGCGTAAGATTAATTCCGATTTCTTCCTGTTTACCTTTTGTTTGTAATTTTGCCCTTAAGCAACTACAAATTCATGTTCTACACACGTATTTAGTTATTGATTCCCTGGAAACATACGAATGCAGCAACACAGTACAGAGGGCAACACCAAAAACATTCATGTCCAATTAGCTAATTTGATTTTTACCGAATTGAAGCTAATCTTCCAATGCACAGTGCATAAATCTTATAAAATCAAAAGCAAGCGATAAAATGGCAGGTTAGAATGACAAATTGCGGATACAGGATGCACGGTGCAAAGGTCCGTCCACATTGGTGTCTGCTGCTAAGAGCAATTTCCGCTTGCCGAGTGGAAAACTCTGTTTGCTTTTGTCTGAAATTCGCAATGGCACTGCACTCGACAGACTGGCAGTAGTTGCTGGCACAGAGAATATTCAATGCAGCATGGCATATTGCTTTCCATATTGTTACTAGTTTGTGCATCAACCTTCAGCTCTGTCTCTATATGTGTATGTGTATCTACCTGTGGCCCCTTTTGCCGGCAACTCTCTGATGCGCATAGCTGTCATTATAACCGGAGCTGCAGAACAAGGCGAAAGTAACGAAGGCCAAAGCACTTTAGTGCCAATAAACAGTTGGAAAGTACATTTTATGTTCAATGCTGTGTATGCGTTATATGTATGTGTGTGCGAAAAAGTTGAGGAAATCTTCTCCCCTAATCGATTTGAATTTAAAAGCTTTTCTTCTTTCTTTTTTTTGCGTGGCAGCAACACAAATAGGGTTGGAAATTTTTGATTTGAACAAGAATTTCAAAGGTCAAAGCATAAAAATAAAAATGTTATTGCGGTTGAGTGCATGTCACGGGATACAGGGTGCTGTATCTGGATGAGAACATTGCACGGAGATGTACAAAATAATTATGTACATAAGTCATAAGTGTGAAGCAGTGTTTAAATACACCTTGGATTATTTGAATAACAAATACTTACTTTTTACTTAATTTATTAATAATTTATCTTACGTTTAAAATCGTAACATTAAGTAGACTCTATACTCAAGAATATACATTAGTAAGAACTTGAAAACAAAAGGAAAAATGTTCTTGATTTTATTTGCAAAATATTTCTACTTTAAAAAAGACAGTGTTCATTCAATGAAAGGCTTAAGCCACATAACAACTTTAACATAGCTGAGCTGCCCGCAGCGAGTTCTAGTCAGCTAAAAACCTTTGACAAGCTGTCAAGTTTAGCAGCTGAAATTCTCGCAGGCTATCAAAGGAGACAATGCTCGGAACAAAGGACACAAAGCATAAGGTGGAAGTGAAGACGAAGAAGAAGAATCACAAGCAGGCAACTGCTTGCTGTGACGTCATTAGGGGTAGATAAATAAATGTTTCCATTCCACGAATTCTTTGTAGGCCTTAAAAGTGTGCACATATTCGCGCAGCAAAAGCTTTGTTGCTGTTTAATTCATAAAAATGCACAGAGCTGGCAAAAAGCTCACTGAAAAAAAGCTCTCTCAAAGGCAATGGCAATGGCATTAGCAGCAGCCGCAGCAGCAATATACGACAGCCGACAGGTGTTGGCCGCTTTGGCCTCAGTCGCTCAAAGGACACACTGGGAGCAGGTACACACGACGGCAACTTCTGCAAGTAATAAGTCAACTGATTAACCAGTTGTGTTTTGTGTGTGGGTTGTGGGTTGATGGGTTCATGTGTGTGTTGTCTTGTTTTGTCTTGTGTCTGTATGTGTGTTTATTGTGCTTAAAGTCATGTAAGTGTAAAATGTGATATATATATTTATATATATATACATATGTATGTATGTAAGTTTGGATGCTACTTGCTACTGCACTTAAGCTATATATACACATTATCCATCCAACTATTAACTAAACAAATACTAATAAACGTTAAGTCGGATATGTTTTTGTTTGCGGTATAGTTTGGTGTGGTGTTATTAATGTGCTGTCATAATTAACTTTGCCAAATGTCCAAACTCATTTGTGGCTCAACAATAATCAACTTGACACCTCCTCCATAATAATTTAGCCACATGTGGGCGTGGCAGCTACTTAGACACACACACACCTTACTTTTGGCCGGCCAAGTTATCCAACTTCTTCAAAACCCTCTTAACGACCATTTGCCGTTTTATTTCGGGACTCTAAGCAAGTCATCAAATTGTCAGCACTTATTCGCTTTGAGTTGGCTTTTTGTCATCTCAATGACAAGTAAGAATATTTCTCATGAGAGTTTATTTATTTATTATTCTGTCTTGATTTACTTACCAAAAACAAAACAACAAAAATATTATAACGGCAGGAAAAACTTCCTACAACCCCAACCTCTTCTTTCAACTCATATTTAACTAATTAAGTAGCCCGGCCTTGGGGCAGCTATTATACTAATATAAGCTTAAGTTATGGCACGTTCCAAGTGTAATCATCCAAAACACATTTAGTTAGCGACTGTTGTTGTTTTAGCTTATATTATTTTTGAGACAGTTATCATGGGACAGTTTGGCAGAACGTGTAATTGCCAGACAGGGACTTTGACTTTGATATGCAAAATATACTAATTAGTAGAGATTTAATTATGCAACGCTTTCATACATATTTCACAGCTCACTTTTTCTTATTTCGTTAAAAAAGTTAAAATTTCCAAAACTTTGCAGCTGGCTGAAAAGTTAGACCTTAAAGTTATTCAACAACTGCCGAAAAGTTAAACAAAAAATATAATAAAAAGTCTTAGAAAAGTAATTAACGCAATTCCAAAAGGTTTTGGGTTTCTTTACTGTTGGACAGTTTCTAAGCTGGGTGTAGGGACAGCTTCGTTAATTAGATTGGTTCATGGCGTTTCCTAGGTCAACATGTCTAAAAAAAAAACGGTCTATACCCTTTTTAATTCCATCGTTGCTTTTGACATGCGGGGGACAGCGCTTTCACCGTCGCTCAGTTTCTATTTTTTAAGAACTGAAGCCTCAAATAGAACGGCCTCAGTAGCTGACACGTTCGTATTAGGTAGGAAGATCCTGTATCTAATTCAATGCATTACTTATGAGGTAGACGGGCAAAAGTTTGTTTTGCTAAAATGTTTAATCGTGGCCGTCCACTTACTAGCACATGTGTCCCTTAAAAGTATGCAACGTTTTTATGCAAATCGTTGCAAACAAAGTGGAAGTTATTTTAGAGTAATGCCCAGATCTGTATAAGTGTGAGTGTGTTTGGATGTGTGTAATAAATATATCATAAATGTACATTATTTTTAATAACATTTATAGTGGACTTGCTGCAAGAGTGAGGTATATTTTAAAGCAAAAATGTAAAGATTACATTAGATATATGCATTGAAACGATATATCTACATATTGTGTGTTAATTTACATCAATTGAACAAAAATTATTTACTGCAAAAGTGTTTAATAAAATATTATAATCAAACTAAATAACTTTTAACTGCTGAACTACACTGAAAATGCAGTTTTTAACAAACAACGAAACTTTTAATTTTGAATTTAATTCTAAAAAATAAATGTTCTATCATAAGGATAACCAAGCCAACAAAGTTGAAACGAATTGATTGATGAGTTAGCCAACATAATGACAGACCAATAATGAGTACACAATCCCAATCGATGCAATACCAAAGGACTAAAAATAGGTTTAATGTAGCAGAAGAAGGCAAAAAATGTTTCCTTTGATATTGCAACCAGACAGGGCATAGCTTGTTCATCTCGCAAACCGCTAACAAAAAGCGTCAGCTACTTTATCCCCTTTTCTAGACATTAATGTTGTTATTTATTTCGTTATTCTATAAATAACGCAGGTCAAATCCAAATTTAAATATCAAACATTTAACCAGTTAACACAAAAATTTATTTAGATGTGTTCATGACAATATATAACTGAAAAAAAAGTGCTGAGAACCATAAATTAAGTCAGTACCGTTAACAACACACACACAGGCACAATTTTAATGACCTCGTGCGGTAAAAGTAATGAAAAACTGTGTCGTTTCATTTTCATTTTGACCATTTGCCGACGGCACAGGAAACGCCTTTTTCCATACGTCTAAATTGAGTAAAAGGCAAATTTGCAATTGCCTGTTCGCCAATTTGCCTACTATTTTGTTCACTCTGTTGACTTTTAATGAATACCGCGTATGGCTGGGCTTTGATTTGAAACATTTTTCACAGGAAATCTGCAGTGTGCTAACGAGATTGCAGCCGCTGGCAATGAAGTAGCTAACAGAGTGCCAACATGAGAAGCAGCATTCCAGTCCTACTGCTTCTGCTGCTCGGCCTGGCGCATACACATAGCCAGGTAGGTGCGACATCAGGTGAGGGTGCAGAGGGTGGCGGTGGTGGAGGTTTGTTTGATGCCTGGCCGCGTTCCCTATTTGGACGCAACTCACGCAATTTGCTGCATCGTCGAGGATCCGGCTCCGTTGCCTTCGCTCCAGCTGGTGCGGATGCAGTTGCCGATGTGGGTGGAACATTTGACAACAACAATGCTGGCTATAATGGCGAATATACTCAACTATTTGCTCCATTAGCCATGAACCAACAACAGCAGCAGCAACAGCAGCAACTACAACAACAGGTAAGTGATAAATGTGTGTGAAACGTGCAGTTAAAAGCGTTGTGTGTGTGCGTTAATGCTCAATTCAAAACCGCAACCGCAACCAAACATGGCTAATTAAGAATTGTGGACACAAACCAAACTATTAAGAAGCATAATGTCATTAAAATAATGATCTCTTCCAGTTTCCATTGAAGCAAAGGGCAAATGATTAAAAAGGAAAAATAATAATAGCAGCATATATGTCTTACTTCGTCGAAATCTCAGACAGATTATGTGGCTATATCATTACCTTTGGGCTGTGCGGTGATAGCAGTCAGTCAGTAACTCAATTAGGGCAATGAGTATATTTTCACTATCAAACTAATTACATAATCAGATTTTAAATGTATTATTTAAGTGCTGTTGAAGTTAATTAAAAGAAAAGCCATATAAACTTTAACTTGATTGTTTTTTTTTTAATGCCTTTACTTACAATTACCTTTATCCTTAAAATATTAATGCACAGCAATTTTATTCCTTTGAATTAATAAAACATTGCATTTAAGATTAAAACGCTTAAGACTTAAATGAAAGCCTTAAAGATGATGCAAAGAACAAGCTTAACTTTAAATACGCAAAAATAAACCGTTTATTTCCGAGAACAAATTGCCAAAGCGCAACGTACTATAAATTTATTACTCATACGCAGCGGTTGCTGGCATCACCCACGTTGCATGCAGCTAGAAAATCAACGGCAGCGTTGTTGCATCAGCATAAAACTTAAACGAAGTACTAAAATGCGCTAAGCTGTTAAATGAATTTTAGCTGTCTGCTTTTCGAAAGACCAAAGTTCAAATGCAAATGCGACGCACAGTTTGATGATTATAATCATACACATACATATACATATATTTGGGAATGATTCGAAATGGATTTTAGCGTTAATTACTGCATTCAAAGCCTAAATGTCACGCATACGCAGCGTGTGTCACACGACCGCACGCAATATTACACATACGCCCCATTTGATGTACTTGCAGCCCCAAATGACGCCGCTGTCATCGTCACTGCGCCAGCCACAGACCGAGGTATATGGCATTGTGGAGCCACTGATTGAGGACACACCCTGTGCGAATCGCGCCTGTCTCCTAAACGCCGATTGTTGCCCCACAGGTGTCTGTGTCAACACATATGGCGGTGAGTGTGCTTCATGCTTTCCCAACTAATTGCAATCTCTCTGTCTACTCAGCTTAACTGCGTACATATTTTCTTTGGCGATAGAGGGCAAATGCGTTTATGTGTTTGGTCGGCAGCGAGATCTCTGCGAGCGACATGCGGACTGTGTAGCAGGCAGCGCCTGCATGCTTGCCCCCCAGGAGGGAATCTGGCGATGCGAAACGGAGTCACCAGTGCTGCAGGATGTGTTAAGTGTGCGTCCCAAACAGCCGCTAGGCAGCGATTGCAGCAGCAGCAGCGAATGTCAAGTGATCAAGTAAGTGCCACAAAAAACACATATATTTGTGAGGAAAGATTATGAACATATTCTTTGCCTGTGTAGGAGGCAAAACAAGAGAAAAAATCACAAGATAATCAACTATTAAAATAGTTCATTTTACTATGAAGTTTTTCACTATGAAACGTACAACATGTTGATTCAACCAAAAACATAGTCGAATAGCAAAGCGTTCATATTCGCTTATATAGGGTTTTTCAATGAGGGCGGGTAGATGTTGAAATGGAATAAAACAAGCAGTGTGTGAGGTATTAAGAAAATTATGTTTTTATGTGGAAGGCCCATGTTTGCCATTAAGTATGGAATATGACATCATGCAAATGCCCGCCTCGGCTTCTTACGGTAGCACGAATCCGAGTGGTCCAATTTTCAATGACTCTTCCGCATAGATCGGGCTGAATTTAATATTTAATATATTTAATATATAAATATTTAAATCAAAGTACACTTTAAATTGTCGTTCCATTTTCATTGTAACATTGAACCATATATATATATATATATATATATATATATATATAGTTCCATTCCATAACTTTTTCTTATTATATCCGAAACGCAATGGCTAAGGAATTAACTTAGTAAACGAGACTTCGCAGGGTCAAATCGCATCTATGGCCATAATATTTCGTATTTGGTTAGTTTGTTTTAATTAACTTTACATTTATTTCTAGACTTTTCAATAATTTAAATTATATATCAATCGTTTCTTGTAGATTATGGAATCAAAATCAATACGAATGTTTTTAAGGGATCCGAGATGCTGAAATGAATATTTTCATATTATAATTCAAATATTTTTGTGCATCAATATAGATACGTCGTGAATTAATTATGAGAAATGTTGGGCTTTCAATTTCATAGTAATTCTTGATTTAACGTAATTTAACATGTAAAGATAAGCATAATCATTTTTATTGCTAAATCAGACACGAAAATAGTTGGATTAACCATGAATATGCTGATTTTTACTATTTTTTTCTCTGGGTGTATGGTTCAATAACCATATCATAAATATGCTTATTTGTACTATGTTTTTCTCTCGGTGTATGGTTCAATAACCATAGCAATAGTCTAGTGGCTTTTATACTGATTCGGTTTAGTTTAACTTATCTTTCTGCTACAACAGTTCAATTCAAAAAAATAAAACTACGAAATATACATAATTCTACTTATAAGTGAACTTTTAGCAGTACCTAAATGTGCTGCTAGTCAAGTTTTCTTACTCATCTCGCACTTATTAACTGTTGCATGTATGTTTTGTTAAAACGTTCAGCGGCATGTGTTGCCAACAGCAGCGTTTGCATCACCGTGGCACCTTCAAGCTGAGCTGCGGCTACTTTCGCGATGCCTTCGACTGCGTCGATGTGACACAAGAGGTAACTAAAACGAACTTATTCCTTATGCCTATACTTTAAAATCCACTCTGTTAGCATTGGCCAAGCGTGTTCCAGCCTCGTCGCACTTGAAGCCGCGGAGCAATCGGAGAAGGCGAAGAAGCAAACTAAATACCACATATATTAAAATGAAGACAACGGCACCGATTGATTAAAATATACACAAGAATACTATATCTAAAGAAAAATTGGAAATTTATTAACACGTCAAATGTTTAACAAAAGCATATCACTCTTGTTGTTTATATATGTGTATGAAGTATTTAGTATAGTGCTAAAAATATTCAACACAATTAAAATACAATATTAATATTCAACATATATAACAATTTTAATGTGTCTTGCGTAGAAACTAATAATGATATTAACCCATTAAATAACAAAAAAAAAAATACTGACTGAGGCATTCAATGTTATTACAGCAAGTATTAAAAATTATTTACTTTATTCGAATCAGCTCGTTCAAACTCTAAATGTACAAAAACAAAATTTTCAATCTAAGAAATATAAGCATAATAATTAAATATCAAATATATGGCAATCGAAATGTGAACTGTACCTTTCGCATCGAGTCAAGTCAAGGAATATGAATTGAAACAAGCGAATGCACATTTAAATTTCTACATTTATTTGTGTTTAAAATGTATCCTATGTAAATGTAATTTATGAAAATCAACAATCATGCAAAATGTTAATGAAGAAACAAAGTAAACAAATAAACAAATCAAATGTAAGGCACACGAAAAGTGTGAAGGGCGCACGCCCATAAAACCAAAAATCGAATTTTAATATAATTATTCATGGGAATTTCAGTTTTGCGGCTTTTTGGTTTGGTTTTAATATATACGATATGTGCTTGTAGCATTTATTTCCATGTTTCAACCAAAGAGAATTTAAGATATATCTCAAAGAGAATTTAATCTCAAAGATATAAAGAAAGAGAATTTAAGATATATTTAAGATATATCTTAAATTGTCTTTGGTTTCAGCTCATGTTTGGATGATTCTGTTAAAATAATGTTCGTTTAAATATGTTGCCCCGGGACGTCTGATTAGTCTGATGTTTGCAAAACGAGCTTTTAAGTTCAGTTGAGTTCAGTTCATGGCTGAAGCCGATTCGCCTTAAGCACAATTGCAGCCTTCACAAAAAATAACATTTTTCTTGTCTTTTAAGCTATCTAAGAAAGCTATCTTAAGAAAGACATTTAAAACAAGTAAGAAGGCTCTAGGCGAGAAATCCTTACTAGACTATACCCTAAACACCATACTCTACGCATTCAGTCATTCATAACTTCAATGATCCATATCTCCGGTGTTTCCAAACCGATTTTAAAAAATATTTAACAGATTCTCATTATTTCGTATAATGTTTCAAACTGCATCATCAAGTTTTCCAAATTTTATTGTTATCGATCGCATGTGTATATCGAAAACGGGAAGAGTTATCGAAAATTTAAAAAAAAAACACCTGTACTGCCTAGGGATTATGCGAGCTTATGTTCGAAATCTGGAGTCTCTAATTCTTATAGCCTCTGAGACCGACGCATTCATACATACGGACAGACGGACTAACTATATCGACTCGGCTGTTGATGGTGATCAAGAATATATATACTTTATGGGGTCGGAGATGCTTCCTTCTGCCTGTTACATACTTTTGCACAAAGCCATTATACCCGTTTTACCCATTCGGAAAATGCATAGTAATTCTAGTATATCTGCGCTAATTTCGATGAATATTTATATAGTAGATATAATAGTTATATAGTTTAGTCATACAGTATGTGTATATCGATAACAGGCAGAGCTATCGAAATTTTAAATTAGTTGTGCCCATGGTATATGAGAGTTTTTATTTAAAAACTGAAGTATCTAGCTTTTATGCGGAGAGACGAATGGCTATATCAACTTGGCTGTATATAGTATATGTACATATATATATATATATATGCTTCCTTTCACAAAACCATTATACCCTCTTTTTCACATTTCATGGTACAAAAAAAGAGGGAAAAAAATAACAGCATTTTTGTGTTTGCCATGTAGAACTCCATCCCAAATGTTATTTAGAAATGGCAAGGGCAAACTCGTTGCTGGCAATTAATGTAAACATTTGAATTAAAACACATTTGTAGCCAAATGAATAAATAAATGACTTGACTGGCAAAAGTCCTGGGTCTTCCTTTCTTCTGGTCTGCGCTTTCATTTGCCGAGTAAACAAATATAGAGTTTTGCTCAAAGGCTGAAAGGAATGCAAAGTTCAGGAACTGTTGAGCGAAGATATTAAATACACACAATGCTTTTTGTTTGTTGTTTTACAAATATTTCGGGTTTTTTTATTTGTGCCAGTAAAAACGCAGCTTAAAGCTAAAAGTTAGACTCTGTTTACACTTTCAACGCTTTTATTTGTTTTCTTTTTTTTGTTAACAGTACACCGTAAATGCTTCACATACTCATATCCAAATTCCAATTCACATCTTGCTACTATCGCTCTCGCTTTCATTAACTCTGTCTCTTTGTTATATCTCTTGATTCCAATTACGATTAATACACATTTCACGAACAGATTTACATCATATCTTTTGCTCATAAACACAAAGAATCTTTTACACATTTGAGGCTAACAATTAAATCAAAGTTTTCGCTTTGATGTTTTCTTAGCTGCGAAATAGGAAATTATTTTTATTAAGTATACAATATTTTTTAATAATCATTTTTGTTTTTGCGCATTGTTTATGAAGTCTTTTCGTAGTTTTCGGCTGTTCGGTTTTGATGGTTTGTTTCGATATTTTAACTCAGTACTGTTTTTAAATTGCCTCTCAAGATTATGTTTCGGGGCTTGTAAGCATTTTATTTATCGGTGTTGTCTGGATCTTGGCAGATTGTTGATCGTTTTTTAACATTGTTATCAGATTGTAGTATTTACACATTTTACAATTACAGGAATATTCTTTGTAAAAACTTAAAATTACATTTTTTTTCTTTCGTTCACTGAAAAATTGGAATCGAATTCAGCAAAAATTACAAATTAAAGGAAATTAGTTTAACTTAATATATGGTAATCGTATATATGTTTAGTGCCTAAATTAATAGGAAATCAAATTTCGCAGGCCGAAAGATATATATAACAATCTAGTTTAGGTTTACACATAGTGGTACCATTATCTTTTCTTCATTTTTGTTTCGTTATACGCATATCAAATAGAACTGTTATACATAATATATATAATTAGAATATGATGCTTAGTTTTAGTTTGATGTAAGAGTAAAATTAATGGTTACTCGATTTTTGTTTTGTTTTTTTCTCTTGTAATCTCTTGGTGTTGACAGAAAACATTTAATGTTGTATAGAAACTACTATTGCAGGCTTGTTATTCTTTGTTTCTTTCGCTTGGCTATGGCATTGTTGAGTAAGGATTTATGTGCGTGTGTGGGTGAGTGTGTGTGTGTGTATGCGTGTGTGTGTAGACATGTAAAACATTTAGTTCTTTCGATCACGACAGACAACACAATTAAAATGTAGCAAAGTTTCTTAAAATTATATTTTACTCATCGTGTTTATGTTTTGTTCATGAAACATCAAGTTTCTTACAATGCAAGCATTTATACATACATAAATATATAAATTTAAATGTATTTCTGTATCAACTTGTTTAGTTTTTGTTTAAGGACTACAGTAAAAATAGGAAAAACAAGCTTTGGTTATAACAGAAAATGGATATGAAAAACAGTAGGCGTGTGGCATGCAGCAAGCGGCGCGCAATATATTTTTTTTTATATATATATATTTTTTCTCAATTCTTGTTTTTTTGTTTTTTTTTGAAAATTTACTTCTTGTTCCTGAGTTTATTTTGTCAACGATAAATGTATCTATATAAATGTGTATATAATGATTATTATTCATCTAAGTGCAGCACTAAAGTTGCCTGCTAAATGAATTTTTTGTAACTGGTTTTTCTAAGTGGTTCATTATGTAATCTTATGTTTTTGTTGCTGTTCTCACTGCGGCTTCAGTCTTGGCAAAGTCTTTTAACTGTTAGTATTTTTAAATTTGTTTTTTTTTGGGGTTTTTTGTTTTTGTTTTGTGAACAGTGGCTATAAAAAATATATACGTACATATTTTGGCATGTATGTGACTGTGTGTGTATACATATTTAGGCCCTAATTGTTTCATGTTAATAGCACAAATTGGCAGTGCGGCAATTTTGTGGCGCGCCGCAATGCTCAAGCCAAGCAAACAATGCCAACGAAATTTTATATATATATGTACAAAAGCAAAACATGTGGAATGAAAGGGTGGAAGGAGAGGGGTTGTGGGCGTGTGTGTGATGCGTTTGAGTTAGGTCTAAGTATTTACAATAGGTATTTGTTATATATATATATATATAGGTTATATCTTAGTTTTCTGTTTTTTTTGTTTTTGTTTTTGCTGCTTTGTCGCTTAAAGGTAACACGGGGCCAGGTTACAGGTTACACAGGTGCGATATACATATCCTATCCTTCTTTTTGTTTGTTTTTTGGGTTGAGGGGAGGGGGTGGATTTTTGGCTACACACACTAGAGCCACAATCAGTTCTTGACCTTGTCCTCGACACGTATGCTGGCTAGCGTCTTTTTGATGCGCAACGCGGTGAGGCGTGCAACTGGATTTGGATACCAGCACTCCTTCATGACCTTGGCCATATTGTGCAACACGTCGGATGCATGCCAACGATTTGGTATATTCGGTCGGCTCTTCTCAATGCAAACCACCTGCAATTCACCAAAAAAAATCATTGATTAGCATGCAACTACGTATTGAATTGAAGTAAACTGCCAACCTTCTTCATCTCCTCAATGCTGGGATCGGGCTGCACAGCATCCCAGTAGGGCAATTGATATTCCTCAAAGATCATGCCCATGTTGCAACGACGCGCAATCTCCCACAGAATCAAGCCAAAGGCATAAACATCGGCACGCTTATACGAATCAAAATGCTGTGCATTCATGCTCTCGTCGAGCACTTCGGGCGCCATGTAACGTTTGGTGCCCACACGATGTGTAGAGGGTATATCCACCGAATCATCCTTTTCTACATGTCGCACGGCCAGTCCCAGATCACCAATGGCACAGCTCAAGTTCGACTTGACCAGTATGTTCTTTGACTTGAGATCACGATGCGCAATTGCCGGCTTGCCGCGTGTGCCCACAATATCCATATGCAGATGCGCCAGTCCCGTGGCAATGCTCAAAGCCATGTTGAGCATTGTATTGGTGTCCACCGTATGCTTAGTCAAATAGTCAAACAATGAGCCATTCTCATGATAGTCGGTGACCAGCCAAAGTTGAGTCCAGGTGCCGTTGTCTGTTGGTTGGGTTGAACAAAAGCAGTTTTTAAACAGAACATTTCAACATTTATAAGAGGCAGCTGCTCAAAAACTCACCCTTGTTGTCTGCGGCTATGAAGCCCAATATGTTTTCATGTCGCAACATGACTGTCTGATAAATCTCAGCCTCTCGAAACCAGGAGCATTCCTCACGGCTGGAAAAGATCTTGACGGCAACATTCTCGCCACGCCAGCGACCGCGCCACACCTCCCCGAAGCGTCCCTTGCCAATTACGTGGCACAGCTGCACTTGGCGCGCTATCGAACGCTGCACCAACAGTGGCAAGCCGGCTAAGAAAATAGATGAAGAAGGTTAAAGCGCACACAAATATCATGAACACTGTTTTTTACCTGATCCCGAGCCCGAGGTGGTCATCTCAATGATATCATGCAGCGTTGTGTTTCCATTTAAAATAGGATCGTAGACGGAATCCTCCTTGGCGAAGGGTCGCCCGTTGGCCAAACGCTTGCGCCGCTGACAATAATACCAGGCAACGGTGCCGGAAAAGCAGATAAGAAGCGTGATGCCGACAATGATGGCAACCAGTTCCCAGCTGGTTAGCGTTTGGCTTGGATTAAAATCTAATTAGAACATAATTTTGATTAGTTGGCGACTTATTGCGTTTGGGGAGCAAAGCGGAGCTGCGCAAAGCTGAGCGTGAGAATTAATGGAAAATTAAATGCCAGAAAATTAGTGAGTAAAGTGAGAAAACAACATGCATAAGGTCCAGCCATATTAATCAAAACACCAATAAATACCAAAAAAAAATACAATAACAAATAAACCCAAGGTGCAATCTCAAATTAGTTAGTGTGTGTGTGTGTGTGTTAAATATAGTTAATATTGCACTAACCTGCTTATGACTTTTGGTAGTTACATTTGCACGTCAATATTTACAAACCTTTGCATACTTTTGCAGCGAATAGCTTAAAATCTAAAGAGCAATAAACTGAAAGCACACACAGACACGCACCCATACATACATACATATACACGCAGACACGCAGTCACACGCACAAGAGCAGTGCAAATGAGCAAACACACGGCTACACTAATAATATTTAGATGAGCAACAAAACAAAAAAGAGGAGAAAAGAAAACATACATAAATAGGCTGCAGACAGCAAAACACACACAAAAATGCGGCCATAAATGAATGGAATGAAACCGTTAGGCAGCGACGCCAGCAGCGCAGCGTCACGAACATTGCAATGCAGTCGAAGCACATGAATGAATATGAATGGACAACGACGCCGACGCCGACGACGACGGCGACGGCGACGGCGACGACGACTATTGCATAAACAGCAGACAGACATATACCGCAGACAGGCGGGCAGCGCGAGCTAACGAGAGAGGGCGACTGCGAGCGCAACATAAACAAAGAACGATGTCTGGAACGATGACAGCTTTTGCTCTTGGCTAGTTGTTGTTGTTGCCGTTGGCGGGCCCCCCTTGAGACAGTTGTTGTTGTTGTTGGTAGTGGTGATATTGCTGACGCAGTATTTGTTGCCTACTTCCTTTGGCTTTTGTCTGTTGTGCGTCGTGTTTTTAACAAGTCAATATGAATGATGCGAAAGGTCAGCAGACAACTCGAAGTAAGTGACATAGTGTGGAAGGAGGGACACGCAGAAGGGTAACAACGCGCGAGACAAGGTGAAAAAATACACAGCAACAACATGAATGGTGCGTCTGAGTGTGGTGTGCTTGTATGTGTACGTGTGTGTATGCGTGTTTGTGGAATGGAACAAAAACGAGGAATTCCAACAAACCAAAATGGGATTCTTTTTTCTAAGACGGCACAACGCATATATGTAAATGTGGAACGAAGACGGGGGAGTCGACAGTATGACTGGTGTATGTGAATTAGTGTGTGTGTGTGTATGTGTGTGTGTGTGTGTGTGTGTTTTTGTTATACAGTAATTTCTGTCTAAAACGAAACGCAAATGATGCGGTGCAATGACATGGGCATGGCTTGACTAGCGAACGCAGGAAAGGGAACAACTTCGAATGTGCCCACTAATATTGTATGATGTAATGTGTGAATGGATGAGGAATGGCAGGTGGATGGGTGGTGGTTGGGTTGGGTGTTCTTTAAGCAACTCTCACCTGGTACAACACCATTGTAATTTTCACGCGTATTGCAAAAATCATCTTGACAACATTGTGTGGAGGAGGTCGGTGTAGAGCCATGACACCAGGTGGGATCTTCGGGTGGTAAGTGGTTTGCTAGGGTCAGGCATCTACATACACATACATATTACATATACAGAAAAGTGGATTTTCTCTCTTTCGTGTTGTAGTAGAGCTTAAAGTATTTAGTCTAATTGTTTTTTAGTTACTACTTAGTTAGGCAATAAACGTTTTTTAAATACTATTTCACATAGAGTGAGTAGCAGGGGTAGTTGTTGTTCTTTATGCGTAGTGCAGTTGATAAGCAGCAGTTGTTGTTGTTTTTGTTATAGTTGCAATTGTTGTTGTTGTTGTTGTTGTCTACTTAATAAACAAAATATTGCATCAGCGCAGCCAGCGTGCAGCAGAGGCGTGGTCAAAGAGGAGGAGGGCCATATATCAAGGCAGCAGCGGTTTTACTTTTAGCTGTGTGCATACACCAGATTAAACATATATACATATACATATTCGATGTTTAGAAGAGAAGTTTCAAGATATTCCCAAGTTCGGTTATGTACAAATACGAGCGATGTGAGAAGCACCAGGAACAAATTCGAGGCGAAGAAGTTTGTCGAACCTGTTACAATCGTCTGCAGTAAGCGAATAATTTCGACTTAGTCAACACTGAAAATTACACAAAAATCAATTTCTGACTCATGAACACACCTAATGCATGTCATGGTAGATTTTAAGCCACACCTTATAAAGAAAAATAAAGCTACTTAAATTACAATTGCAATTACAAGTTTTAAAGCACCTAGAATCGAAAAGATTACGTGAAAAAATATATTTGTCATGCAAAAGTTGATTGAAATACTACATATTTCTTTGCTAATATAGATTGTATAAGGTGTAGGTGTGGGTGTAGTTGTTGTTTTTGTTGTTGTAGTTAAGATAGTCAAAAACTAGATACAATAAGAGAGAGAGAAAGAGAAGCAGAATAACAGGCGGCAAGACAAGGCAAGTAACGTGCAAAAAAAGAAGAAGAAGAAATTTACTCAATCAGAAAACTACCAAAAAGCAAATGAATAATAATTAGAAAATCATTCTAAAATGTGCCTACGAAATTATTTAGCAAATCGAAATTAAAAATTATAATTAACATAAATTGTTTAATTGAATTAATATAGTATATTATTTGTTGTGCAAATAGAGTGTGTTGTTGTTTTGTGCAGAAAACAAAAGAATAAAGAGTGCAAACCAAAAAGCTTTGAGAGAAAATAGTGGTTTTTGTTTTAATCTAAATTGTTTGTTTGCTGTTTTTTGTTTATTTTTTTTGTATTATTATTTTTTTTAGTTTACTATTTTTGGTTTTTGCTGTACCTTTTTCAAATATCCTTTTCATAAGCTCTTCTTTATTGCAGAAATCCTTACTACAACAGCTAATTCTATACGTATCGTATTTACTGCGACTCGAGAGGCATTCCAGCGGCTCGCGATGCAGTTCGTATCGCTTATCGAGGCAACTGTGCAGCGATAATACAAGATTTGTAAGTATGTATTGATATATTATGGTTGTTGTTATATTTGTAAAAGGAGAGAGACAGAGAGAGAGAGAGAAAGAAGAGCGCATGGGACAACAGCAACGGCGAGCGAAACAAACAGAGAGTGTGGATTTACAGTTAGGGTAATTTGGTACTTTTTTTTTGTTGTATTTGGTTGGGTGTTCAAGACATTAATTGAGAGAGCGCGAGAGTGAGAGAATAAACGGGATTAGTAACAATTTTGTTGTTGGCCAGTCTGGTTAGTTAGTAGCAATCAAAATGAAAGAAACAAAATATGTAAAATAGAACTCCGTTGTTGTTGTTGCAGTTGCTGTTTTTTTGGTTTGTGGTGGCTTTTTAGTAGTGTGCTTTTGTGGGTTATGTTCACTCTTTCAAGTCGAACTCAACACGAGCAAAAAAGTAAAGAGAAAGAGAACGAACGAACGAACGAACTAACTGTAACAAAGCAACTGGAACGACGTGCGATGCTCTTGTTTTTGGCAGTTAGCAGTTGAGTAGCAGCTTTGGGGGTAAAAGGGTGGTCAGTCAGTAAACGAATTAGGCACGTGCACAACTATAGCGCACCTTCGTAGATAACCGAGGACGAAGAGGAGGACCCTTGAGCAACCGGCGTGCCACTGGCAGACAGCGCATAATACTTGATAACGGGTCGCAGTTGACGATTACAAAAGTCACGATCGTTGCAACACGCATGGCCGCCACGTCGGGCGGCGGGGCGTGCTGTTGGGCCACCATGGCGACCCTCGTTGCACCAGATGAAACGGCCGGGCGGGAAGCTCTGCGACATGTTGAGGCAGCTACGCAACAGAGTTCTTGTATGCAACACACACATTCACACACACCCACAAGCGGTTTTGGTGTGTGTGTGTGTGTGTGTGTTGCACGATATACATTATTCTATAGAATGGAATACTTACCGAAAACTAAAGATTATCTTGCTGTCCGTATCCTTTTCCACAGAGGTGAAGCAATAACCGTCCGTTTCGCATATATGATTCGTCTCCTTGCAAATATCACAATGGCATTTGATTGTTTCTGCAAAGAATGAGAAAATGCAAAATATAGTACAAAAGCAACTAAATCTAAGCAAGTGAAGGCAAAAAATGTTCATAAATCTCGATAAATTCAAACCCATATAATACCTTCGAAGAAGAAGTAAGCGACCAATCAAATGATATATTTCTAATGGATTTTGCTAATTTCTTTACGCTGGGGCCATTATTGGAGGATTGCAAAAGTCTGGTGTCGATTATAAACTTATTACCATTATTTGCAACTTATTCACAATTGTACGATATGTTTTAAATATATTTTTTAACTAGTAGTTTGCCTCAAAAAGTACTTAAGAATCACAATGTATTCCCGACAGATATTTTTTACTTCTTGCTTCAGTTTCGAACTCAAATGAGGACAGTAAAACAACACAGAACCGAGCCAATCATACATTATCTTCAACAATGATAGCCTATGTTTTATTCTTACTTATAAGCTATATTATTGTAGATTTTCATTAAAATCCATTCAGTATTCATTGCGTGAAAGAGTAACAAACATCTTTACAAACTTTTACACATATTATAATAAGATTAACAGGATTTTCATATATTTTTCTCTCGTCCTACTTGCCCTGAACACATTGAAATTGGCTAAAAAGGGTATAATGGTTTGTGCAAAAGTATGTAACAGGCAGAAGGAAGCATCTCCGACCCCAGAAAGTATATATATTCTTGATCAGCATCAACAGCCGAGTCGATATAGCCGATATATAATATGTCCGTATGTATAAACGCGTCGATCTCAGAGGCTTTAAGAGCTAGAGACTCCAGATTTGGAACATAAGCTCGCCTTATATAACTCTTCCAGTTTCCGATATACACATGTAATCGATAACAACAAAATCTTGAATTTGAAAAACTTTTAAACGGCGTTTGAAACACTAGACGAGATACTTACTTGTTGACTTATATTTTCAGCAGAACATCAGCTTTAAGCTGTTACACAATAATAAATAGAGTCCTACTGGTCTCCCTTACTACCAAAACTAGATCGACTCTAAGATCGACACGATAACGCGAATATAGCGATAAGCTTGTGAATGAATGAGCCCTATTTACTGCCGTGATTACTGAGCGCGATAAATACACCAATACTTACATATATATAAAGTCTAGTTTAAATATAGAAAGTACATATATGCTGTTGTATAAAACGTAATTGAATTATTGTAGTGTAAATAAAGTTATTTATAAATTAGTGCAAAATAATCAAGCTTAAGTTATTTCGATTCTAAATAAACTTAATGGTCAATTTCTTTTATTAACACTTGAAGAATAATCCTATACTACCAATTAACAACAGTTACCAAGTCGATCATTGGCCTAAAGATTTGACATGAGCCGTTTTTTGGCCAATTAGCAAGTTGTTAGCAGGCGCATTGAAAGTTTCATTAACCATAATTCGGTATTCTATATATATATATTGCTTTTTGTCAAGCGATCGCAGACAGAATCGGTGGGTGGTAGATAGAGGGGTTGGGGGGGTGACTTGGCGGCAGCTCAGGTTTCTCGTTATGCACAGAAAAAAACAAAAGCCATTCAGCATAATAACAACAAAAGCCGAACGTGAGCCGAGAGCCGACGAAGACAAGTGCAAAACGGAAAGCATAAAATAACCCAGACGAAGTCAACGTCGCTGCTTGCTGCGCTGCTAACGTTGCGCGCCAGTTTTGTTTAGCTGCAGTTGCATTTCAGCTTTGTTATTGTTGTTGTTACGGTGGCGGTGGCGGCGGCGGCGGCGAGGGCGGGGTGCGCGGTGCGGGGTAATGTGTTGGATGGGTTCGAAATGCAAGCAAAGTTGTCTGCTGCAGTCAGTCTGGAATGGGATTTTGGAGAGCTTTTTGTCTGCTCTTCTTGCCACAGCGCATTGACATCGCTGACGTCACGCGAGACACGAGGAATGGGGCATGTGGCAGTAGGCATGAGGCACAAGGCGAGACGTGTCAGAGACAGTTGAATGAATGGATGGATGGTTGCACGGCCGTTGGGCCTTCAACTTATTGCAGGTTGTGAGCTGCACTCTTTTTGAGGTGTTAAAGTCACGCGAGTCTCGCTTCTGTGCCTCATTTTGTGTCTCGTCTCCGGTGTCCGGTGTCTGCTGCAGCTACTCATCAAGAATTAACGCAAAGCGGGTATATAGGTTAAAGCAAGTTACAAGTATGCCTAATTTTAATACTCAAATCTTAAGGGGTCAAAAAAAAAAACTACCTTTAAGAGAACATTTTTAATAATGATATAAGTTCGTAATAAAGGTATCTCCGTTGTGAGGATGTTCATTATAGAGAAGATCGACTGTCTATCATTTTTGTACGTCTAAACAACTTAATTTTCCAGTTTCAGCAATGATTTCTTGAAAGTCGCTTGGAAATATATTTTTTTGTACAATTCCTATTTTTTTATTTAGCGATATCGTATAATTTAATGCTTGTATATCTTAATTAAAAATTAAACTATGATTTTGAAGGCATTTTACGCTTATTTTTGTATTTTTTTAGCTTTTGTTTCTGTTATTTTTTCTTTCGCACCTTATTTCTAATTATGTTCTTCCATATGCTTTAATCTAACGTTCGCGCTGACTAATATTCGGGGTTTTCCTAGAACTAATCTTACAAATATTCTTCCGTCGCTTTATACATGCCCTTCTACGCGATTCTCATACAATCAAGTACGGCTTTGACGTGTTTCAAACCCTAACAAATCTTAATTTCAATAACATAATTGAATTCTCTGAACTAGCTTATATTTAAAGTTGAGACTTTCGTCTTCATTAACTACAGGGTATTGCCCAGTCGATCAGAGTGTAAGCGATACCCTATTTTTTGTTGCGCGAACTTACTTTCGTGCTTCTTGTTGTGCAGCGGCGCGTAAGTGGGCAACGACACTTGCATCTGTGTGGCAGATGCGGAGGCGACGGCGACGGCAACGGAGGATGAGGCGGCGCCATTTGTAGGCAATTGTATATTTGCTGAGCTAACGTTGTTGTTGTTGTTGCCATGGACGCTGTTATCAGCGAAAGGCAGCGACGATTTAGTTAGATAAGCGCCAGCTGTTTCATTTGCTTTTGTTGTTGTAGTTGTTGTTGTTGTTGTTGTTTTTGGTTCTGGCAACAATTTGTGAGCAACTTTTGCAGCAGCTTCATTTGTGGTATTTATGACAATTTCAATCGGCGAAGCTGCAAACAAAGAGGAAGCAGAAACAAATTTAGGTTAGTTTCGGAGCGGAGGAAAAGGTGGAATGGGGGTAGGTGCAGGACACTTACCGGAGCCGACTTTGAGCAGCGCCAGAATGCAGAGCAAGTGCGTCCACATTTTTGGTTCGGTTTTTTTCTGATCAACGCGATTGACTTGTTATTGTTTGCGTGTTTGTGATATTCTTTTGTTTTCCGCGCACACACACACATAAACACACACACACACACGCAGAGAAGCGCGCTGGAACAAGGTCTGTGTGCAAACTTATGTATTTATACTCCTTGTTGACGACAACTTGGCGACACAAACAAAAACTATGTAAAGAAGGAAGCCAACAACAACGACGGCGACGACCACGACGACGACGACGACATCGACTTCAGACGGCGGCAACTAATTTGCTTTGTATTGCGCATTTATTGTGAAGGACTCGGAGTCGGCCTTGCGAGCTTACATTTTGTTTAAGTGCAATTAGCACTATTTTTGACCGTTTTTGGCATTTTATGTGCACCTGGCACGCACATTATTAGTATTGAATGCACATAAAGAACTCTTTAAAAATCGTCCACTTCGTGCAAAATCCAATTAGAAAAATTCATTCCCCTCCCACTTTAATGGATAATTTTTTCAACCGTATTTTCATCACGTGAGTTTGGCACTTGTGCGGCTTTATTTTAAACTGAAACTTATTTACAATTGTGGCCAGCACTTTGAATTGTATGGTGCACGATTCTGTTTGCTTTAAATTGTATTAATTATTAGTTATATATGCGATTTGGTTTAACGAAATCAGCGGAAAACCCGTCTGTGAGCGAGTGCTGTTGCGAACGATGTGACCGTTTTGAATTAGTACAATAATATTGAACAATTGCTAGAAAAAATACCAAATAAATGGCGTTGCCACATCATGCTTTTCCCCATCACGACCAGTTATAAACAAAACCAATGATTTTTCTTTTTATTTTAAATGCATTTCCATTGCTTGCAATTGGACGAAATGTACATTTTTTGGTTATGGAGGTTACATGAATTTATTTCCAAAAGTTCCAAAACGCCAAGCAGTTAACAAAAACAGTTTTTGTAAATTTAACGAACAGGACGTCGGCGCAGCTTATTTATATCAATTATGAAATGCCTATTGCCACAAAAGGCTCAAAAGCGATAGTGGTGGCAAGCCAGGTTCCGCACCTTTCGAGAAACCTATAAATTAAAAATCAATAGATAACATAAGCACCCCATATGTACACACGTGCTGCAATGCACTTACCTAGATAAAGAACCATTGGCACAAAGCCCCAGTGGAATGTGGTCTGAATGACGTCGACAACAACTCCCAGACGCTCCTTAGCTCCGTCGGAAAGAACCATTTCGCTTTATTGTTGTTAAAAATTGCGGAAGCCGAATGCTCACGCTCGTATTATGAAATGCCTGGACAACGAAAGTGATGGACAGAAAAGATCAAGTGTTGGAAAGTGTTTTTTTTTTTGCGCGAAAAATATATATCGGCTACTAAGCTACTACAAAATAACTTAATTTAAATTTGTTTATTTCAAATGATTAATATGCTGTCAAAATACTAAACAAAGCCTTCTTTTAAAGAAAATTGTACTTTTACCAGAATTTTTGCAAGGCTATTTACATTGGGTTGAGGATACAATGTAAAATGTAAACAAAGCACCAGCGCTGCCAGCCTTACAGTAAAATCGCGTGCTTTAAAATTACAGATTCTGCCTAGAGATGAACGCGTGCTGAGTAAGCCAAAACAATTAACAAAGTCTTACATCGTATATTCTCTCACGTCGACACGCGCCCATCGCTGGTTCTTTTCCACTGCAGCCCTGTCATATGGTGTGGCATGCCCGCTAGAGAATTTTATTTGCTTTTTATTTATTAACGAATTAAATAATTTTCTCGCAGAACGCTCGGAACTGCATAATAGAGGAGACGTCAATAGAGTGCAAAGCATATACTATAACTCACACATACAACGTAAGTGATAAGCAAGTGTCGACGACTTTCACACTGACACTTTTCACACAAAAGAAAAGAGTGAAAAATCAATTTGTATTATGTAAACTCAATTTGTTTATATTACAGATAAGAATTGCTCGAACGGACCATGAAAACAACTAATTTGGGATTGTACGCATTTCGTTTAACCTTCGGCCAGGTGAGCATTCGCATTAAAGTGAAGGAAGCAAAATATATGCAAATTTAGGGGGATATTATACACAAGCAAAATATCCCAAACACGTTTCTGAAATTCCTACTGCAAAGACACACACACACAGTCAAATGGAGAAAATGCATAATGTCGGTGATATTTGTGAGGAATGCCAGCAACGCGGCCAACATCATAAGCTGCGATATTTTTACATTAACATGGAGGATCAACTGCTTAAATGTGAATCCCGCTATTGTCTCTGGCCGCAAAATGATCTCGTTTCCTCCTCCTCTTCTGAAGACGAAGCAGACGATGACAATGGCGGCTCTACGCAGCAGTCCCCAAATTTGGATAATGATGATGTCTTTATTAAGAGCCTGCTCGAACAGCTCGAGACAAATAAACTACCAGCGACGGCATGCTGTGAATCTGTATCAGATTCAAACCAACATAGCTTTGCAACCAGCTCAAATATACCAACAGATTCTGAGGAATCGATCAATGTTGTGGAATTTCTCTCACTGCCTGATCTTTGGGAGCAGACCAAGCAACCGGATCGAGTTGTACCTGGAAATTCTATGACTAAGTCCAGCTGCAAGCCGGTGCTTCCCACAAATTTCCTGGTGCCGGCCACCAGCTACAATGCGGACGACATTTTAAATTTCGATTTTACTCAACTAGCAGCAGGAAATACAACGACACCACTTATCAGTCCAGTGCCTAGTTCTACCCAGACCCCAACGGCAAAATCATTCCAATTGACCCCCAAAAAGGCATCTATAAATTTCCGTAAACCGCTGCTGCCGCCGTCGCCGAAGCCGTCGCAGCCAAAACCGGAAGCATCTCCAATTATTGCAGAGTTTCTGA
This sequence comes from Scaptomyza reducta, assembly GCA_035044485.1. Taxonomy (NCBI): domain Eukaryota; kingdom Metazoa; phylum Arthropoda; class Insecta; order Diptera; family Drosophilidae; genus Scaptomyza; species Scaptomyza reducta. Next base: position 3,394,526 of record JAWNNV010000613.1, read on the forward strand.
ATGCAATCAAGAGATCACAAAATGTGCAACGCAAATCAAGCAACAAAAAAAGGCAACCAAAACAATAACAAAAACGAAACGAACAAAATAATCAAAAATTGTTTGGGTCTTTTACTTAATATACGAAATAAATTCGCATATGTATTCGAAATGTGCAAATGTATGCGTGTGAGTGCGCAGCTTGGCAAACAAATTTCGGTTTATTTATAAATTTCTTTATTTATGAGCGACACGCGTCCAGCGCATGATGACCAATGGTCACAAGAATGCAGACGGCAGTCTGCAAAGGAATCATCAATGAAAAAGGAAAGCGGAAACTGAAAAGCGGTTCAAAGCAAGTGCGTCACAAGGCGTCATCATTTTGCAATGAGCTTGGAGCTTGAACAATGTGAAATGAGGGCAGTTATAAATGTCTGTTGTATATTCTATATTAGAAGCAACTGAACTTCACAAGTGCAAAAGGCAAATCGCCTTAATGCAACCCTGCTGCCAAAGGGAAACAAATTACAAAAAATGTCCCAGGGAATTTTGTAAACATCTTGCAAGGTAATAAATAAATGCAACCCTGCTGCTTCCAAAGAAAGAGAAGAACATAGTAAAAGTACCTAAGAGGATGTTTAAAACAGAAAGATTAGAAAAAGCAATTGTATTAATAATTCAAGTGCAAATTGATAAAGTTGTTGCCGTTAACCTTAGCCCAGTGTGCCGTTTTGACGTCACATGCCACGCGTTTTCAGCGTTTTTGCGTCGTTTGATAACTTTTTATTGGAATGCAAATATAATTTTGCACAGCCGACAATAACAACACAATTAAAAGTACAGTAAAGAAATGGCAAATAAATTGTTGTTGCGATGCAAACATTACCTCAGACACACATACTCGAGAAAGGTGTTACAAGTTCATCAGCATTGCGACTACAGCTAATAATCGCTAATTAGTTCAATGAACGTGCGAATCGTTTGATTTGTGTGTGTGTGTGTGTTTCAAATGTTTGGGGTTAAGCAGACACTTATTGGCCACAAATTAAATGCTGCGCAGTTGAAACAGCAAACCGGCAACATAGACATTTGGGACATTGCCCAATTTGCGTATTCGAAGAGTTTAAAAATAAACTAGAATTATATAAAGATAAGACGCTGGCGCTGATGTTAATACCTGTTTGGTTTTTATCGTCTAATTTAATCTGTTTTGTATTTATTTGCTTGTTGCAGGCACCGCCGCTATCCGCGCAGGCCTCGACACACAGCAGCCATGCTTTCAGCTCGTCGTCGTCGCCCAATCGCGTTGTGACCCGGTCCGCAACAATGTTGGCCCTATTTGGCATTGCACTGTCCTCGTTCAGCCTGAAACAGCTGTTGGCCAACAAGCAGAAGCACAATGCGTTGCGCAAGCTCTAAGGATGTCCCAGGTCTGGAGTAGAGGATGACTGGAAAGTGGGAGTTCGTGTAACTGCGCCATACATACACATATACATATACCCATTTCTCAGTTCTCCCATTCACATTGTAGTGTATATTTGTTTATGTTTAAGTCATCAACCAACCAAAAAAAAATCACTCACAACATGGAACACAGAGACATGGCTATTCCATATATATTTTGGGATTAACCTATTAGTATATATGTATATATATTTTCTTGTTCGCACACAACAAAACTATAAAAAGAACAACACAGAGACACACTCATGCAAATGAATAATGCAACGGTTGCGCAATGCCAACAACAACACCAACAGCAGCAAAACATAATGGAATAATAACAAATTGTGATAGTTAATTGTGTACTAATGATAATATGAGGTTATAAGACCAGCAATAGTTGAAGAGCGCATCCTAAGTTGCCGTTATTTTTTAAGTTACATGTGTAAACAAGTCGCAATATATACATATATATATATATATATATATATATATATATAAATGTATACACACACACATTATATATATATATTTAGTTATTCAAATTCTAAATTTAAATATGCAAAGAAACGACTAAGTGAAAATTTATTATAATAATAACAACCAGAGAAACACAACAAAAAGGTGGGGATAGTCCGAATTGCCAAAATTATGGTCTGCAAAAGGGCGCAGCATTATCCAACATATGTATTAGTTTTAATTAAATGCATCAACATTTCAAATAAAAGCATTATCAAAATTATTTGTTGTCTCTTCTTTATGTATTTACAACATAACTTTTATTTAATATCATACAACATTCAACAAAATATCTTATTCTAAGTGATAATTAATAAACACAGTTCAGTAATTCACATAATTATGATCCAAGTCTATAACGTCTATAAGCTCATAATTCTCTGGTTCTTCTTCGTCTTCAGTAAGCTCCAGTCTCTCCTCTTCTATATCCTCCTCCTCCTCCTGCTGCTGCTGCTGCTGCTGCTCTGAACGCAACTTGACATTCCAGTGTTGTAAAGTTCTTTGCGATGGCAATGGATATCCTTTCCGTAGCAACATATTATAAACTGACGGACTAATTGCATACAGATGATACGATTCTCGCAGATCCTCCGGCGGCCAATTGATTCGTTTGCCGCTCTGCAGCTTTTGTATTTGTGCCGTCGAGAAAGTTTCCATCAAATGACTAAACAATTGACTATAACGATCATTCGATTTGCCCAGTTGCCTTTGTAGGTTGTGAATGGTTGCAGCATCTTTATCTGCAGCAAGTTTCATTTTAAAATTCTGACGTCTAAGATTCGTGCTGCAAGATTTAGAATTGAAATTAGTTTTGGTACAGTAACATTTATGTATGTGGGAATTACAAACTTTTCTTGTTCCAAACTCGTTAGATAGGCTTCAGCATCGACCATGACCTGTACGACTTCCTCCTTTGGTTCGTTATCCGCACCATCATCCTGTTCATTAACTCTTTCATCTTCATCCTCATAATCAGTTAAAAGGGCATCCAAATCTTGTTTGCGCTGCGATTTTTGATCCGCCAACTTGTTCGTTTCCTGATCCTTACGGCAATCGATCTCATTGATGTTATAGACGCTGGGCACTGAATCGGGCTTTAGCTTCAATGGTCGTGGCTTTCTGTATACGCCCAGTTCATATGGCAAGTCCCTTTCAAAGTCGCTGGCAAGAAAATGCTCGACGCATATCTTTTCCATTTTGGTGTCTATTGTATCTGGCCGTCGGCAGAAGCGAATCCAATTTTCGCACACTTCAGCATCTTTAGGGAATGCAAAGTAACGGTTTCTTGACTTTGGATTTGCGCAATGTTCAACAGCGCAAATCATTTTTGAACAAATTTATCTCAGGACAGAGCAAAATTGACGTCACGTTTCTTTCAGAATGTTTTGTTATGTCGTATTTCATGGTACTAGTTCATTTTCAATTGTTTGTGTGGAACTAGTGAGCTGCAGTTGGAGCTACAAACTGGAATCGTTTGTGTTAAATGAGATCGTTTATGTTAGTGACTTGTTATTGCACTCACTATTTTTCATCTAAAACAAACATTAATAAAATTGTGTAAATAAATATTTAATAACATATAAAATTTGTAGCCCAAATAAACAATTTGCTGCTGAACCAGAGCGTGCCATCACTGATGCTCAGTGTTGTGAAGCGAGCGCGTAACATCAAAAACATATGAGAGAAGAAAAAAAAAACATAAGACACAAATAAATGGGTGACGTGCCTAGTGCCAACACGGAATTTTGTTATTATTATTTGTAAATTGAAAATAAACGGCCCAGAGCCCTGGACACAGGCAACAAATGCGTTAAATATCCCCTAACATTAAGGAGAGCAGCAGCACTCGCAGCAGCAGTGAACAATAAAAGCAAACACCAAAGAAGATGGGCATAAACGTCAGCAGAAATGCCGACTTGGCTTCAAATGAATGGCTTCAGCGATTTGTAGGCCGACAGCATATAGCGCACGATGACGAGGCTTTCTGGAATGGTTTGCTTAACTACAACATAGTAATACCGGAGAACAGGTAAAACAAATACTTAAAACACGTCAGCAACATGATGGCTTAAAGAAATATCCCTATCTGCTTACAGCCAGGATCAGTTGAGTTTGGATTCGCGTCTGGAGACACTATGCCAATCGTTCATAGGCAACAACCTGAAGACGGGCAACTTTGGCTCGCTGATTACAGTGTTCCTGGAGAAGGCTTCGGAGCTGTTGTCGCTGTCCGATCAAGAAAGCAATATGCATGTGTGGCAAACGTTCAATGCGCTCTTCATCATACGCACACTGATCAAGTATATCAACGAGACGGGCTCGGAGTTTCAGTTACTGCAGCACTTTGAGGCAATGCCCAGCGCGGAGTTGCTCAAAGCCGCCGAGGAGCAACAGCAGCAGCTGCCAGCGGAAACAGCAACAATTGCTATTGAGGCAACTGAACACCAAGCACCACTGGCACCCATAATTGTCGATGGCGCCAAGTTCGAGACATTTATCGATGCGTTGGTCAACCTTATTGTTGTCATACCCGTCAAGGAGTTCACCTATCATCTGCATTTGGAATCGGTCAATACACTCATCACACTTCTGGCTGTACACTTGTTTGCCCAGCAACAGCAACAGCAGCAGTCGCATCATCAGCAACAGCAACAGCCCACAGATAAATCCATTGTCTTTCGCACCATTTACAAGTGTCAGCATGCGAATGTGCTGATGTCAGCGCTGCTGCATTTTGTGTCGCGTATGGTGGAGGTGCCGCACACAATGTTTGGCTCCAGTTCGGCGGGCTCTTTCGTTTTTGGCATTGCGGAATCACTACTTTCGATATTCACGTTTCGCAAGCAGCAGGATGTGCTCAAGACGACCACCGCCACCGGCGAGGAGTTGTCCCAGCAATTTCGCACGCATTATCCATTGGCAAATCAAAGTCTGTTGCTTATACTGATACTAACCAATCACTGTACCGCCCAGAATAATGCCTATCGGTCGAGCTTGTTTGGCTGCGCCGATTCCAAGGATTCGCCCAAACAGGGCAACGGTGCCGTCTCCTTTCAAATCGATTTCTCGGCCGTCTATGAGACTCTGTGTCGCATTGTGACCATCGATCAGGCGACGTTGTTGCTCTATCTATTGCTGCATCGGAATGAGCGCTTTTATAGGTTTGTCATGCAACAGCAGGATCTGGAGCAGTTGGTCATACCAATACTACAAACGCTGTACAATGCACCCGATAGCAATTCACATCACATCTACATGTCACTGATTGTTCTGCTCATACTCAGCGAGGACGAGGGCTTTAACAAGAACGTGCACACAATTGTAAGTGCAATTGAATCGGGCAAATCCATAAAGTTAACATTTTGCTTGTTGTTCCTTTGCAGCTGCTGAAGAACATCAGTTGGTACACGGAGCGTACGATATCGGAGATTTCGCTTGGCGGTATTCTAATCTTGATTGTCATACGCACCATTCAGTACAACATGTTGAAGATGCGGGACAAGTATTTGCACACCAATTGCCTGGCTGCATTGGCCAATATGTCGGGACACTTTCGGGCATTGCATCCGTATGTGTCGCAACGTTTGGTCTCGCTCTTCGAGACACTGGCGCGTAAGCATACGCGATTGGACTTACAGCTCAAGGAGCCGGCGGATAGTGCTGTATTTGTGAATGTTGCAACGACGCCCGAGGACATGATGCAGGATTTGAGTGTGCTGGAGGAGGTGCTGCGCATGGTATTGGAAATCTTAAACTCCTGCCTTACAAATCAGCTTGTCTACTGTCCCAATTTGGTATATACACTGCTCTACAAGCGCAGCGTCTTTGAGGGATTCCGCAGTCATCATGCGTTCCAAGATGTCATACAGAATATTGATATGGTATGCATTTGTTGTGGAATAGTTACGAACATTTCAATATAATTAAACCTTGAATTATTAACCCCAGGTGGTTGGCTTCTTCTCGTCGCGTCTGCAGCGTGTTCAGGAGCAACGCGGCGAATTGGGTGTCAATGAAGTGCTTGAGGTGATATCAAAAGGCGCTAGCCAATGGTCCAGCGATCGCCTAAGGGTGGGTCCGATTCAATCAAATGTATAAATTAAATTATGGCTTGACAATTATTTTGGCATTACAGAAATTCCCCGACCTTAAATTCAAATATGTTGAAGAGGATGCACCCGAGGAGTTCTTCATTCCATATGTGTGGACCCTGGTCTGCAAGTACGGCTGCGTACACTTCAGCTCCGAGAGCATTAAGAGCGTTACAACAGATATTGCCTGCTAATATTAGCTAACTCTTCACACTTATTTGGTCCTTGCCACGCTACGATTTGCTTTGCTCGTCGCTGGAGCACCAATTCTTTTGCTTCCGTAATCTTTGTCCTCTTATATATGTAGAAAGAAAAGGGAAGGGAATCGAAGCCAAAACAAATTATAACAAACGTTGACGTTAAAACTAAACAAAAACACTAAAACAAATCCATTTACAAATGTTAAAGCCTCGAACTAGGCAGCAGGGCAAGTTATTAATAATAATACATAAGAATATCATATTTTGCTACCGCTAAGTGAAATGATTCATTGTTGAAGCAGAAAAGTTAAGCTCCAAAAGCGCCTATCGATCGATTCCACTAATCAACAAAGACAACAAAACGATAATATATATAATTATATAAATAAATATTTACAATGTGTATGTTAGTTATTATATAATTATATGATTGTATTTAGCAATTTGGTAAAGATTCATAAATTAAACACTAACTAAAGTTGATGAAAAAAAAATTAAGTTTCTTTCTTTCCGTTTTACTTATCTTCGAAAATATGTGTGTTTACTGCCTTTACCTTCGTTTATATTGAAGCATTCTTATCTATTCTACTTACCCAAAGATAAATCCCCTTCGCGCTTGGGGATTTTTTTAGTGTACCTTCTTGTATCTATCTGCATGTAATTATTCAAGGGGCCACTTACGCACACAGGAAATTACTAACAATAATGTGTGTGTGTTTGTGTGTGGTTTGCCTATTTACGCTTCGTTATGCATATTTGCATTATCAGCTGTAACAACAACAACATCAACAACCAACACAACCAGATAACAATAACAATGCATTCGTCATGTTTGTTGTCATATGTACTTTTTCCAACACCAACAACTGCAATTTAAACAAAGCATTAAGAGGCGCAGCTGAAGATTAAATACTCTTGTCAATTTTGTAATTTACATTTACCTATCTACCTCTTCTTTCCATAAGCATTCTTCAAGCATTTCGCGTGTGCCCAACACTTGTCATAAGTAAAATTTCCTTGAGCAGGGTATTTTAAAGGGACTTTTTTTTACAGCCAACGTAAAAAGTTCGTTGACTTTGGGCGCGCTGGCGTCGCAAACGTCACTTATATATGGACACGAACGAACAAAGGGGCGGGGCGCTTTGTGGTCGGCTGACTTTAGTTATTGTTTATTTTTATTTTTTTATTTGTTGCACTTTATTTTATATTATTTTTTTTTCAGTTTTTTTTTTTGCGCGCGTACGTGCCTTCAATATATAAATTTCAACAGCTACAAACTTTAAACAAATGTGTACAAGGCGGAAAATTTGTTATTGGGAGTTTTTCATAGGTTTTTTTTTGCGGAATACGTTTAATGCATTTTAATTATATTTCCCAGCCTGTCGCTGCATTTGTTGTTATTGCTGTTTGTGCTGTGTGGCCGTTATGCAGGTTAAAACAGTTTATTGACTTCTGTTTGCGCACATTTCATTCAAGCCAACTGTACGAGCCAATTTCAAATTGGCAACGCAAACACACACACACACAAATGCGAACGGCAGAAAACAGCAAACTTGAGCAATTTTTGCCAACATACAAAGAATTTGCTAGAAGCTTAGCAAAGTTCGCAACCCAATTGCGCAAGCAACAAAAAAAATGCACACAAAAAGATGTTGCGCAGGCGCATACCGAAAAATGAAAGAGAGAGAAATAAAAAAAACAAAAACAAAAACACAAACGCAAACGTTTATTGTGTCTGAACTAAGCTGAACTGAGCTTGATTGGATTTCAGCTGGCAACTGGACTGGACGCAAAACGTGAGCACGCCAAATATGCTCAAACTGCGCAGGGGGTATAATGGGTTGTGGGGGAGGGGGGCTCCTTCTTTTTTTGTTAGCAGTACTAAATTACAAATTATTGTGCAAAGCGCCGCTCTATTGTGAATGAGCAAAAACCAATAACAAGATTATGACATAAATATTGCCAAAACGTAATAATAATAACAATAAACAGAGCATATAATTATGTACCTTTATATACCGATATATGTATCTATATGTATTTAGAGCATAAACATGTTTTTACCACGCCCGCATTTTGTATCGGGTTCAAATGTTGCCCATTCGAATTTAGCGGTTTTTGCTTAGCGGTAATAAAAGTGGTTTTATTCTAGCTTTTTAATTGTTTATATTTTTTTTATGTTTAGTTAAATGTTTATACTTTGGGTAATAATTATTATTGACTCTTATTGTCTAAAGTTTTTACAATCTGGTTAGCAGTTATATTGTATCCTACGGTAATGGAAAAAATATGAAAGAACTGGAATTTAGCTTATTTATCATTAAAAAGTCGCAACATCAGGTTTTTATTAAGATATTAAATCAGATTTAATGCAGTTGATTTGGAACCATTATTATCTTTTTTCTCACCAAATTTGGTAACTGTAACTGTAAGGATGTGCTATCGATTTTATCGATTTCCCACCCACCCAGTTGCCATATCACCCCAATCTTTGCACTTTATTTAACCAGCCCATAGACAAATACATTTGCAAAGTTTCAAATCTCTAGCTGTAAGGGTCATAAGGTCATTCATCCAGACAGACATTAAATGTTTTTGGCTATAAATTAATATATAATAAACTATAAAACATTTCCATCCAGCTATTAAAAGTGTTATAATTATTTCTTGCACTTTTGCACCCCATAAATCTAGCCTTTTTCCCCGCCCATCTTGTCAACACTGATTGCATGAGCCCCTAGACTTTCGGCTGTAACCTGTAGACCTGTGCCTCTCTTCTCGATAGGTCATTGATCCAAACAGTTGTAAAAATACTAAACAAAACCTATCTGTGCGTGTGTGCGTAGTTTAAATATGCCAAAAAGCCCGCACATTAAGCTTAAAAACAAAACCAAATTGAGCTTCTTGGCCCGTTACCAGGTCCAAAATAGCTCCAAGCTCTGAGCTCAAAGGTTTGCCCTCGCTTTCGGTTTCGCTTGAAAGCATTTGGACGACGGCGAGTTGGACAAATTATGTTTATTGGCAATCGATTTAACATAAATTCGCACCTTTCAATTGTTTATGTTTATTATTAATATATTATTCACTTATTTCATTTTTTGCCCCCCACGGTCCGGTTTGATGTTTGCTGTTACCATCACACACACACACATACAACCATACGCACGTACACATGCTCTGACGTTTTTCGCATGTGGTTCACCTAGACCCAACTAGGCATCCATTGACGTGTTCCGTCCAGTCATCATTGTACTCTATTGTGTGTGACCTTTGCAGCTATTGATCTGCTTTGTTTACGAACATTTTGCTTAGTTGTTTGTCTCTTGCTTTCGGTTGTTGTTGTTGCTCTTTCGGTTGTTGCCGATATTCGCATGAATGGCCACCGTTATGAGAAATAACTGAACGGGCATGCGACTTGGGCCATTTCCAAGTGAAATCTATGAAAGTTGCACTGGGACTGGTCTTTATTTATGTTTTGACTATATTTTTTAGGTTAGCCTCATGCTACAAATGAATCAATAGTATTCGTTAATGAGTTCAACGCAAGCAACTCTTTATGTCTGTATGTGTTAATGTATGTGTGTGATAACGAGCTCAACTGATCTAATATAAAGTTGAATTGGATTTGCCTACTGCTTATTTGTTTATAATGTTTGACTTAGTTATTGTCTGTTCATTTTGTTTGAATCTGATTAGTTGAATGCTCGAAGTTTCTGTTGCTAGAAAATTCTGTTTGCTTGCTAAACAAGTTTACTATTCGACTATGAAATACACTAGGAAATGGCCATGCAGCCGGTTTAGAGTATTAACTAGCGCCGTCAACGTCTTAAGTGATTAATTAACACTTAACTTAGTCAAATTATACAATTTTTATTGAATTTGTCAGATAAAAAATATGACAAAATCTCATATAACTAAAAATAAATTTGCACGTTACTAAGAACTATAATGGAGTAGATAAAGTTGACAATGACAACGATTAAGTTTAAGATTTGTTTATTAACTAATGTTTTCCCTACAACATTTTTATTTCTCTAAAAATATTGCAAAGAATTATTTTACCTTTTTTTCCCTTAACCAAAATAATAACAAAAAAGAAAAGCTCTCAACTCGACTTCTTCTATCGTTTCTTACAATCTTTATCTCGCCCAAATACTCCATAGTTAAATGATGTTTATAGCGCGAAAACTAAATACCAACCATTATTATTATGTTAAATTTGTGGATAAATTAAATACGCGATGATTTTGGTATTTCATTTGTGTTTGTTTTTTGTTTATTACAAAATAAATTTGTATACTTTATTTCATCATGAATATATATATCACAATAACTTAACAGCTAGGAGAGTGTTGAACACATAAAGTTTGTTTTTGGGGTTCGTGGATTAAATGATGCATGAACTGACTTACTGACTAAAAAAAGAAACTGCATAAATATTAAGGAAAAAAAATATTAAAAGACAGTAACAGTAATGCTAACTCATTTCAAATGTGTTGTGGTATGTGTGTGTGTGTGTGTGTTAAAAGTAAATGCTGCCTTTAGTTCGCTAACTTGGTAGATGACGAAAGAAAGGCAGGCGCCTTTGGCAACGCCAACCAATCGGGAAACGGAAACGCCGACCAGCAGTACTCCCCGTACTTCTCTCTCGCACTTTTACATGCCCTCGCAGGTGGCCATGCAGGATTTGTAGCTGGAGAAGTTGTTCTCGTTGCCATCGCAGCCACCGAACTTGAATTCGACGCACTTCTTCTGCTCCGGATCGTAGCGCCAGCGCGGTATCAACGCTCGACAGACACCCTTGCGTGCCGGCATCATGCAGAACTGCTCCGGATGTGTGTTGCGACCCGTGTTGGCCACATCGTCCAGTGAGATGGCATCAAAGAAATCGCTCACATCGTCGTACAGATCCATGGGACGTGCCTCAGATTGCAGCGCCACCAGAAGTAGCAGCAACACGCCACCAATTACTTTCAGTTGACTTGACGAACACATTCTGGTCTTCACTTTTTCACTTCTTTAACAACGAGATTAGACGCGACTAGCAGTTAATTAACTCTTCTTGCTTTGCAGCTTTCTTTCACTTGTTTTCTTGTTTACTAGGCTCTTCGCCGGCTGACTGTCTACTGTCGACTGATTGCATTACAAGCCTCGCATTTGGTTTTATACCACGAACGTGACGTGACTTCTGGCTCGCAAAGCGGTCGATCGTTCGTTCGTCCGATCCGTACCCAGTCGCCAGCTTTGGTAGCCGCTCAACACAATGCAAAAATTCACAATCAAGTCATTTCGAGGCTTATGCTACTCTCTTTTGGCGAGCTCTTAAAGTTGGTAAAGTTGTTATGTACACAGGGTTGCCAGATCCACTGAAAGCTATCAGATACTATGAGCTTAAGCAAAGCTGTAAAATAATGTAAACTTTGTTGAAGACTCACTTTACTATATATTTATACCCTGAACCCATTGAAAATGGGTCAAAAGGGTATAATGATTTTGTGCAAAAGTATGTTACAGGCAGAAGGTAGCATCTCCGACCCCATAAAGTATATATATTCTTGATCAGCATCAACAGCCGAGTCGATATAGACATGAGACTACAGATTTGGAACATAAGCTCGCCTAATCCCTAGGCAATACAAGTATGCTTCAAAATTTCGATAACTCTTTCCGTTTCCGATATACACATGCGATCGATAACAATAAAAACTTGAATTTGGAAAACAGACTAAATAAGGACAATCTGTGAAACTTTTATGACAATGGGTTGAGAAATCCCGGAGATATACAGCATTGAAGTTAATAAAGTATGCACTACAAATATATACGCGTACACACACACACATACTTGCAAGCACTGACTGTGCGCGTAAAGTATAGGGTTCTGGGTATAGTCTATTCGGGATTTCTCGACTGGAGCCTTCTTACTTGTTTAATTTATGATTACTTTCATCTGATTTTTATTTATCTTCAAAAATGTTACATTAAATTTGGTTTTAATGAGTTTTCTAATTCTAAAACTTGGAGATAAAAGCTTTATCGAGGAGACACAAAACTTAATCTTTGTGAAGACTTAATCTACTTTACTATTTTGTTTACTTTTTTAAATGATTTTTTCAAATTTCATTTAATATTTTTTTTTTTAAATTTTTTTAAATATGAATCATTCAACAAAGAACTTTAAATATTCACTTGAAATAAAGGTTGTTACATATTCTAGACTTCAAAATGCCACAATTTGTTCAAAGCTGAACACATTATGATATGATATTATTCAAAAAAATATCGAAATATTATTTTTCTTAAATTAATTTTTCTTAAGTAGAAAAATATCTATATTTTAGTTGATTTGAATATCTGAAATATATTGAAAATAGTTTTCTAATAATGTATCAATCAAATGCAAATCGGTTTAGCTTCCACTACACAATATTTCAATCAGTCTAACGCCTTGTTATCCTGAGTGGGAAAAGTCTGAACCACTTGCTGCGTTCAAAGTATTACTTGGATAATAAAATAAACAATTTTAGTGCTGTTGACTCATTTGAGAATTGTCTGTCTGTGCTTTGCACTGAGCTCAGTGCATGAGAAACGTGCAGCTGGGGATGGGATGGGAGTAGAGAGAGAGAGAGAGAGAGCTGGCGAAGCTGAGAGCAGAAAGCAGCAGTCAGCGCCCAGTGGCATTAATTTGTGCAATTGCCTTGGATGCTCACCGCACGCGGACCGTCAAGGTAACAACGCACGCGATAGAGCCTGGGCAAGTATAAGTGGAAGCTAAGAACGTAAGGAACGGTAAGGAGTAAGGTAAGTTGTAGATAGCTGATGTTGCGACTTCCTTGCTTTTGTGGCCATGATAAAAATTGCATGAGCTTGCACTTGGCATTTTATGCTGGCTGCAACTTGGCCAAAGAAACGAACGAACGAATGAACGGGAGAACGAACGGGAGAACCAACGAAAGAACCATCTAACAGGCAGACGTTCCCAAGTTGCAGTCAAATTTTCATTTTTCCGCTCACGTATTTCGATTAAATTCTCATTTTGGTCATAATTTTGCCGTTTTTACGTTTGGCTTGGCATTAAATTGCAACTTTTCCCATCTCTCACTCTCTGTTTTCGTTTCGTTTATCACTCACTCTATAGTTGGGCTGCGTTCTTTATGTGCGTATTGAAATCATCAAGTTGTTTGCTTCAGACCGTGTACATTTGGTAAATTAAAAGTTTGTTTGTTTTCGTTGTTAACTTGGCTTGGCAATATTCGGGGTGAGTAAGTGTGAGTGCGTGTGTGTAGTTCAGTTAGTTCTGCGCTAGTTCGATTGTTTCGACTTATTGTTTTTTGTGCCCACCCACGCCTGCATACATAAATCAATTTGGCTTGCGCGACATTCACGCTGGTTAGTTGGCAAGTTTTATGATTGCGCCGCATAAATCCGTTAACAAAGCCCAAAGCACCTGATACTCGCTGTGCGCTCTCGCCTCCGTAGCTGTATCTGTCTCTGCCTGGCTAATTTTGCTCGGCACGCACACATTGGCACGTCACATTGGCAAATTCCCCATGAGCATTGAACAGTTGGCAGGAGTTGAACGCTGTGGCTGATGCAGGAGCTGCCGCCTGCTAAAGCTTAGCAATAAACTTTTGTTATGTGCGCGTAATAAATTGAAAAATAGTGCGCGCCAACCACACACAGACAAATACTCACACTCGCACTCAAAGTTGTGCATTCGAACGCATGTTACATTTTGCTGTAATCGAATCAATGATTTTGTATCAGCCTACAAGTATGCAACAGCATGCAGTCTGCGGCAACAAAACTACTGCTTGCTCTTATGCTGCAACAACAATCTCATGGCTTGTGTAGCTGTCAAAACTGAGCTGAAAGCAAATCTATTTCTTAGTTTGGATGAATAGTCAAGCTGAGAGTAAGCAAATATAAAGAAAAACGCTTGCCCTGTTGCTAGCTACGAAACGCACAAAAATGAAACTTCTTAAAGCTTGTGCTGATATATAATATCATATTTAAAGCATACTTTTAAGCGCACGTTCAAAATATGTTATTAGCCATATCAATTAACAACTGGCAATTTGCAAATAACTCAAAATGAAGGTAGCTAAAATATAATCAATCTGCGTTGGGTCACAACCAAAAATTTGTAATCTGTCTGCCTAAAAATCAAACAACGTTGTCGTTCGAATAAACCATATTCGAATAATTTTCCCTGTCGCAATGTAATTAAATTACTTAGCCCTAGCAACCAAGTGGACAAAATGCAGTGCGCAAATCCATTTAACAGGCCATAAACGAACAGTATCAACGTTGCTGCAATATCCGTGGCCGTAGCCCATCCCTCGAGCCAATCCGTTGGGCATATTTTCAGCCAAAGCCACCGCAATAACCGCTGTCAATATGCGGATTAACGCATCAATTACACGACCAGGCAACGCTCCCCGCTCGAGCAGGATATTGTGTTTATTAAATTTACTTATTAAATTTACTTGTCTGTGTGTGTGTAAAAAATGAATATAATACAGACTGTTGCATGCGTGCAACGATAGCCGGCAAAAATGTCATTTGCGTAGTAATTTAATTAATTGCAAATTGTGCAATCAGGCTCAGTCTCAGTCTGAACACTTTCGCCACCCTCCCGCCCAAAAAATATATACATATAAAACAATTTGAATTCCATTTCGTTGCCCATTTACATTTATGATGCGTTTCGGCTCCTAACACAAAAAGGCAAATAGAGAAAAATCCTTCTTTTTAGTCAGGTCAGTGGCAAGCAACTAAATTAATTCGATAATTGACTTCCACTCTCTTGACTGCTTCGTCCGGTCAGTTTTCGCTTAGTGTCTTTTTTTTCTTCGTCGTTGCTGCTCCTTCAGAGTCCTGTGAGTCGTTGTCGTGCTTGGTGTTGGTGGTGCCACGGCTCGTTTATTTTTTTTTTATGTTTGCGACGCCGCACACAAAACATAAAAACGTCTGTTGCGTGTTGCATATGGAAAATTGCCAAAAAAAAAGAATAAAAAAATCGGCGGCAAGGGCCAAGCACTCAAAGAACAGTGGGAAAGAGTGCAAGTAAGCCAAAAGAAGTCGCAAAAGGAAATGTAGCAAGGCATAATGGCCTGACAGGACCCAAACACAAGCATACATAACAAAAAAGGACAAGAACGAAGAAAAAAAAAAGAACGACGAAAAAAATGAAGGAAACTCTGTTCGCCAGTTTGTTCTCCCAGTTGGGCTGAGAGTTTTAATAGTTGTGCAAGTGCATGTGATTGCTTTATGGGATTTGGATGAACTTGGCGGCACGTGCCGCTTGGCATTTACTTAATTATCACAAATTAGCCAGCAATTGCCCAAAAACAAATTGATTGCCGTCCCGCTTGGGCATCGAAAACATAAAGCGCAAACAATTTTATTTGAATAGTTTTCGTTTTAAGTACACTTTTTTAATACTTTTACTTTACTCAATTGAGTAAAAATAAATGTGCTGTTTAACCAGCTACTCGAGCAATATCGAAGAACCATCAAAGTGCATTTTTTGCATGGTTTAATTTGATTCGATTGAACAGAGAGTTGTAAAATTGAGTTTAGAGAGAGAGAGAGAGAGAGAAAAATCTAACATTATTTTTGTTATATATATTTATATGGAAACATACGTTTGCAAGACTCGTATCGAGATCGGCTGAACAGCTTTGTCTTATTTAGGTTTTGAAGTATTTGTTTAAGTGCGAGGAATGTTTAAAGGGGTCAGAAAATAGAGGCGATGATTCGAGAAGATTGTGAAAAATTAAATAGTTTGTTTTTTCAGATCCTAAATATTATACACATTTATAAAATGTATTAGCTGTACAAGTAAGCTCTCATCTTTACCTTTCCAATACAATACAAATTCAAATACTTTAAGTACTGCAAATTTTCAATCAAAGATGGCAAAATCGTTCCTCCTATATAAATATATACACAATTTAATTTTTTATATATTTTTAAAATTTTTTTTAAAAATCATACTAGATATAGTTACTCAAAAACATTTATATATAAATTTTAAGTACTAAGAAAGATTCCTCAAAAGCCAGTGCTATAATTAAGTATAGTATAAGTAAGGCAAAAAATAGTTTTTTGTAACATAGCACTGACTAAATAAATAAAGAAAAGTAGTGAAAATGAAGAACTCAACATTTTTGTAAAAGACCATATAAAGCATTCAAAGAAAAACAACTTTTACATATGATATAAAGAAGTTTTCATTACCTGAACGTATTTCTTTAATTTGGCTGTGCCACACTGTGGTGTTCTCTTGTTGTAGCTCTCTATACATTTTTGATTTGTTTTAGGCATTGTCTTGGCTTAAAGCTGAAAGCGTTCATTTGGCGCTGCTCATGCTGATGCTTTCCACATCGTCGAGTCGACAGCAGTTTTGTGAGCAAATTCTACATCAATTTTTACTTATGCCTCAATACTTTTTCCTTGTCCACGGGCAATGCACTGGCGAGCTGGAAGTAGGAAGGGGACAAAAAAAAAACAACAGCAACAAAAAACTGAGCGACATGACAAAATGAAAAAGGATACTTGGATGCTGAATACTGAATACTGGACTGACTGTTGGCAGCGCGGGCGTACATCAAAAAACATGACATGGCCCGAGCCATTTCGTGTGTTTTTCTATTCTTACTGTGCAGCTATCTCGTTCTTCGTTTGTTTTTTTTTTTGCTTTTGGGCTGTGTCCAACACATATTTTTTATACAATTCTTGTGCGCTTTGAGTAAAATATTATGTTACAGCGAACAAAAAAAGTTTTTGTTTTCTCTGTTGCATTTTAGCTGCTGGCGAAAAACAAATAACGAAAAACAAAAGTTATTAAAATTTGTAAGCTTAGTTAAATGCATTGGCATTGGTGTTGTGCTTATGCATATTCAAAATGCTTTGGGGCTTGCTCTAAACGCACACAAGCAATTCATTAAGCGCAATAGAAAATGGCAGGAAAAAAAAACAGAGGAAATACGTTTCGGACAGTTTACGCGCCGCAGACGCCAGACAAGAGCAAAGCAGCAGAAAATGTCGATGGGTTGCATATTTACTACTTTGAAATGTTTCATTTTATTGGTCTCGAAATGAACAAATGGAGCACAAACACATACACTTGCGGTGTTGACTCTAAAAAGTTTTGCATAATTTATGAGCACAATGGCATACGGCAACAACACATACCAACACACACGAGCAGGACTTTAACTCACACAGACAAACGCAGGAACCAACTGATTTAAATGCAATTGCATTGAAGTATGTTGTCAGTGGCAGCTGGCTGCTGCTGCTGCTGCTGCTGCTCTCGTGGATGCGGCTCACGTGCAACAAACCCAAAATTGTTGCATAAAAACAAACAAAAAAATAAAGTAAAAGAAAAAGGATAAGGAAAATAGGAAAAGAGTCCTGCACAAGGCCAGTTGCAGAGTATCGACGACGATTACGGCCGTCTTGGCAATTTCTTTTCATTTGCCAAAAGGTGTTGAGACGTATTTGCTACGTGGGCAGGTCAAGGAGCCACGGGGACGACCAGCACTACTGTGTCCACAAGTGTCGTCTATTTGCCCAGGCTGTCGGACATTTTAGTCTGCCTTCGACTGGTCTGTTTATGTGTTTGTGCCGGGCAAACAACCGACAAATTTAGTGTATTTTGTGCATTTTTAAAATGGACAAATTTATGTGACACGCTGCGCCAATTGATCAAATTAAATAAACATGAGACCCAGCAGCCAACGAACGTATCGAAAACGGGTAACTGAACACTGAGCACATTGCTGCTGCACATGGCAAGAAACACAACAAAGGCCAAACGAATTTCATTTCTTGCCAACTCTAAATGGCAAACTGAATTTAGATCTTGTCATTCATTTCCAAGAGCCTAACAGCTTATGAAGGCACCTTAACATAGCTCAAAAGTGTTCAGAGCAGAGAACTTACCATAAACTTATAAACCGCATTAAGCATCATTAATATTTAATCTAAGTGTTCACCAACGATTAATTTCAAGTCAGTTAGAACAAAGAGTTTAATAGATCTATAAAATATTTATACTTGTAACTTTAATAGAATTTTATTTAAAATTTTAGCTTAAATATCCAATAGGTCAAACTGATATCTTTACCTTTTTCATACGACAAAATAGATTTATTATACCCTGAAAATGGTATTGAAAATAGATAAAAAGGGTATAATGGTTTTGTGCAAAAGTAACAGGAAGAAGGAAGCATCTCCGACCCCATAAAGTATAGCTATGTCCGTCTGTCGATTTCAGAGACTATAAGAGCTAGAGACTCGAGATTTGGAACATAAGCTCGATTAAGAGCTAGGCAGTACAAAATTGTTTCAAATTTTCGTTTCTCTTTCCTCTTTCCGTTTCCGATATACACATATGATCGATAACAACAAAATCTTGAATTTGGAAAACTTTTAAACAGCGTTTGAAACATTTGACGAAATAATGACAATCTGAGAAATTTGTATTAAAATCGGTTGAAAAACACTGGTTGGAACACTGAAATTAGGGAAAGAATGCACACACACACATACTTACAAGCACTGAGGTATCTGGGTATCGATTAATCGGGATTTCTCGGCTAGATCCTTTTTACTTGTTTTATGCCTATTCTTGTTATTTAAGTCGGGCATTTGTTAAGATCTACATGAGAACAAAATTACTTCTGTTTAACCTTATTTCGGTTCTTATTTTCTTTCTAATAATTGTTTCAGTACATGTGTTATTAAGTCATTAAAGATATTCGTCAATAATGGGTTATTCCATTTTATTAATATTTTAAACCAAAATTAAATATTCAAACAACCCATTATCGCTTATTATTGTTTCCTGCAAAGTTTCAATTATTATTCGTCAGTTTTAATAATCAGTAAACATTTGTTCACCATATAAATGTTAGTTGAAACTTTTGAATTTTTAAGCAGCTTATATAGTTTGCAGTTTTGTGTCTGTGTGTTTATGTGTGTGTGTGATTTGAAGGGATGAATTTAACTACTAGATTAAGTGCTGGCAATCTATTTAATTTAGCTTTGTTTAATGGATTGGCGCTTCAGTCAAGCCGCAAAACTTTTAATCAATCGCGGCCCCCGCTAATTACATTAGTTTCAACTGTTCATCTTGTTGCTGTTGTTGTTGTAGTTGCTGCTGTTGTTGATGTTGTTGTAGTTGTTGATGTTGTTGTTGCCTGCACATTTGATAATATTCAATTATGTCGAGTCGCGCATTGTGCTGACTTTGGTATAGACAACGCGTGTGGCTGCAAACACTCCTACACGCACACACACACACCCACACACACCCACACACACCCACACACACACACACACAAAAGAGAGAAAAAGACAGGCCTGGCCAGGAAATAGGAAATGTTATTGTCGTTGCGCATACGCCACCCCAACCCACCCCAACGCACCAAAAAGAAACCCCTTCACCCACACCCATACTTAGTTGTCGTGTTGCGCAAAAGTTTTGGCATAAAACAAAAATGTGATTTACATGGGGAAACGCAACGAACAATGCGCTTGCGTGTGTGTGTGTGTGTGTGTGAGTGAGTGTGTGTTGTGTATTGGCAACAAAGAACATTTCATGTTAAACAGCTGGCATCGACTGTCGGAAGCCGCCGGCAAAAACTTGCCACAATGCAAAATGGTTGCTCAACTCTCGACTCGATTCTCAAACTGAACTCAACTCGACTCTCGACTCTTTGGTTTCTTATCAGGGCCGCTGTCAAAAAAGTTACAGCAATGGGGCGACACGTCAGACACCTGTTGCCGTTACCGTTTGCCAACTTAATGAAAACTCAAACGCAGTCGGTTGGCGCACAAACTTTTTAATTCAATTCAATTGGCTTTCAACTGATTTACTAAATAAACAAAATTATTAACTTCAAACTTGTTTGTAACAAAAGTTTGTCAACATCCAAATGCTATCCGAAAGACGTTGAAAATGTAATATCTGGCTTCAACCACTTGTCTATCAGTTATAAATAACAACAACTGATTTACTAACAGCCCAGGAAGCTTTAAAAAATATAAAAATTTATTCAACATTTGAGAAAAACATTTAACATTGTAATTAACATTGAACATTCATAGTCCAATAGATGCCTTGGCCTGTTCCTCGCCGCCATCTTTTAAGATCTCCGCTGTCTTAAGCAGCTTAAGGAACCGTGGCGAATAATTCGCATTCATCTGATCATCATTATCCACACTGAGACGCGCCTGGCGTAGAACTCCGTTCAACTGAGCCTTCCTTTGATTACGTTCCAGCGAGTCCATCATTTTATGCAGATAAACCAAATCCATTAGCAGCTCATCTCGCACACCAGCAGAACGAATCTGCTCCTCAATAGGCAGTTGCTCATACTGTCTCAAGAGTTTCTTTACTATGCGCGATTTCTGCTCAATGTTGGTTGGATCGAGGATGCGCTGTTCCTGATTATAGTCGGCAAGGTGCCGTAGTTTGGATTCTCTCTTCGCGCGCGCCTTTTCTTGCTGGGAGTTGGATCTTATGATCATGCCGTAGAACTCGACCAGATCTGGACGCAATGGTATGCAATTCCTCTGTCTCATTTGCCTATCAACGATATCGCTTATTGTCTCCATGGTCCGTAGCACCATCATCTCTGTCTCCTGTAGTCTCTTCTCGGTCATGTCATTGCGTATCTGATACAAGACTCTGGGTCGCTTAAAGCCACATTTTCGATTACGTGATAGCACAGAGAGCAAAGCATCCAAACTGGGATCACTGCTGACCATGTCGAATACGGCATGAACAATGTCCTCAGACAATCTGCCCGAGACTAGCTTATCGTACCCCTCAGAGTAGTTATCCTCTATCTCCATTTGTTGTTTGCCAGAGATAGAACTTGAACTGGAACTGGAACTGGAACTGGCGCCTCCGCTTAGTAGTAAATGTATAAAATGAATTTTGATTTTACTAGATTTGTCGGAGGAAATTTACTCAGCCTTTACTTACCCCAGCTTATTTTCTGGCTTGGTTTTCGGCTCTGTTTCTGTCTTTTTCTTGACTTCTAATGGATTTTTCTTGCCCTTTTGCGCCTTCTTATCTCTCTCTTTGCCTTTGTCCTTGTCTTTGTCTTTGTCTTTGTCCTTGTCATCTCTACGTTCTTTGGCCTGCCTGGAGAAACGCTCCTCGCTGTCCAAATCTGTATCATCGTTATCATCCACAAGCGCACCTTCTAGCTTATACAGGGGTTCCGCGTTTAGTAGCTCATTGTGAGTTGGCTTCATGCAGATCGAACCGTTACCAAAGATCTGCTTGGTCTTTGGATCACTGCAGACGTTCGCATTGAGGGACACATTGAGTTTGACTGCATCAGGACTGTTGCAAGGATTCGATGTGATTGATCCAGACTCCGGAGCGGTTGTGCTACTTGTATTCGATTTTGATGTTGGAATGGGCACACAATCGGGATTAATTGTGGTGCCGCCAGCAGCAATAGCAACTGTTGGTGTTGCTGCATCTGATACTGCTGCTGCTCCAGCTGGTGTAGCTGCTGTTAGACAAGGTTCAGAAAGCACATTAAGCTTGTTCTTGTTAAATATCTGTGGGAAATATCGATTGGCACCATAATAAGGTTGTTGTTGCTGTTGCAGCTGCGACTGTTGCTGCTGTTGTGCTGCTTGTTGCAATGGCTGCTGCTGTGCTTGTTGTTGTTGTTGCAGTTGCTGTTGCTGTTGCTGTTGCTGCTGCTGCTGCCTGGCCATTTCACTTAAGAACTGCGACATATTTAAGTTGGACTTTAAGCTATTGCCCTGTTGTTGCTGCTGTTGCTGTTGGCATTGCTGCAACAGTTGCTGCTGCTGTGTAACGTAAGGCTGATATTGTTGTTGCTGTGGCATCTGCTGGTAAGCCATATTATTGTAGTTGTTATTGTTGTTACTGTTGCTGTTGCGTTGATTTAACATAGGCACCTGATATCGAGAATTGCTATCGAAATCGTAAGGAACTGGTTCGTCCTTAAAATTTGATTGTTGCTGTTGTCGATAAGACAGAGGTTCGGCATCACTTTCCTCTTTAATATTAGCTGCTTCCAGGCTATTCAATATGCTGCTATCCAAGCTACCAAAACGCTCATGGTTGCCATTATGATCTGGAAAAGAATCTAGCAATTTGGTATATGGCTGTTGCTGATCCGACTGTAACTTGGACTGAGCTTCTAACTTTGACCCCGATTGTTGCTCAGTTTGTAACTCGGACTGCGGCTCCAATTCTGTTTCTGCCTGTAGTTTCAAATGTGCCTCTGATTCTGGCTCAAACTGTTGGTTAGACAACGGTTTATCTGGCGGATCTGTAAGAGAATGTGCCATTAAGTTTTGCTCCGATTGTGCTTCAGATTGTGACTCTGACTGTAAGACAACCGATCGTCTAAATGGACGCTTATGATGTTGTGTGTCCTTTGCATCGGCCAGTGGCGCAGCTTGTGACTTCGCTTGTGGCTCTGATTGTTCACGTGAAAGTGTTTCCACCTTCGACTGCACAACTTCCTGCTCCACAGAACGTTTACAGCGGCGATGCCTTGGATTGGGTTCAGTTTGTGAGCGTTGACAGTTGCATCCATTGAACGCTTGTACGGATCGTGTCTTTAGCCTTGACTGCCAGTCTGGTAGCAACACCAATTGTACCATGGCTGGCTCCTCCAATGATCGCTTAGTTCGTCGCTTATAATGTTTTACATCACTGTTCTTTTGGCGATGCATTCGTTGCCAGCTCCACCGTTTAACTAGCCGCCTATCACGATCCTTGTCGCTGGCATGTTGAGAGATTTTATTGGCCAGGAGCTTAACTACAGCATCCGGATGAGTCTTGCAGATGCCAGAACGGAATGCTGCATCGTCTCTTTTGAGTTTGACATTCTTATTATTAGTATTAGTCTGCTGTAAGTTTACATTTTGCTCCGGAGCAACAGGTTGTGCCTCCAACTGTGATTTGCCTTCTGAGATTTGGTTTCTGTCTTGAATCTGCTGCTGATTGTGATTGGCTGCTTCCAGGGGCTTCTTAGTATCCATTTCTGTTATTAATTGGGCTTTAGACTCTTTTGAAGACTCGGCTTTGATTTTTGTAGTTAGGGGTGCTTTTGGTTCTTCTGCGGGTTTTGCATTGTTCACTTCTCTAGCTGGAGCCAACTTGGCTACCAACTCTTCCGCCTCGTCCTGCTTATTTCCAGCTTGCGGTTTTTCTGACTTGCTCACTACACTCTGTGCGTTGTTAAGCTTTTCACTTATCGCTTCAGGTTTCTTCACTTGCTCCGGATGCCGCTTGAACCGCTCGCGATCCCTGTCCATCTTCAACCGGGCATTGCCATGCGAATAATCACGCTGGCTGAGCGTATGGTACTGATCAAAGTGGGGCACACGAAAGTCATAGCTCTGAGGTGTATCATAAAGATGGAGCTTGGGATTGGAGCCAGTGATAGTACTCTCATCTGGAGATTTGAGAGTATCATATGGATTAAGCATTGTATTCTTTTCATTTTCATTCTCATTCTCATTCTCATTCTCATGCGTCTGCTGTTCCTTTTGGCGCTGCAACTTTCGCTCCTTTCGCATCAACACATCGTCCACAAAGTGAGCACGCATTGTATCCGTTAGAGCATTGCTGGGCAATGATGGACCCATTCCCTTGCGCATCAACCGATTGCTGGTCTTCAGCTTGATCTCATTCATGGGATTGAAGGAGCAGGAGTTGCGTTTCTTTATGCCACTCGGATATCGTGTATTGCTGACTTTTGCAGCAGCTTCCTGTTCAATTTTGGACAACTTGTAGTTGGCTTCGTGAGAGAGATTATTGGCATTGAAACGGGAGAGTTGGAGGCGTGCCAACGTCTCCTCGTAAATCCCATCTGGAACATTTTTATCTCCAAATTCGGGCATTTTGTCCTCTCTCTCCTTACTCTGCTGGAAATCTTTTTTATTGTTATGCATCCGCTGCTGCTTTTGCACCAGTTCCTGGTTGCGCAACTGTTCTTGCACATTCTTAAATTTAATATCTAGTTCGGTGGCGCCACCTTTAAGCGTCTCGTAGGGCAGCTTCTCGGGAAACACAGTATAGAACGGACTATCTTCATTTGAATCTTTGTACTTTTTCTTAACTTTAGCCAGCTCCGTTTGCTCCATGGCATCAACATAGTTACCTGTGTTCTTTTCTGCAGCGCGTGATATTTTGGGCATAGCTGCAGATGCTTCTGCTCCCAATCCTATTCCACGCGGAATACCGGCTTTGAGACCACGGAACCAATCATCTGCTGCCTGCTGCAACGACTGCTCCTCATCATCCTTATCATCCACCTGATCCTTATCGCCATCTTGTGCAAAGCTAGCCAGCAGTTCATCTATGCCATTGCGCCTAGGTCGATATAGTTCTGCTTCCTGCACCAGCCCATAATTGGAGTGGAGATCTTGCAGCTGCTGGCGTGCCTCATTAACCGATTGATGAAAGTTACTCAACTGCTCGCTGACTGCTTCAGATCCACTCTCTGCTGTTGGTGTTGTGCCTCCCGTGAGCACCATCAGTGTCCACCACAGCTGCAGAAAGATCATTCTTTGAATTTGTTACAAAATATATATATTTACACATTAATACAAAAGGAATAAAATTGAAAACTTTTGCATCAACTGCCTGTGATTGATAAGCTTCAAAATCTACCTTTTTATAGATAGTTAGAGTATTTAGTGTGCGTTCAACAAATGTCAATAAATTGACAAACGTCATGTTTGTAAAAAGGTTTTGTTTTTTAAAGTTAAATCAATTCTAACAATGTTAACTCCCTTTCAATTAGGCGAGTTATTCGTGTATTACTGAAGTACTTTATTTGTACCTTATTTTCCAACTTTGATGGCTGCGAAAATACCCTTTCACCTCTTTTTATATTCAAATATATATATATTTAAAAATATAGGTAATGATAATAACATAACTTCTGTCAAATTCACGTTTTAATTGTTTTTAATAAATAATATTATTTTAATTGATTAAATTCGATTACAAAATTGGAAAGCAAAGTGTTTTTGGCACGTTAGTTAAAGTAATGGGAGAGGCCAAGATTGGCGCCAAAGTCCCGACGGCCACTTAGAGGACCACTCATCCACTTGGATGCAGTGCTGCTCAGATCCACACGCGTGTTACGATCCTGAGATTGCCACAGATTTGCACGACCTGCCAACTCAAGCTGCTGGCCAAAACCGGGAATGTTGCTGTGGGTTGCACTGGCGCCATGGCCATTAACATGCGAGTAGTCGAGACCAGCACCATTACGATCGAACTTGAATTTATTGGCCAGCTCGTTCTGTGAGGCAAAAGCTTTGGCATCCAGATTGTGAACGCCATCGTTGTACAGATTTGCCTTCAAAGTCTGCTGAAAGGTGTCACGAACATCTGGTGTATGCGTCTTGGTCAGCTCTAAGCCATTACCTTGACTGTGAGAGAGAGAAAGATTATGTTGTTCGTTAATGAAAATAGAAAAGAATGGAGAAATAGTGGTGAAACTTACTTGTTGTAGGCCAGAGTCGCACCACTGGTGACGGGGCCAGTTTGTGTGTTGCCCGCAGCAAAGGCCTGTCCAATAAGATTGTGATCGGGTGTTCCAAGCGCCTTGGTTATATCCACACGAGCATCAGCGCCGCCATTGGGATTGGAAGCAAGAGAACCGCCCAGAGCCTGACGACGAGCACGTTGGTAAGTCACTGGAGTTGGATTTTGGGCTGGTGGATAGTAGACCAATGTCTGATAATGTGCCTGCTGTGGCATTGCTGTAGCTAAGGCGCCCAGCAGCCCAATGGTAACAATTATTTTAGATGCAATCATTTGGCACATTTTGTTTGGAGTTTAGTATGATTATTCAAGCTGTTGGTTGCTTGAAGCTGTTCTTGCTGAATGATGATGCTATGATCGATTCCACTTGGCTTTTATACTACTTGCGATTGCTTTCCATTGATGCCTCCAGCTTCTGATTCTGCTGCGATTGCTGCAGTGGTTCCCTATCAAACGTGATTTACATAGGTGCGAACTTTTAGGTCGCGCCTTATCAGTGACCGAATAATATTCGTGAGGAATACCCGTTTGTGCCGGTGATTTAAACTCATGGCAAACATACAAAAAACAAAAAGGAAAAAAAAAGATGAATCCCTCGCTTGATGCTTGTGCCAATGATTCATCTTGACATCAGCGAACTTTTTAACAACCTGATCAATTAACTATGTTTTGATGCTTATGCTGAACAATATAAATTAAATATAAAGGCAAGAAAAACAAGTAAAAATAAATAAGGAACAAAATGTAACCCATTTTCAATGGGTTCAGGGTATAAAAAGAAACTTTTGTACTCTATTGTATTTTAATACATAAGCGATGCTATCATCAAGTTGATGACACTTTGAACTTCAGAAACCCATATGCCTGGCATTTATTATTTTATCGATCTCAAGTTTGTTTGTATATATATTTGTTTGTATTGTATTGGATCAATATTGCACTTTTGGCTTCATGTTTTTGTAATAATATTTTATTAAGTCGCTATAACATTGATTTTTGTGTTGCAAAAATAAAATTCAAAATTATTTGTGGTTTGTGAGAAGAGACGTAAAGCTTCAACAAAGAGGATTAGATTTGTAAATGTAACTAAAGGTAACTAAAATGAATTCACTGGCAAAAAACTGGACGGACTTGATGCTGACGAAGAAGAAAATCAAGCGCAAAAGCAAAAAGCTGAAAATATTCGAGATGCGAGCAAAGACACTCCTGGATTCAATGTACAAGAAACGAGATGAGCTACTTAACAATTTGCGAATGCTGATCAAAGATGAATTACATGAGCCTCAAGTGCCGACTAAGAAACATTCGAAAGCGTTTGTGGGTCGAATGCTACAAGTGAACAGTAATTGGCTGCTGCATTGGAATAAGCTGATCACGATGCAGCAGATGAGACTATTGGAGTTACAAATGGCTGAAGAGGAGTGCATTAAGAAACTGCTACAATTGCGCAAACGATTGAGAATATTGCCTAACAGGAGACGGATACTGCGACAATGTTTGCGAAATGTAAAAATGAAGCTCAAAGATACAAAAATTTTCAGTGGTTCCAAAGAACAAGTTAAGCTGCAAATGGATACATGGAAAGTGGAAGTTAGGCGAATTCGGAATTATCTAAAACATGGCAAAAGCAAACGATTAAGGCGACGTAAAATACACTTAGGCAAAGATAAGGATAACCATGATGATGAGCAAAGAATAAAAGAAGAAATTGCTAATAAGCATTTAAAATTTCAGCTGATAAAAGTCAAAAGGCTTTCATATGAATCAGACGATAGCCTTGAGTATGAGCAACATGTTAGAGGAAAAATTTCTAATAAACATTTAAAATCGAAGCGGAGAAAAGAAAAAAGTCTTTCGAATGAATCAGTCGATAAACATGATCATAAGCACAGAATAAAAGAAAAAATTGCTGAGAAACATTTAAACTCGAAGCTGACAAAAGTCGAAAGGTTGTCAGATGAATCATTCCTTAGCCATGACTATGACAAAAGAGTAAGCGGAAAAAGTGCTAATAAACAATTAAAGTCGATGCCGAGAAAGTCGAAACTAGACATTAAAAGTAATGACATGCAACAATATCGAATGCAAGTTGCTCAAGAGCGTATGCTCCAGCTTAAGAATGAGTTTTCCCAAGGTTCAATAACGTCTAGAGAATTAAAAAAGAAATTTCAAGATGAGCTTCTCAATACTGAGCACATACGCAGGACTTCAGAAAAAATACGAAAGGCTTCGGAAATGGGTTCTTTTAAAAATATGAATGTAGTGGATCAAGCCGGAGAAGGAAATCTGGAAAATTTGGTATTCGGCATGTACGCTGAAGAATTTAAATCTGATGAAGAAATTGCACCACTCGACCAGTTCACATCACTATCAAACCAACACCACCGTCAACAACAAGACCAACAACAACAAGACCAACAACAACAAGACAAACAACAACAAGAACATCAACAACAAGACCAACAACAACAAGACCATGAACAACAACAACAACAAGAAAAACCAAAAAAATATGGGAAAAGTAAGAGTAAGGTTCTTGGGTCAGGTAAAAAAACCCAAGCAAAACCAGTTTCTAAAGAATTTAAATCTGATGAAGAAATTGCACCACTCGACCAGTTCACATCACTATCAAACCAACACCACCGTCAACAACAAGACCAACAACAACAAGACCAACAACAACAAGACCAACAACAACAAGACAAACAACAACAAGAACATCAACAACAAGACCAACAACAACAAGACCATGAACAACAACAACAACAAGAAAAACCAAAAAAATATGGGAAAAGTAAGAGTAAGGTTCTTGGGTCAGGTAAAAAAACCCAAGCAAAACCAGTTTCTAAAAAGACTACAGAGGACTTTGATGAAAATGATCTTATAAAAGCGCTCTTACAACCACATCATGGCGTTGATCTACCATCTTTAAATAATGGGTCAATTATAAATGAGCTTCGGCGACTAATTTCGGGGCCGCAAACAAAAACGCAAAAAAAATTACCTCGTCGTGTGGCAAAACACGGTAAACCAGCTGGAGAGAATCTGATTGACATAATGGCAACGGACTCTCAAGAGAAATATAGTGTAATCCAAAATCTGCTTATAGATGTGATACGAGGACCTAGTTCAATGGACAAAATAATGGACAAGCATGCAATTGTCGTTGAGGTCCAAAAGCATTATATGTGGCGAATATTATATGGCGTGAATAACGATTTAAAAGTCATTGGCTTATCGAAAGAGGAAACGTTAAAAATACTCGGAGAGCTGTATCATAAGTATATAGATGAAATCGTTGCTGAAGCTATAATAAAGGGTGCCAAGGTTATAGATCGTCGCAGCTTAAATAGAAGTCCGGAAATGGACACACATCACAGAAAGACCGAATCGTTTGACAGTGCCCAAGAATCAGGCCACGACAGACTTACAAGGGATCGGCCAAACCAAGGCCGAAGAAAAACATACTCATTTCTTTCCAATGACATGAAAAGCGTTACCTCATTAGATACGATAACGATTGTAAAAAATCCACTTTGGGGCGTGGACCATCGTTATTCTGAAAAGTATATAGATACGATACGCAAGGCCCATGAGAAATACTTCAGTAGTCTGCCGAAGTCGCCGCTGATGTTAGCTATAGACGAGCAGCGAAGAAAGAAGGCAAAACTTGAGCGAATGAGAGAAATTAAGGAACGCAGAGAAAAAATCAAAAAGCGCCAGAAGAAAAATAACAATATTGCACGTTTGTTCTATGCACCACGTCGCACTTCTCGCCAGCGTCAGGCCGAAGAGGATTACACTGATACCGATAATTGCGTATGCAACGACAATGATCAGGATCGTTGCATTCGCTGTGGCATAGAGTTGCCACCTCAACCACCCAACAGTCGTACAGATCTCATCCTTTCCGAAAGTTTGCTATCGGCCTGTGCGAATGCCAGTCGTATGTCACATATCAATTCAGAAATTCGCCATGAGCCGCAGGACAAGCCCTGTCCCAACACGAACTGGGTAAACATTAACGAGAGGACGCTGGAGGTAATACAACTCATCAAGGAGCTTGGGTCTTGTCAGGAAAAGTGTAAGGTATGGCGGGCAGCAGTCAGGAGTTGCTCAAGCAGCGAGCCAAGCACAAACATTCAGTGTTGCAAGTGCAGCAAAACGTAGAAAGCAAAAATACATTTTGCGTTGTTGAACTTGAAACACTGCATGATTCGGCTTGAAGTTACACACTCCACAAGATGCTGTCAAATCAGCCAACAAAGTGGCAACTATTTCTATCACTCTCTACTATGGTATAAGAGTCAGACTTTTCGGGGTCAAATTGTATTTTTAAAAAAATATTCAAAAACCAAAATAATGTTATGAATAAACGTGGATTGTATGAAACTGTGAATTTTAAAAGATTTTTTTTTTTTTTTTTTTTAACTTTTAAGATAGTAATAAAACCCAAAAAAAACTTTTGCATATTTGCTTCCATCTCTAATATTTTTAATATTCTGTTGAAATATTATTTGAATGTTTGAATCGCATATCTGATGAGAAACTAAACGATTTGATGGTTCAGTTCTCAACCGATGTTTAAAAATAAGTTAGAATCTTATACCATTGTATCTTAACATCAGCAGTGGCTTCTTTGGGCAAATGAAACATGCAATGAAGTGCAAAATAAATTCATGTAATGAGTTTGCAGCTCTTGTGGGCGCTAGTCCTTGCACACACACACACATACGCAGAGCAGCTGACTCGCTGCTTGGGCGTTAAATGCTCGCCAAGTTGCATAAAATATGCAAAAGCCCAAAACACATACACAAACACTCGCACACACACTAACATAGCATGCACTCACGTAGCGGAAAATGGGTAGCTGGCTTTTAATACACTCTCTTCTGCCAGTGCCGGCTGGCGCTGCATTTTTGGGCCAAGTTTTTAAGTCAAGCGGCTGTAATGGAATTTTATTGCAGCACTCGCATTCTGTTTGCGCAGCCGAAACATGTACCAGACATTTTCATAAACGTTCTTAACCAAAAATGATACGAAATACGAAACGAGATGGAGAAACAAAATCTACTGCTTAAATAATTTTTTCTTTCTTTATTGTTGCTGGCTCTTTAAGTTTGCTTCTTAAAGTGTGCCCACAAAAACTGTCGAAGGCAACAGAGCGCAATAAGAATACGGTTGAAAATTGATGCCAGCGATCAATCATTTAGTTGCCAACTACCAATTCTTGTATATAGCCATCTCTTTTGACTGGAATGCGGCAGCACTTACAGCTCGTAGGAAAACTAGATTTCCCTTGCTCCTGGCAGCCTCGGGACAGTTGCGCATATTGCTGGGCAGTCAGTTCAGTCAACGCGTAAGTTGAGACGTTTTCATTTGCATTTTATGCCAAGACCAACTAAAATTAAGTGCTTCAGTGGGATTTTTAGACCATTAAATACCCTAAAGCGATACGACAGCTTCCTTCCTTCTGTTAAATAAGAGAAAAACTATTAAAAATTCATTAGATTGATTTATTTTTCATTAGGCAAATGTATTATCCATGTATGATGTAAATAAATGAAGCTGAGATCGAGTAAAAGAAAAAAGAAAGAGAAAAATATTTTTCTTCTTTTATTATATGATCTTATTAAGATGGGAAAAGGGACGTTAAGAAGTTGTTCTTTGTAAGATTAGTTTTTTAAATTGTTAGACTTTCGTATTGGAAATCAACTGAATTAAGCAAATATAAAACTCATACTAAAAAGAATGAGCAACAAAGAATAAATCTAATTCAACTTTTAATAACTTATTCGATTAGCTTATGCTAAATAATCTTGTATGTATAGGGTATTGAAAATCGCGAATGCATTTTGTTCATTGCCATCGTCATCGTGCTGCTCAATTTGCGTTGACTGGCTGTAACATTATCTTGTTTGCTCATGACACGCGCTTCGCAATCCAGCAAGCAGAACTGAGTCCCCGACTGCTTTGGCTGCTTGGCATTGTCCAGCTTTGGCATTTCACTCATTTCTCGCATTTTGCAGCTCGGTTGCGGCTTTTGTCATTTTTCTTCGCACGCGGGCGTTTTTCCACTATTTAGTTCGTTTTTTTCTCTTTCCATAAGCCATTTGTGATTTAAGTCTTTTGGCTTGTCAAAACAAACGAAATGGAGCGTTGAAATAACTGACAGCTTCGAGATGCCCAATGGCCAAAGCACAAAAAAACCAAAAATAAAAACTCTAGAAGAGTAGAAAAAGCAGCAGCAGCAACAGGCATTGTGTGCTAACATTGTCCTTTATGGTTCTAGTCGGCATTTGATATTCGTGTAATTGCATTTTATTAGCGCTTATCTGTTATTGCTGACTCATGGCTCATGGCTCATTGTCATTCGCATTGTCATTGTGTGTTGCAGTCAAAATTTAATTAATTTCCATTCACAGTACTCAATCTCTAAATTGCTTCCTATTCCGCCTGTTAGATTCTGTCTTGCGTTGCAACACATGTAATAATAGCGTAGGCAAACATGTTTTATAAAAATGCATAACAAAGCAACCAACGAACAAACACACAAAACAATAGACCGTCTATAAGAGAGAGAATACCTCTATTATTAATTTTGTACTCAGGTGTGGGCTGTGTCCAAGTATCTAAGTAGTCATAAAGCAGCTACAAATTAGGAAAAAAAAGAGAGTAAAGAAAGCAAAAAAATGATAAATGAGCTTTTTTGGCTTACAATGGTTACCATCTAATTGAATTAAGTGTTTACAGAATCATCTAAGATTGCAATTATGCGGGATGAACAGCCAGATACAGCTGTAATATTATTAATCAGTTTATGTTCATTTATTATTTCATGAATACAAATTTTACAAGTTTAGAAGTGTTTAAAGTATATCTTGATTTTTCTTACTTTATTTTAAAAGTGTTATTCTTAACAAGTAAGAAGGCTCTAGTCGAGAAATCCCGACTAGATTATACCCTTAACCCTATACAGTCAGTGCTTGCAAGTATGTGTGAGTGTGTGTATGTATACGCGTATAGTGCATTTCAATACTCCATATCTCCAGTGTTTCTCCACCGATTTCAATAAAATTTTCACAGATTGTCATTATTTAGTTTCCAAATTCAAGATTTTGTTGTTATCGATCACATGTGTATATCGAAAACGGGAAAAGTTATCGAAAAAAAAAACACAAAATTGTATGCGCGGGGATTAGGCGAGCTTATGTACCAAGTCTGAAGTCTCTAGCACTTATAGTCTCTAGGATCGACACGTTCATACATACGGACGGACGGACGGACGGACAGACGGACATGGCTATATCTCGGCTGTTGATGCTGATCAAGAATATATATTCTTTATGGGGTCGGAGATGCTTCCTTCTGCCTGTTACATACTTTTGCACAAAACCATTATACCCCTTTACCCATATTTGATTAGTTAAAAGTTACTTAGTAGATACCATTTGTCTTTTATTTTCTAAAGCTTCAAACGCTTAGAACTGTTTATAAACTTAAAATACATATTTGAATCATTAATAATAAGGAAGCGTTGCTTAAAATAGCATAGTCGGAGATTACGTAACAAAAGTATGAGTTTTCTTACATGTTATTAAAGTTTATTTTAAAGTTTCAGAAAGAAATTTTGAGCTTTAAAATATATAGAGTAACAACTTGGTCAGAAATAACTAGAAATTAGTGCTGTATAATGCTGCAAAATGAAATTAACTTCAAAAATTTGATTATTTATATCTTATTTATAACTTAATTTGTATTCGAACATAAAATAAAAACTTGCAAAAGCTTAAAGTTAATTTTAGATCATAAGAGTTGGTAAAATGCATATCCCGTAGATTTTTAATCACTCTTTATACACTGACTAATTGACTGCAATATTATGCAAACTTATGCTCAATTTGTTTAGGTTTTATCTAGCCAAATTTGAGCAACTTTAAGCCAATGATATTTGTGTTGAGAAATACTTACGATAACTGCAATTTGCACTTAACCCTAGCTAGCCAATATGCTCGTCGGCTTCTATGTAGGTTCCAAGCGTTTGCCCTAGGACAATTAAATCGACCCACACACAAACACACACATAGAAGCACACACATAGACAAAGCCGTTGTAACCACTCAAACCACTCGAAAAGTTGTCCGCAAAGTGCGAATGCATAATTAATTCCAATTATGAGTTTACCCAACAACATTGGCAACATTGGCTACACTTGCCTTTCTAAACTGAACTCGAGACAAGACACAAGATGCGCTGTGTATATAGTATATATACATATGTATATATTGTATATACACACATACTTATCTGGCAAGGGGGTTCAGACTAAAGACTTATCAGCGCATCGACAGCAGCATCAGGAGCTAGACTGCCTGAACTTTGGTGATGGTGTCAACCCTATTGCGACTGTTGCATGTAGTTGTTGTAACTGCTTGTTGCATAGTTTGAGTGAGCCAAGTGCTTGGCATGTTTAAACACATGCTTAAGTGTCATTTAGACAGTTATCCGCTTGGCAGCGGCAACAGCAACAACGATCACATTAACAGTAAGGGAATCAGCCTTAAGGTTTAAGCCAGACAATTGATGGCTGTGTGATAAGTGCGGAACATTTTTTATATACATACTATTAAAACACACAAACATTTTTTTCCTTTCTCGTAAGCTTGCCTCAATTACAAAATGCTTAAAATTGCAATATCAATAACATTTAACGTGCTCGTATTTTTTTTTTGTTTTTTAGAAGCGGCAATGATGACGGGTTTGGAGTGGGGATGAAAGTGCTATTGTGTCTAAGTGTTGCAGCCTTCAAAGCAGCCTTCAACTATAAACGGAAATGCATTTTTGTAACTCTTGTTGTTGTTGTTGTTGCCTGTGTGGGTTTTGGAGAGCAGTCGCGTCGCGTCTGCCAAGGACTCAAGTGTTTTAATGGATTTTCTACATGCATAGCAAGCTGTTCATTTACTCTACACACCGTCGTCGTTCCTGAACTTCTCTCGTCTCCACTCCCCTTGACATGCCACACCCATGAACTTTAGCCAGAAAGAATTGAAGGAATGTCAAGTTTAGCTTGTGTATGCTTGTGTCTTCGGCGCTATGATATCTTCTATACATGCACCACATCAATCATGCGTAAGACACCAAACACACTCAGAGAGCGACAATCTACAACGTTAAGCCCAATTCGTGCAATCTAAACGAGAAGTTCAGTTCATAAAAAGATAATAAGCCTTAAGCTTACCCTGCATGCCACTCAGAACTTAAGGCCCAAACAGCTGATGCTCACCGCCAAGCAAAAGCAACCCAACAAAAGCCTATAAATTTTTAGATTATTTGCATATTGTGTCGAGCAATGGCTGGGTTTCATTTGTGACACTTTGTTTTTTAATGTGATTAGAGTATATTGAGAAATTGTCTAAAAAGTCATTAAGGCTCGAGAGCTTAAGTTCTCATCTGAGCGAGAGCCCGAACACAAAGGTTCACTATCGTGAACAATGAATTAAATGAATATATAAACAATTTAATCTTTAAATGGTTTTTTTCAGAATGTGCTTAGTTTGAATAAAGATATGAATCCAGGTTGGGGGTAAGTTTTGGTAAGGTAAATTTGACAATCTTATATGTATAGCATATTATTAATTACCTCTTAAAAAATCAAAAACAATTATAAACATTTATTATTTACAATTTTGTTTTTTTTTTTTTAGTAGCATATAATTTTGAGTGTCACGAAAAACAGAGTATTTTTCTATCGATGACAATTTTCTTACAAATATTTTCTGTTCGTTTTATTTTTGCATTTGTTAT
Organism: Scaptomyza reducta; assembly: GCA_035044485.1. NCBI lineage: Eukaryota > Metazoa > Arthropoda > Insecta > Diptera > Drosophilidae > Scaptomyza > Scaptomyza reducta. The sequence continues at coordinate 3,430,144 of JAWNNV010000613.1, forward strand.
AATTTTAGCGGCAAGTGCGGCAAATTCAAATTGCTGTTTTCTGCTTTCCTTTTGTTTTCCACGTTGTGTTGGTGTATTTTTATTTTGTTTTTCTGCTGTTCAAACTAATGTAAATCAAGCGAAATTAAACGTACAATGCATACAACAATAAATATGACAGGGCTGGCTAGGACCCAGAACAGGATGCAGGATCAACGTAAGGAGCAACAGCGATTTATTTTCAGCACACAGACGCGAGACGGAGACGCGTAGCTAAGAGTGTTCATAGAGAAAGTGCCATGCTTTTAAGTAAAAAGCATAAAATTAATATTTGTCGCCGTTGCAGCTGCGCATTAAGTCTCGGCAATGTACTTCTCGGAAGTCTAGACCCAAACTCTAGACCTCTTGAAGCAGGCGTGTTTTGCATGCAAATGTTAAATCAGGTTTCTTATGACTCGGATTTGCGAAGAGGAAATGCAAACGGAATGCATTAATAGTTAGCTGTACTTTAGTTTTATGCATACTTTTTTGTTTGCTAAAAGTTGGAAGAAAAAAATAAAAACAATATGGTTTAAGGGTGTAGCTTCCTGGTCCGATTCAGCTGAGGTCACGGTGGGTCGCGGGTTTCGGATGGCCAACGGCTTCTTTGGCGTCAGCAGCGAACAAACGGGTACGATTCGTTTCATCGTACCGTCAAGACTTTTGTGTCGCTGTCTGTAAAGCCATTTCTATTCTGACCCCCAAATCACTCCGGGCTGTACTTAGGTGTCACTCGAACCGAGAGTCAACTTGGCTGGGCCCCGAATTAAATACTAGTCAGTGTCTAACAACGGGTATTCCTCACGAATATTATTCGGTCACTGATAAGGCGCGACCTAAAAGTTCGCACCTATGTAAATCCCGTTTGATAGGGAACCACAGCAACAATCGCAGCAGAATCAGAAGCTGGTAGGGAACCACAGCAGCAATCGCAGCAGAATCAGAAGCTGGAGGCATCAATGGAAAGCAATCGCAAGTAGTATAAAAGCCAAGTGGAATCGATCATAGCATCATCATTCAGCAAGAACAGCTTCAAGCAACCAACAGCTTGAATAATCACACTAAACTCCAAACAAAATGTGCCAAATGATTGCATCTAAAATAATTGTTACCATTGGGCTGCTGGGCGCCTTAGCTGCAGCAATGCCACAGCAGGCACATTATCAGACATTGGTCTACTATCCACCAGCCCAAAATCCAACTCCAGTGACTTACCAACGTGCTCGTCGTCAGGCTCTGGGCGGTTCTCTTGCTTCCAATCCCAATGGCGGCGCTGATGCTCGTGTGGATATAACCAAGGCGCTTGGAACACCCGATCACAATCTTATTGGACAAGCCTTTGCTGCGGGCAACACACAAACTGGCCCCGTCACCAGTGGTGCGACTCTGGCCTACAACAAGTAAGTTTCACCACTATTTCTCCATTCTTTTCTATTTTCATTAACCAACATAATCTTTCTATCTCTCACAGTCAAGGTAATGGCTTAGAGCTGACCAAGACGCATACACCTGATGTTCGTGACACCTTTCAGCAGACTTTGAAGGCAAATCTGTACAACGATGGCGTTCACAATCTGGATGCCAAAGCTTTTGCCTCACAGAACGAGCTGGCCAATAAATTCAAGTATGATCGTAATGGTGCTGGTCTCGACTACTCGCATGTTAATGGCCATGGCGCCAGTGCAACCCACAGCAACATTCCCGGTTTTGGCCAGCAGCTTGAGTTGGCAGGTCGTGCAAATCTGTGGCAATCTCAGGATCGTAACACGCGTGTGGATCTGAGCAGCACTGCATCCAAGTGGATGAGTGGTCCTCTAAATGGCCGTCGGGACTTTGGCGCCAATCTTGGCCTCTCCCATTACTTTAACTAACGTGCTAAAAATACTTTAGATATGCTTTCCAATTTGGAATCGAATTTGGAATTTAATGAAGTAAAATAATAGGTATATTATTTATTAAAAAATAAATAAAAACGTGAATTCAAAATTCAATATTTATGAAGTTAAAAAAATGGGTCAAAAAATATCAAACTAATAATTAAAATAAATGAACATAAGCTCAAACAAGTTTAAAATCTAGACGAAAATTCGTATCTTTTGAACGAAAAGACATATTTGAAAAATTACAAAGAGACGATGATAAAGAACTTATGTAGCTTGCAAAAGAGCGTAAAATAAATGAGAGAATGTCAACATAGTGATTAAGGATCGGATTCAATAGCAAAGTTTAAAAGTTGAATGAAAAAGTCAAGCAGCAATAATCGCACTCAGTAGGTCAAAGATTTCATAAATACACAAATTAAAATCATTAAGCAACTAAAACATTTTATAATATAGTTGCGATAGATAAACTAAACGTTGTTATTTATCCATATTCAAATAAAAATCGCATATCCCAAAATCAACCAAATTCAGCGATCAAATCTGTCATTCCGTTAAACGAATCGAATAGATGCAAATAAACTGAGATTATTTGACAAACAAAAGTCACTACCGGATAAGAGAGAGACACAGAGAATGAGAGATAGAGAGAGAAGAAGAAAATACTGAATATGGCTGATGCACAGTGGCATCAAGGCAATCAACACTCAATGCCCCATGGTGCAAGCACATTTTAATTTATGCGCCCGACAGCGTTGAAAGCGACGAGGAGTCCAAAATGTTTGGTCGGATGCCCAGGTTGATGGGATGGAGTGGATGGTCGTGGGGGGTTTAAGAGACACTGTGGTGAAGGGGGTAGATAACTTGTCCAGCAAATTGCCTTAAATCATTTTTAATGAAATTTCCAATGGCCGAGGCGGAAACAGTCAGATTGGATGGATGGATCAATGTGTGTGCATGTTTGCTTGTTTGTGTATGTGTGTGTGTGTGACTAAGTGTGGTTAGGTGTTGTTGTTGCTGTTGTCAGCTTGTGTGACAGTTCGCGTTGAGCGCGCATAATTGGGTTGTTGGCCAAGTTGTCAATGGATTTTGAACAGCAGCAGCAGAATGCCACTTGATAAATGAGTCATTTGCTCAGTAATTTAAGCAGCATTTCAATAAGCTGTGTGCGGGTGTGGGACGTAGACTGAGGGTGGTCAGCTGGGAGCTGGTAAACGGTAAACTGTAAACTGTTAGCTGGTGGTTGCTGCCTGAGAGATTTGTGTAACCAAATACTCATTACATAAGTCCACTGGAGGGCAAACAAAATGCCAGCAAAAAATATGCTGATGCTGATGCAAAGTAAAGCAAAATTTTCCTAGAGCCAAGCACAGATAGAGGAAGGGTGGGTGTGGGTGTGTGCGTGTGTGCTAGTTAAGGCAAAAGGCAAATATTGACAAGCCAAAGTCAAATGCGGAACGAGCAGCAAAGCATTTAAAGTAATCGAGTGTTAAAAACGGCAAACGCAGGCAAACATTTGTCCTGGCCAAAAAGGTCTCACCCGCTCCCGCTCCCTCTCCCATTCGGCAAATATTTAGTTGCTCATAAATTACGTATGTATATGTATGTATGTGTGCTTTGAATCAGCATCACGCTTTAATGCCTCATTAAAATATGCGCAAGGGCAAATAAATTCCAGCTGACGCTGAGCCAGAAATAAATATATATACTTACATTTGTGACGCGACCTGCGGCAGCCAAAAAAGTCATAAAAATCTAAAGTTTTCACATAAAATCAATTGCTGCCAAACAGCGAAAGATGGAGAGAGCAATCAGTAGAAGTGGTAAGTGGTAGAAGGGGGGGACTAAAAGTGCCTCAAGCACCAAAAAGAAGCTGTAAAGGGGGTTGGCAGTCCTCCCAACCCCCAACCCCCAACTCCCTAACCCCTTTTGCTGCTGAGTCGTTTGGTTTATTAAATTACAAATAAATAATGAGACTGATGGCCTGGGCCAAACTGTGTTGACTGGCAGCTTGTCCTCTCGTCTTGTTGTTCTCTTCCCCTGCCAGCCGCCTGCCTGCCTGTAGTTATTAAAAAGTTTACAAAAACAATTAACATAGTCGGCAAGAGAGAGAGAGAGAGAGTGAAGGAAGTTGGGGGTTCTAAGGAGTTCTTGAAGCTTTAAAGTGAAATGACAAATTGCTCAAGGATTCAGATTAAAGAGCAACAACAGCAGCAAACCAAAAAACCAGGCAGCATCCTTTTTTGCTCGGATTCCTAGTGCGATGTGGCCACAAAATGCAAAGCATTAACCAAAGTTACAGCCGCAACAATAGCAAATGCAACACAGCGAGAAAGAGAGTGAGAGATAGGGAGAGAGAGAGGGAGGGGGAGATTGGGGTGGGGCTGGTGGGAATTGGAATTGCAGCCGCAAATAAATTTGTGCTGAGTAAAATATATGGCAAAAAATATATGTATATAAAGGATCGCATGTGCAACGGCAGGAACAATGCCAAAAGCAACAAGCAGCAGCAGCACACCCTGCACCATACCCTGCTGCCCCCTTTTTTCATTACAATGCGACAGTCCGCACACCACGCGCCCTCTCCTGCTCGGCATAAAGCTCAGTTGCTGGACCCCAGCTAAGGGTGAGAGTTGTGGTGCAGTGAGTTGGGGTTGTGGTTGGGGTGTTGGTGTTGGTGGGGGTGAGGGTGTTGCTGGCTTCTGCTGCTACTGCTGCTGTTCCCATTGTTTGCAGGCGCGCGTTCTGATTAGAGACGAGTCCCATTCAAAAAAGGTATGCGGCTTCTTCTACATGTTGTTGTTGCTGTTGTTGTTTTTTTATGTTTATTTTTTCATGCTAGCTACAAATGCATAAAGTGAAATAGATATATGTATAAAAATATATTTTAAAGACCGAAATCAGTATTCATAAGCTCTGGATGAAACAACAGAAAATGTGTACAAGTTACAAGCTATTATGCATTTTTAAATGATGTTCCCAAAAATGGAGATAGGAAGAAACGAAGAGGGTGTGAGGAACATTACTTGGAAGTTTGTTCGATTTCGTACAACACGTTAGTTGTTCGAGTTGAATTTAATTTTAATTCATTGGTTTGATTCCAGTTGATTTTTAAGTTATGTTGCTATAAAGGGTTCCGAAAAGACTTTCTACTTTATGTTAGTAATCCGCATGCCATAAATACACTAAGGAAATTTTATTTATTTCTATCATCTTTATAATGAATAACAGAATTGAGCAACTTTGTGCATATAAAAACCTGATTGACAATGTAATTGCTTAACGCTGTTCTTCATAGAAGATCAAAAAATTAAATACAAAATATAACTAAAAGAAAATAATATACACAAAATTTTTGTTGTGCATGAATATATATCTTGAAAAACTAGACTTACTTTAGATGAAATAAATGGTTAAATAACATTGTATACTTTTCATATTTAAATTTAACAATACTACTATAAAAAGTCGTTTAGTTTTTCTTTTAATTATTAGATAGATTTTTTATGGCATTTACTAGATACAAGCTCTTCAGCTATTTTCTTATCTAGTTAAGTTGTAGTCCACGAAAATAAAGAACGTACTTATTTACAAATATGTTTGTAGCTCAGTAATTATTTGGCTTATTTTGTTATTTATTTCTTAAAATCTTATGCTCTTGTTATTATTATTTATAAATAGACACCTTACTAAATTTAAGTGTAATGAAAAACAAGTAAGAAAATCTAAAGCTAATATTTTCTACATTTGCAAAGCCTACTTGTTTATCATAGAAAAAAACTTTAAACAATCACGCATTTGTAGGGCAGCTGTGTGTTATAGTAGTCCGATCTGGCCGATTTTGACAAATGATCGAACTGAAACTCTTTCAGCATGATAAGCCTGAGGGACTTGTTTGCATAGAAACAGACGGACAAACGGTCAGACTAACATACGGATATACCGAAGGAGCTCGCGATGCTGATCAAGTTTTTATGGGGTCGAATATGCTTCCTTCTATTCCTTCCTTCTTCTATTTAATGACACAATTAATATACACTTTCCAAGTGTATAAACAAACAAACTATTGTACTTCTCTAGGCATTTCATTTAGAAAATAATCTTGTTATAAATATCATATTCGTGTCGCAATCTGGAATACCTTTGTCAAATCTGAAATTTAATACTTGTACTTAGAATGTTTTTATTTTGAATAATGGCGCCTAACCATAACCATTGAGCGGCTGTAGCTGTCAGGCGGTCTTTTCAGCTAGGTCCATGTCTACGTGTCTCCATACTCCTTGTACCCAGCTCCTGGATGCCTCCGATGCTACAGGATGAGTCGCCACTCAACGGAGCGTGCGTTTTGTGCTCTAACCAAAGCGGCTGTTTTAGTCTTTGATTTGTCACACCAAAGCTCTGCTTTTCATGGCAGCCTGTCACAGTTCCTTTTTTATATTTTCTATTTACCAAGATGTTGGTGGGCGGGGCAGAGTGAAGGAGACGTATGGGGCAGCTGACTGTCCAACTGGCTGGCTGGGTGACTGTTCCTGTTCCACGTCCAGTTTAGCCCTTGGCTGACTTTTGATGAAAAGTTTTCAGTTTCACATTATTCAAGCGTACTAACACACACACACACAGTCCCCCGTCCAACGTCCCTTCGCTCTCTTCCCCTCTCCTTTTCTTAGCACCCATCTGTTCGTTTTGTTATTTGTGGCGGCTTTGCGGTTGAATGGCGCTTGCATTTGTTGTTTCTCTGTGTGTGTGTGAATTTTTTGTTTTGTATATAAAACACAATTTTTGTTGTATTTTAATTTTGTGCAAATGGAAAATAATAATCAAGACGAATAATAAAATGGACGCAGGCGAAAAAGGTGTTGGCACTGTCTAACAAAAAAGCAAACAAGCCAAAATCACACCACGAAAGAGAAAGACTCTCAGACTGGTGAATACTCTGTTAGAAGTTTTGAAACAAAGTTGATTTATAGGTAGATACATTTCGATTAACATTATCCACACAAACAATTGTGTACTTCTTTTCTCTCAGCTAAATATTGGCAACAATTTATTCATTACCTTTATGTTTGGTATTAGATCCTTTCTCTTTCAAAAGGGCAAACTTCTGACTTAACATCAGACAAACAAAAGAATAAAGGAGTTAAGCATTAATTATTATATCGACTAGTTGATGTTGATAACAAAATGTGCTTATCTTATGCGGTCGAAGATGCTGTTTTCTCCCTATTTTTCTTCGATGCCCCTCACTTATATAAAAACGCACAGCAAACAGAGCGTTGACAATGACGGCACCGCAGTACCCTTTGTAGTAGTAGGGAGGGGAGTGCGTTAAAGAAGTGAGTGTGAGTGTGTGTGTGTCTGGTTGGTTGTGAGGGGAGTTGGATGCCCGCAGAAGCTCTTGGCTTTGTTTTCGAGTGATTTCCAACAAAGCGCAGCGCACTTAATTCTTTTTACGCACACACACATGTCGGGGTAGACATGGTATGACAGGCTTTTTATGCCTAAGTATCTTAAGTTGTCAGCTTGGCAAAAGGCAAAAGAAATCCTTTAATTTGCAGTAAAATGCAAAACGTGTGTTTGCATGTGTGTGCGTGTGTGTGTGTGTGTGTGTGTGTGTGGAAGGCAACAAGTCAGCGTACATTGGACTTTGCCACTTGGCACATGCGAGGAGCAAAGGCAAAAGCGAAGGCGAGTCGCCTCAAGGTATGCAGTAAATTAAAATGCAGTGACATTTTCTGCAAGAAGTCCAAGGGGGAGTTGACGGGAGCAGGGGAAGCACACAGGGCAGCCAAATGACATGTGTGTGTGTGTGTGTGGGTGTGAGTGTGTATGTCTGTGTGTGTGTGTGCACTTTCTTTGCACTTTTCGCATTAAAAAGTTTTGCCCGCAAGCAGCCGGCTAAGAAACACAGCTACCAACTAGTGGCAACTAAACCTTTGGTTTTGACAGCATACGCACACACACAAACACACCCACCAACTCGAAGTTAAATTCTCATGTGCCGTGGAACAACTGAGTACTTTTTGGAATAAAGTAGTATTTACATAAACTTGTTGGTAGGCTTTACTTACTTGTTTGTTTCTTTTTGACCATCACAAGAGAACATCAGATCTGAAGACTTTTATTATAAAGTTAAAATAAATAATGAAGGCTAACAATTGCCAATGTAACAAAAATGTCAATTTTTACAAATTTAAAAGCATATATTTTTAAAGAAAAACATTTTTATGAAGCCACAAACCTATTGTAAATCGTTGTGTAAATTTGGCTTGTCCCAACAAACCAAATTAAATTTGTAAATTTGAATTATTATTTATACATTTTTAAAATATTTAGAATTTATTTTTCCCTTAGTTAATAATTTTAGTGAACTCTTAAATAATAAATGTTGTATTTTTAAAATGTATATTTATTTATGTATGCTATTTGGTATTTTATTTATTTTTGATATGTTATTTATTTTTATTATTTTTTTTTGTTTTTTTATTCTTATAAAAATTGTTATTTGGCCCATTATGCACTGCATTGAGCCATAAATGACTTTGATTTATACGCGGGTTGTCATAAACGTTGCCACACAATTTGCCATACTAACAACAAACTTTTGTGGCAGACCTCGCTTTGACTGCTTTGCATATGAATAGCAAGCAAGGCAGCCGCTCGACAACATGGACAGGGCAACACTCGGAGTCGTGTGGGCAAACGCTTATGGCCACGTTAATTTCAAACTAAACTGAAAACTTTGCTGCTGCCAACGACGCACGCATACGTAATAAAAGGTGTAAATGAGCAAAAGAGCCAACAGGCGGGCAAGGTGGAAGGTGGCAAGGTGAGCATAGTAGTAAGGCGCATAGGCACAGGACGGAGCGTCAGAAGGACGGATATGGACTTACGCCTTGGACCATTATAGGGGCCACTTGCTGCCTGCTGCCACTACAATTCTACACAGCCAACAGCCAGGTGGGCTATTTAGATACTCGTGGCACAGTGGATGAATGCGAAACGTATGGCAGAAATTGTGAAATATTGCTCGTTGTGAAAAGTTTTTTTTAGTTTAATAGTTTTTCACCATTTCTAATGTGGAAAAGTAAATGCGTGTTGAACTAAGAAACGAACTTATAGATTGAGCTTAGAGATACAATCTAAAGTTTGCGAGTAAACTAAAGCTTAGATTGTGTATACAAGTTCTTAAGCATAGATTGTGAACTAAAAAGGTTATACAAAGTTCATCTAGTATATAGTGTGGGAAAAATAGTTTGTATGAATTTATCACAGTATAAAAGTTATTAGCCAAATTTGTTGTCACGAAAACGGATTTGATTGAATACGGAAATATAACTAATAGTTTATGTAATTGAATTCTTTGAATTTATTTTGAATATAAATAGCTTGGTTTGAATAAACACAAAGTCCACTAATGCAGTAAGGATTATATTAGCATTACAATGTGGTTTTCTTATGTGCTTAGGCAAATCTACACATTTGTTTTCCACAGTGGTTTTCCGTGTGTATTAAACTAAATTTAGCGTCACTTTGAATTACAGCAGCTGTGAGGCGTGCAACAACGACCACGCCGACGACGAAGGCGACGTGAAGCAGAAAGCTGTGGCAGGCAGGCTATTATAATACTACAAGTAGTGCTGCCAACCTGGCCAAGCCAGCAAAACCCAACAACTTAAATATATATATATACATATATATGGGACATCATGTTTGCAAATTTATGTAGTTGTAAGTTCCTGGCAGCAATGTAAGGCCATAAAAAAATGAGCGTGCAAAAAACGAACGAAATGAAATATAAGTGGCAGCAAAAGTGTGATGGTGAACAGTGGCAATGGCAAGGGCAAGACGAGGGGGAAGGAGGTATACTGGCGGATGTGAAGCGTTGCCGTTGACAAGCTCGGACGCGTTTAAAGTGCAATTAGCGCACGTAATTGTAATCGAGTTGGCCGCCAGCGACAAAAACAACAACAACAACAGCAACAGCACACACATTAAGCTTGAGGCAGCTGCAGCTGCCACGCGGCTTCCGGCAGGTGGTCGCGGCTTATGCCACACCCGTTGGGCTTTTAAAAGGAGGCTTTTTCTTTACTTATTCACTTTTCTTTTTTTAAAGGCAACTTGGGTGTTGTAAATTAATGTGGCACTTAATCATATTTACGGATTTGTCGCACAAATATTTATGTGTCCCACGGTGGCTCAGTCAGTGCCACATGCCACACAGATCTTGAGCCAGTGGGGCCCACTCAAGGCTTTTTGGCTATTTCTTTTGGCCAACGGTTCCGGCGGAAGTGCATTCGCAGTGTGGGCGTGGCGTGGCGTCGCGTCGCGTGGCAAAGGTGGACCACAAGCCACAAAATGCGCCAATTTGCGCCATTTCAAGTGTGCCAAGCGACAACAACAGCAACACCAGCAACTACAAAGTTGCCTAATTATGCGTTCTGGCTTTGTTATTTATAGAGGCAGATTCGGCCTCTGCTGCCTTCTCGTTTGGGCTGACTTGGCTTGGGCTCTTTTGATGCTGCTGCCCACGAGGCTAATTAGGCCTAAAGCGCGCTCATTGTGCACCTTCGTTGCAATGTCGCCCGTTAGCCAACATTGTTATGGCCAACAACATCCCCTCACTGCCACAGCCCCCTTCCTCTGACACATCGCATTTCCGCTTAGTTGCGCTTTGGAGTTCGTTAATAATTTAAGCATTCAACGAAATGGCCAAACAGAAATGTTCGCACTCACAAAATGTCATTTTAGTTGAGTTCGAATTATTTACTCAAGTGGCAAATGAGCGCAAACTCGATACCAATAATCAGAAATATCAAGCTGGTATATCCTTGAGTATCAAATTAGGGTAACTGATTCGTTGGGCTGCTGTCTACCATACAATATAATATGTATGCATCTGAGTTAAATGTGCTTCTTACTTCAATTAATTGCTGATTAAAGCTTAATTGAGTTTGGGCAACGATTATTTAGCATTATTTGTGTTGTCTAATATTTGGTTTGGCTAAAGTTGTAAGTAAACGTTGACACATTCTATTTATCTATTAAGAAACAGAATTTAAATATTATTTTAACAATATTCACGGTACGCCCAGTCAATGCTGTTATTTTTGGATAAGTTGGTAAGTTTCTTTTTGAATCCAAAGCATTTAAAGTTGTTTTGTATCTGCGTTGGACTAACTAAACTATCTAAAATTATGAAAACAAGATGCCTATTTAGGTAGTAGAACGATATCATTAGTTAATTTGTATATCTCAACGGGTATTTGTAAGATTGTTATTTAGCAAAATGATGTTACTGTTGATGCATTTGTTTCTGTTTTTTGTTGATTATGATTATTTTTAAGTGCAGGTGGTGAAAAACTGTCAGGCTTGAACACTTGAATGCATTTTCATTACACCTCATTACATTTCACTTCATTGCAATTGTGCGTTGTTGATGATTTTTCGTTGTTGCCGTTGTTGTTTTTGTCGTTTTTGTTAAGCCCATGAATACATGAATTGCCGGCTGAGTGAATGGATCGAGTCACTCGTATACATAGATGCGAATGCTTTGCATGTAAAATGTTTTTAATTGAAAACAATAAAGTTTCTGGCTTTGGATGTTGAACAGTGCGCCGGTGGCAGGCAGCAGGCAGCAACAGTCCCGTTGCCTTCACTCTCAGATACAATGCATACAAAATATTCCATAGAAACATGAAATGCCCAACAAATGAGCAGCGCGTGTGTCTGTTACTGTAAAAAAGCAACGATTTTTAGATACACTACACTAAGTACGTACGGATTTTGGTTTTTCTATTTCTGGTACTTAAACTTCATTTTGCACAAGCACTTTTAACTAATTCTTGAAAATTTCCCCTTTCTAATTTAAATTGGCTCCAAAAAGTATGCTACGAGTTTTGTCTATCGCTGCGATTTTGAAATTTTTTGTTGTATAATTTGATAACGAAGCTTAGCGCAACCCCTTCATAATACTAACCAACAGACAAAGTAAAGTATTATTAAAATCTGCTTAATTTTGCTTCACTGCATTAAAATGCCCTCTTTAATTTGTTGGTAAGTGTAAAAAACACGATAAAAGCTGAGCATTCACGGATTGTGTTTCTTTGTTTCAGGCGTGAAAGCGAGCTGAATGAAAATGGGAATGCAGTGATATACCCAAGCGATAGATGATAGATACGTATGCTTACTGCATGCATATAAATGTAGATGTACGTAAATGCGACTGTGTTTGTATGTGAAAGTGATAATTAAAAATCGAGCTATAGACTTTGCAGTTGTTGTTGTTGCTTGTTGTTTATCGCTATATTCTGAATGGTTATTGTGTTGTCAGAAGTGGGATATTGCAATCATGGCAACATGGGGCAAGGTGGATGTGGCACTGTGTGTGGATATACTAAACGTGAAATGTGTGCATCATTGCGAATGAAGTGATCAATGCGGCCTAACAATGATTGACGGCATTTCAATGCACCGAGCGACACAGACAAGCATGAAAAAGGCAAAAAGAAAGGGTGCCAAGCCTTCGAAATGAGTGGGTGAGTGGGTGAGCGGGTGGAGTGTGTAGTTGATATGTGGGTGTGGCTTGGGTGTTGGTTGATGACAAACAATTATGCAGAATTGCAAGCGTTTGCAATTTTGTGCAAAATTAATTTTGCATTTTTAATTTTGCATGTCGGGTGGCATGTTTTCGCGAACAAGTGCGAGTGTCTCTATATGTGTGTGTGCTTGTGTGTGTGCCAGTTTAAAGACAAGTCTTTAAAAACGAACAAATATGCTGAGGCAGCAACAAGCCGTCGGCAACCTATCACAAAGGATTGATAAGTGCTCGACTTCGAGCTGGCATCAGCCGAGCCTCTATAATCTATAAAGCTACGATACGACGGCTTGTTAGGGCCACGTGTCTTTAGTAGGCAGTCCATGGGCTGATTTTAGATCCGCTGTCTCAACTTGAGTCATTCTCGAAGCGTACGTTGAGCTAAGCGATCAGTTTTGTTAAACACTTCGATCGATGATGAACGTTCAAGTGTGTCGAGATCTGCAGCAGCAGTTGGTGCTGTTGCGCGTCTCCTGGGAGCAGCCGGCCATGCAATTCCCAGAGATTTGGTTACGCGACAATTGCCAGTGCCCCAAGTGCTTTATGCAACAGACACGCAGTCGCTTGCCACACGGCTGGAACTATTTGGACCCCACTGTGCGAGTCCAGCAACTCAGCTGGTCTGCGGAGCAACAAACATTGCAGATTGAGTGGTCAGATGAGCATCACTCTACCTATGCATTTAGTTGGCTCAAGGAGCGGGATTTCTCGCAGGCGAATCGAGCGCGTTATCTGCGCGACTCTTATCGCCCCGAGAAGCGACATTGGTCTGGGCAACAGTTTGAGCTGATTCAACGTGAATTCCAATACCAGGATTTGCTGCACAATGATAAAGTGTTGTTCGAATGGTTGAACCACTTGGCTGTCTATGGTCTGGCACTGGTTAAACAGGCTCCACTCGAGCGGGATGTGCTGCAAAAGTTGTGCAATCGTGTGGGTTTCGTGCGACGCACCACATACGGCGATGAGTGGAGTGTGCGTGCCCAGCCTGGTGCCAGCAACTATGCCTACTTGGCTGCACCACTGCCACTACACACAGATATGCCCTACTTTGAGTATAAGCCATGTGTAACGCTGCTCCACACACTGCAGCAATCGGACTCACCAGGTGGCTGGAATCTGCTTACCGATGGCTTCCATGTGGCAGATCTACTGCGTCAACGGCATCCCAAAGCATTCGAGGTGCTCAGCCAAACTCCCGTAGACTGGGCGGATATTGGCACCGATAAGGATCTTACATTTCATAATGTTTGGCGTGCACCCGTCATCAAGTAAGTGAAAACAAACACTTTCCATTGAAACGAACACTTAAAAATACACATTTGAATCGAATTATTTGAATTAGAAAACTTGGCACGCTTTTATATAATATATAATAATAATAAAACAGCCAAAGATTCTTGAAAATCAACTTCTATAGTCTGTAGCTCTGAACAAAATTTCCAAGCGAGTAAACTAAAGCCTTAAGCATAGCTCTACTTACTACTACTACTACTACTACTACTACTACGACTACTACTACTACTACTACTACAACTACTACTGCAACTACTACTACTACTACAACTACTACTGCAACTACTACTACTACTTCATCTATTTGAAAGTAACGTTTTGAAAGCAATATCGTATTTTATTATGCTTATTATAGTAATTTTTTGTATCTCTTATTCCTTAACAGCCTGGATGCCAATGGTCGTTACGTGAGAATTAACCACAGCATTCCGCAGCGAGATAGCCACTTTAGTGTGCCCGCGGATCAGGTGCGTCCCTGGTACGAGGCAATGGCTCTGTTTATACGGCTAGCCAACGAGCAGGCATGCACGTTCAAGACCTCACCGGGCGATGTCCTCACCTTCGACAATGTGAGAATGGTGCATGGACGCACCGGTTACGATGACACGGATCACAATGTTCGGCATATTCTGGGTGCCTTTTTCGATTGGGATATTGCCTTTTCGCGTTGGCGTGTCTTAAAAAATGCTCTTGGCATGTACAACTAGTTGCCATGACGCCCCAATTATTTATAGTGTATTTTCTATACGTCATTATCAGCAAAACACTGTATACCCCAACTTAGATTATCAACTATTTAATCCGACTGCTGCTTTTTGTCTACTAAGCGTTTATAATATATGAAAATAATATTTTTATACACTGTTGTAACATTAGCTAAGCTGCCCCACAATAAACAAATTTATTATATTTTATACTCTTACTTTTAATATATGTATTGATTCATAAGAGTATTCATTCGACAATGGACTTTGCGAAAGTCCAGAATATTTTATACTTTAAGAAAATATATTTTTGAAGGTGTGGAACGTTCAAATTGACTTAACAAACGCTGAATCGAGTCACGAAATCTTTTTGAAAAAATGAAAAAAAAAAAACCGATATAAAATGAATATTTTTGCCTTCGCATTCTGTTATTTGCGCATACTAAGTTCAACAGATTGTTAATTTGCAGGGTATTTATATGCTTGTAGGCATGGGTTTTTTGTCAATTTATACCACGCAATTGGATGACAGACAACAAGTGAAAGTCAGAGACACGTTTTGTTTACTTGTAGTCTGTCAACTGATATGAATATACGAAAATTTGATTTGTCTGTTATCAGTTCAAAAGTGAATGAATAATATTTTGAGTATTTGATTTTTGTTGTTTGGTTTTTTTGTTCATACATTGTAGCGGCTGGCATTGACGATTAGGTGATAATCAATTTGTGTGTGCAAAAGCCAGAAGCAAACATTGACCTGACTGAGCTTTTAGTGTCAGCGTAAATCACACAAACGTGTGAGGCTGGGCGCCCACGCCTCCCGCCCGACGGTGAAACCCTTTAAGGACAACACACAAGCAACAAGCCGAGAAATGGCAAAAGGGTTGTGGTGCGGTGCGGTGCGGGGCGTAGAAGGTTGTATTTTTACGGCATTGCCACATTTTGACGGCACCTTTTGGCAGCGCCGGAAGCTGTTGCTTGTTTTGTTTTTGCGGTTACCCAGTGGCAAATCCTTGGTAAATCTTTTTATTTATGTCATTGATGCCAGGGCACATGAAAAACACACACACACACACATAAACATACATACACTGACACAGAGCATGTGATTTTGGTAGCACATGAAAACTCCAGCCAAGTAAATCCCTCTAATAATCCACATAATAAGCAGCTAGATGTTGCACTGGCTACTACTGCAACACCATGCCCCAACCCACCACCAGCACCACCACCTTCTTACCCACCCACACGCATAGCCATTCTCTTGTTTATAAGTTCATAAAACTGAACGAGTCAGGCGCTTTTTGGAGTTGGGAACTTTTTTTTTTTTTTGGCTGCACATAAAAGCGAAGTAAAAACACAAAAAATAAAAAGAAAATAAAAAGAAAATATACTCGCAAATCCAATTTCTGTGTGTGTGTGTGTGTGTGGTTTGGTCGTCCAAGTCTTTTACGTCTGCCCACGACCATAATGTGTAATTGAAAACCCAGCGCAATATAGTATTGCACCCCTGGGCCCACCACATTCGATATGTCGTGTCCTGCCCAACCGCCCGAACGACCGCCCGCCTCTCTCCTAACCCCTTTAAACTAATTGGCACAGTTGTGCTGGCCAGCCAGAAAAGAACGAAGATAGAAAAGAAAGGGTTTTGTGTGTGTGTGTGTGTGTGTGACACTGACACCGCTGGCCATTATGTAAACAAGGCCAAGAGCCAAACCAAAAAGAGGCAACCCTTGCCAAAACAGCAAAAAGACGAAGATGAACAAGAAAAAGAGCTGTCGTGCTGCAAATAATGCGCTCAATTTGTAGACACTTTGAAGAGCGACTCGCACACAATTGCCAAACTAAAATGCTTACATACATAGAATTTCCGCCAAACCGCCCCCTCATTACTGCGCCCAACACCAGCCAGCCAGCGAGCCAGCCAGCCGGCAGAGACAGAGCGAGCGAGTCAGGGGCGTGAGAGAGACAAATGATTCTTGGCTGTGGCCCAGATTCGTGCCAAAAGATGTTGGCCAGCATTTGCCAGCCAAGTTTTTTTTTTCGGCGTTTTTTCAGTTTTTTTTTCCTTTTTATTTTGCTGTTCAAAAAAACTGTCAGAATGATAAACATGCGGCAATTGACGCAATCATTGTCTGTCCATGAATTGAATTAAATCAACTCAAGTGCGACAATCCAACCCCTTGCCGCACCACCACCCTCACGCCACAACACCGCCAGCAGCAACATCATCGAGAGCACCACAATGATTCAACGCATATGGATAACGTTTCAACTATGAGCAATATTTTTATAATACACTTGCGTAAGGTTATTTCGAATTTTGCTAAAAGATCAGAGGAAGTCAATATAGCTTATAGTGCTATATATAATGATTGGCAAAACAAACAACTGATTTTGTTTGAGCCATTTATTTGTTTTCAGAATAAGAACAGCATATAAAATCTCAGTTTATTAACTATTTTTATACAAATTTTACTTTCACAGTTCCACTTGAAACAATTTATAGCTATAAGCAAATATGTTTAGTGACAAATAAAAGTTCAAAAGCAAATATTGGGTAATAAATAAATATTATCAAACACTTTTTACATGTTAGTCAGGGCATTTAATATTCGTGTTAAAGTTATTTTTGACTTGTGCTTTGCTGTTGTCAAATGAATGGGTTTTGTGTCATGCATGCGCATACATTGAAATCAAACTAAAATAAGTATATATAGAGTGCCAGCATCAAATCATATCATACAAATGATAGTCAACCCTTTTGTGTCATTCGAACTGTGTGTGTGTTAGATGGGCGTGTCGTATGCGTAATGCGCCCTGTAATTCCGTTTGATTTCGCTGCAGGACATTAGCGCACGGCTCAACGTCGCATTTCGCTTATTAGAATTCGCTTGTGCCGCTGGAGTGTAATAAATTCTCAAACCCACACACACACACACACACACACTATCACAATCACACATGCCACCAGCAATTTCAAAGTTTATCACCAAAGCGTCTGCAACTTATCTCTTTCTCTCTCGCTCTTTCGCTGTCTCTCTCTCGGTCTCGGGCTATGTGGCTTGTTGTTGTCTGCACGTCTGCTGTGGTTATGTGAAATCACATCGTAAAAATGTCCAAGTCCAAATGCTACGCGCCAAAGCTCATAAGTCCTTCTGTTCCCGAGCACTCCTGTTGCCCTCCCCCTCCCCCACCCAACCACTCGTACCCCTCTTTTAGCTTGTTTCCTTGTCGTTTCACCTGTCGCTTGGAATTGGCATTAGCGCGCAACCCTTTTCTTTTTTTCATTTCTTCCTGGCCTGGCCTTTCAATTTATAGATGGCGCGCATATAAATATTTATTTACATGTGCAGCTGCCTACACTTTGGCGGCAGTGGCAGCACCACTCGCACCACCATCGTCATGCCTTGGCATCATTATTATTTTTATGATGGCCTTAAAAGCATGGTTCGGAGCGATCAATAAACATTCATGTCTGCCCGTCTCGACTTGCAGTTTTCAATGTTTTTCAATAAGCGAAAGTGCCTGGTTCCAAAAACTTGCCCCCGTTGCAAGTTCAGCTTCTTCTATTGGGTGTGCGTGTGTGTTTGTTCTGATGCCATTAAATAATTAAAGGTCAACCATACAAACAAAATGGCCAAAACTTCCTTCCATACATAACTTGCTGCCCCTTATCGCAAAATAAACTAATAACCCGTTGAAATTTGTGCCACATCAGCGTGCAACAACCACCACCCTAAATAATGTTTGTTCGTGACTCATTTTGTGTATTTAACGGCCTACCATAAAACAATGCAATGCGTGCCACATATGACCTGCTCCTTTTCACACAGATACATATCACAATTTTTAATTAGGCTAAACGCTTTTGCAGTTGCCACACCGCTGTCCAAATGCGAATGCGAAAGTGCAACTTGAAACTGCACATTATCAGATTATTCTTTATAAATCTATACAGTATAAATTGGATATCTTTTTTTTTAAATTGATAAAGCTTTAAATTAATTTCACCTGTGCTGTGTTTTGAACAAATAATAGATTTTAGTCTCATTTTTATACATTTTTGTTAGAGGATTTAATTTAAATGTACATATTTAAACAGTTCGAAAAGTTTATTCAGTTTTTTCTCTTTAATTTTAAGTGACTAAGACATTGCTGAGACTAAAAAGTATTATTATGTACTTAATTCCTTTTCCTTTCCTATAAACAACCAAAAAATTTGACAATTTGAGAATTTTTATCAGTTTATCTTATAGAACAAATCTTATATCTTCAGCAGAATATTCCTTAATTATACTTAACTTTATAATTAAGTGGATTTAGCTAAGTTGGTGCTTGTTAACAACTTAAACAAGTTACAATAATGGGTATTAATGAAAAGCACATTATTTATATAGTGTATTGTTAAGTCTTCACCATCAAATTGTAGTCAGTAAATTAAGTGTAGCCTACTTTTGAGTGCTTTGACTCGAATGAAGATTGAAGCCCATTTCAGGTTAATGAAAACAACAACAGCCAAATGAAAATGCCAATTTACAAAACAGAGCGGATAATGTGGCAACTGCAGGCAGGCAAAAAGACAGACAGGTAAACAGCAAAAACAGTTGCAACAACAAGAAGGGCAATTATACAACGGTATAATTAGCGCAGAAACCGAGTTTCATTTTGAATTAATATCATTTCCGGCTTTATAATATATATATATATATATATATATGTACACACACATCATATATATATGTACATATATTCTATATGATTTATTGCCAAGAGCATTCGAAGAAAATCCTGTTGTTTGCTCTGGCATGTTTAATACGTAACGGTAAATTTGTTAACAATTACACAAATCTCATAATGAAGTTAAGACTAGAACAGCTCAAGGTGAGGGAAGAGCCAGAGGTGTGGGTGGGGGGACAGTGTTTGGAGTATTGCTAGCGGTCAGCTTGTGCTCCATTTGCTACAAACCAATTGTGGAAAATTGATTAGATGTTGTTACGGGTTGCCGGTTACCTGGTTACCTGGCTGCTTGCAACACTTGCCACAAGCCAATTTGTAGCTTCCGGTCGCTCTCCTACAAAATGTAAACCCTTAACAGGTGTTGATGTTTGCTAAGTAGCCTAGCCCCTCTATTCCTCCTTCCCTTGCCCAGTGCTGTTGCACGCTTAGTTGGACATTGCTTTGATTATTTTCTATTTTGCAAATTGCATGCAAATAGTTGCGGCACGTTGGGTCTTGCACCAAAGACATTTAATATTGTGCAACTTCCACCACAATATTGACTTTTCCCCTGGACATCGCAGGGAAAAAAATCGATGCCGGTTACAAGTTGAGCACACAGAATGCTCTGACAAATAATATGCGGGCAGCTGCTTAAAAAGGTAACTGGCTAAGATACAATTTCCCAATGCTCAAACAAGATGTCTTTTAAGTGAGCAGAAACAATTAGACAGCTAGAATATTTTGTTTAAGTAGTTGAGACTACACACATTTAAGCTAAGCTAACTAATGGTAAAATAAAGTGTAGTTGATATAGATAATATCTATTTCGCAAGTCTTTTTGTCCAAGTTTCCCTTCTATATAGTTTTTATATAGGGTTAATTAATAAATTAATTTTTAATAAACTAATTTTTAAATGATTTTTAAGATCTATGTACATAGTTAAATTTTTTTGCACACATAAAACTATGTTTATAATTATATTTAACCTTTTATTAAATAAACTGTGCACATTTAAAAAAGTTTTTTCATAGAATTATACATTTTAGAACTTTGCTACCAGACAATTTTGTGTATCTCTGCATAATAATATTCAAAAATTTGCTCTTTTCCAAAGCAACAATACCTGATATGAAACTTTAAAACATTCATACTTAAAAATCTGCTAAAAATCTATTCCAACTAACTCTACGCTAAGCTTTGAATTGAAAGTTGGAAAGTTTTAACCCAAAAATATTGCAGCTATCGATTACTGAGCTTTAATTAAGACCGGATTTGATTAAGCAGCAACAAATTTTGTTGCAATTGGCAATTAGAATAACGAAGCAAGTTGCAACTTTGCCTGCCAGCTGTTGCCTGCTAGCAAATAAACAGCAATTTGGTTAATTGCTTTACGGCCTGCACAGGTGTGTAATTGTGTGTGTGAAGGTTTATGGTTGCATGTGTGTGCTTCTATAAATTCATATATGTCAAAGTATTTGCAGCTGCCTGGAAAATAGCTTGAGCTCATTTTATGAACCTAATAGTCGATAAGCCAAAGCAAGTGTTTGTTGGTGTATGTGTGTGTGTGTTCCTTTGAGCTGTCAACCCTTTTTTAACATCCAGGGTTACTGTTGCCTCATTAGACGATAACAACAACGACTGTTTTTTTTTGGCATTGACGTTAGAGTAAAATTCAAGTTTGCTTTTTTATGCGCGCTCATAAACAGAATTGAATTGCTGCCGCCTTTTGTGTGTGTATGTGTGTGTGTGTGTGTGGAGCGTGTGTGTGCCACACATTTGCTTGCCTTTTTAATAGTTAACGAGCTCCACCAAACCCAAACTCTATTTATAAAAATAAAAAACTTTTGGCGCTGCTTTTGTGTACATATTTTGGTCGCAATATTCTGGCAATCTACCAGGGGAAAAAGGGATGCCCCATTGACAAAAGCTGGTCAAGGACTGCCTTGGGTTGGTTTGGTTGGTGGTGGGGGGAGCATTGTTGCAAATATATGTATATGCCTCTTTTATGGGCCTTATAAAAATGGCATGACCGGAAATTACAAATGTCCATATAATGTCAATACAAGTGCAGATTAGTGGCTGTCATGTGGCTCATTTTCCAGAAGTGCGTCAGAGTGGGAGTGTGTGATACGGAGAGGGGGGTGGGGGTATGCTTGTGGGCGTGCTAAATTTAAGAATGAAACTGCCAACCACAACAGTGAATCCATACCCAACCATTCCTCTCTTTTATTTGCTTTAAACAAACATCTGACAAATGCCGGAAGTCATTTGCATGCACAGTTCAGCTGTATATGCGTATGTATGTGTGTGTGTGTGTGTGTGTCGTGCATGGTGCATGTTTAGATGGATTTGTCGATTTGTGGCCGGACTGCAAATGCATTAAATGCGAGCGTAAACACTGCCAACTTGGTAATCCGGCATAGCCAGCCAGCCAGCCAGCCAGCCAACCAACCAAGCCAAATGGTCAGACAGAGGCGGTGTTCAGTGCCACGCCCACAACACATAGTGCACGGGTGTGAATGTGTCGGTGTGTGTGCTTATACCCTGTAACTATTAAACATGAGTTTAATAGGGTATTTTGCAGTTGCAGAAAGTCGAAACGTATTTATTTACGAAGCGTAGATGCCGAAAATATTTGAAGGTAATACAAATAAAAAAAAAAATAAGATAATCAACAGGAAAAAACATATCTGAAAAATCGTGGGAAACTCAACACAAATGTAAGAAACAAAAAAAAACATCAATAAAATGTATTCAACAACTAAACTGTTATTGCAAGTGTGTGTGAGTGTGTTTGTGTGTGTATCGTCTGTGCCTTTTTTAATAGCTAATTGAATGGCTTAAAAATAATTATTTGCTGCATGCTTTTAGGCACTAAACTGAAAATCTAACCTTTGGTGCAATTTCGTGGGGAACTGATATGCAATATAACCAAAATGTTAAGTAAGAAACTCAAAAAAAAAAACAATAAAATATATTCAGTTTTGATTTAATTTTTTATTAGCCGAAATAAAATATCAAAAGGCGTTTTATAGTAAATTAAAGGATATTTTCAGGTCAGGCTTATTCAATTAGACAACTCTTAGTTGTTATGTGTGTGTGTGTGTGTTGCTGTTGCTGGTGTTTTGGCATTTTGTGTTAATTTCATGCCAAGCAGCATGAATGTTGTTGTGCCTAGCACACACACAAACACACACGCACATGGACAGACTTATTGTGGTCTCTGTGCGTCTCTGAATTATGTTTTTGATTTTAGTTGACAATAAGCGGGCACAAATTTATTGTCTACTACTGCAAAATCGAAGCGTTGACAACAACGACAACAACGAGAACGAGAACAGCAGCAGCTGCAACTGCTACGTGGGCGTTGTGCAAAGTGCTAACTGCGACAAGGCGTGGCACTGACAGCTACACATACACACACACAGAGAGAGAGGGAGCGGGAGTAGAACTGCATTGCTTGCAACGGACTGTGTTGCATTTGTAACTGCAACACGCCGCACTTGATATTAAAGTGAATGCTGCTGGTGCCTTTTGAATGGTGCGGTTTCTGCGGCTCCTGCGGTTGTTTACCACCTAAATTTTCATGCTGCTGCTGCACAGACTTTTTAATTGAAATTTTGCTGCTATTTACGAGTAGATCCCCTTCAAGCAGGCTGTTGATTATTTAAAACTTTAGAAATCAATATACTTTTAGTACTAATCATGGAAGGTTAGATGATAATAAATGCATGACCTGTATGCAATTCTTTATTTTGTTGAAGTTATATGTTAACCTTATTGTGCGTTATTTGGCTGGCTTGATTAATATTAACAACTAATATTAAATATTAGAAATCCTAGCTGTCATTTCTCAACCCCTTTTTCGTATGTATCTTTAAAGTTTTTGAAATGAATTCAATATAGCTACTGATTTGATTGATTGTAGTATTGAACATTTTTTTCTGGTATTTTTTTATTAAAAGCAAAAAAAGATAACCGTAACTTAATCATTCGAAAAATCACTGTGCGTGGCAAAAAATTTTTGTTAATGTATTTTCATATTTTTTTATAAATATTTTGATAAGGAAAGTCATTCTAAATGAATGTAAATCAACTTAAATTCGTATAATTGGTTCAAATTATATTATTCTTACTAAATATCTAACCGTTGACAAAAGGAATATGCCAAAAAAGCAACTCGGAATATGTTTTTTACGTTCCCTTCGATAAACATAATACATTTAATGCTTAACAGTAAACGAATTTAAATACATTTTGTATAGCTTTACAGCTTGAGCTTATTTCAGCTGACAAAATTAGTAAGAGGCACATTACGCGAGTTTATTTGTGGGCTGCATAAAATTGAAGATGACATCATAAACTTGTGGCGCTGATCCCAGCCAACCGAAGGTGAACAATGGAGAGGGAGCGCAAAGGTAAAGGGGTCAGACTTGCAGCACAGTTCCACAATTTTTCGGAGTTGTTGCAGTCGTAGTAGTAGTAGTGAATTTTTTTGGCATGCAGTCAAGATGTGGTCCCAAACACGCGACGTCCGTGAGACCTGGGACCAAGCCGTAAAGGTGTTTTTATGGCCGCCATGACAACGGGGAGCAACAGGAGAAGAGGGAATGGGTAACTGCAGATGGGCAGCATGTTGTTTGCGCCTGGACTATGTTGTCGATACTTGAACGCGACTCTGCCGTGGCCGGGTCTTGGTCTGTTGCCAGCAGCAGTTGTTTGGCCAGGCTAAGCGCCAAGGATTGGCTGCCAGGCCAACCAACAGAGCAGAAGAGAGAGAGAGAGAGAGCTCTATAGAGAAAGAGTGAGATGGAGAGACTGATAGCTGCTAAGTTGGCTTGCAGGTGTGATTTTATGCAATTTGCTTTCATATTAAATGAGTAGCTATAGGTGAACTATGCTTGTACAGCAAAGGGGGAGGATTGTGAGTGAGAAAGGGGGGTTATGCATAAGAAGAACTTTCATTCATTGCTGCCCCTATGGCAGCAAAGTAACTGTGCAAACGCTGCAGCTGCAAATCCGCAATCAGACAAAGCAAATAATTTGCAAAAATAAATATGAGGGATTATTGTGCAGGCTGGTTGGGAATGTGTGTGTGTGTGTGTGGAGGAATAAGCGGGAAGCACTGAAAAGTATGCTATAATAAAATGCAGCTAAGTCGAGAGTCGTCGACAGTTCGTGTTGTTGTTGCTGGGCCTGCATTGCGATATTAAATTTCAAGTGCATGTGTTAAGCCGACGTCGCCGTGGCTGCCACTATTTGCGGCACTGACTCGGCGGCGGCCTGCCATTGAAATTGTGTTTGTCCTTGTGTCTTGTACAGCAAAAAAAAAGAAGAAAAATGTGCAGCATCAGCTTCAAATATCTATGCAACAACCACCAATCTGCCTCCCGGCATCCTTAAATATATATATGGCGACATTCGCCATTTGAATGCACTTGCCACTTGAGAGATTAGCCCTGCGAAGTCGCCCGACTGTGCCTTGCCACAAATTTACCTATTGTCATTGCTTTTATTTATTTTTGTTGTTATTATTTTGTTTCTTGGCTTTGAAGGCAACCCCTAACCCCAAACCCTCCCCCGCACCACAACAACAGTCATTATTTTGATTATGTAACTTTTTTGTTCTGTTTTTTTTTCGACAATTTGTTTGCATTTCGGCCTGCGCCGTCCCCTACCGCCCAGCGACGCCCTCCACTCCAACAAAATCATATTTTTTTATTATTATTTTCACTCCATCTCTCTTTCTCTGTCTCTTCATCTCTCTGCTTCTCTCATTGTTTGGCTTTTGTTGTTGGCTTTTGGAAATCTACTTTTAAAATATTAAAAAATAAAAAACAACAACAACGGTAGAAAAAATGCCTGCTCTGAAATGTCGTATAAATTCATTGCGCTAAAAAAGAGAGTAACATCAACAGAACCAGGCAACAGAAGCAGTCAGCAGAAAAGCAGAATTAGTAAAAATTTTTAGCCAAATTAAATGACGGCCATTAGGCGGGTTTGGGTCCCATTGTTTGCGTTTGGCTGCACCAAAATGGGGCAGCAATTTTTAAGATCACATTCTCAATGGTTGACTGCAGCTAAAATCTATAAATTTGCTACTAGCCTGCAGAAGCGACGTCTAGCGGCCTGCACTATGACTACTCATTGGATTTGTCTATCAACACTGAAGGAATTTATTAGCAATTGCTTATTCGTGCCACCGTAAGAAGCCGAGGCGCGCATTTGCATGATATCATATTCCATACTTAATGGCAAACATGGGCCTTTTAAATAAAAAAATAATTTTGTTAATACCTCATACACAGCTTGTTTTATTCCATGTCTACCCGCCCTTATTGAAAAACCCTATACATATTTAGTAATGAAATCATTGGAATAAATGTAGAGTACATAAAATCGCATATTTAATAATACATTTAAATTAATAAGCAGATACGTTAATAATAATAACAATAAACATATGTTAATATCAGCAGATGGATTTCGCTGGTTTGGCTTAAAGCGCTGCGGAATGAAAATAGCTGAATGAAAATCAGCTTCATATGTGCGGTAATCGATGGAAGTACAATTTAATTAACAGTCGCTCAAAGTAATAATTGTGTTACGTGGGAAAGAACACAAACTCACACACGCACAGAGGAACACAGAAACAGAGACACAGACAGAGAGAGAGAGAGAGAGCGCTTGGGACATAGTACATGACAAATGCACGTCATTTGGCTTATTAGAGGTTTATTTCGCTGTTGGCACTCAACTACAATACAATTACATTCACACACACACATGTACACTTGAAGCACACACGCCTTTTTGGTAATGAAATACGGCTAAAATCAAAGCCATACACATACACACCAACTCCACACACACTCGCTCGCAAACCCACACACTTAATTCGGAGTCCAAGTTTGGCATTTGCAATTTCATTACAATGCTTAATCATCATTACTTACCAACCGCCTACTCCAACCTCCCCCCCCCCCCCCCCCCCTTTTCCTATATATGGTACGGCGATAAAGTGCACAAATACATGCGTGAGTGCAGTTGTTTGTATGTGTATGTGTCACACATTCACAATATTGCGTTCGCACTTCCGTTACGAGCCGTAAGAAATAAGAATCGCAACCGAAAAATGCCATTCGTGTCGTGCAATATCATGCGTGTGTTAGTGTGTGTGTGTCGAGCTGCCATGTCACCGTTCACATGGCTGGCTGACCAGTTCCACGTACTGCTTTTTGATTATATAGATATATATATATATATATATATATATATATGTTTTGTAGTGTATGTGTGAAGCCATATCATGCAGCGTGCCACGATTCCACCTTGCAATACACACACCGACACACATCGGCTGCCCCTGCAGTAGTCGTCGCGTCAAATGCAGTTTATGCCCCGGCCATAAATCAAAATTTTTGGTTTCTGCTGTCAGCCACTGGCAATGGCCATGAGCTCTTGCCACGAGCCACCAACAACAACAGCAACACAACTGCAGAAAACTGCTCAGTTTTCTCGATTTGGTTGTTGCCATTTTTGCGTAACTCGTTTATTTTCGTGGTCATAATTTGCCGATGCCGCCAGCTTCCAACTGCTTCACTGCAACTGCATTCCTTTATTTTAGTTTTTTCTCATTTCTTTTTTCTCTGTTAGTCACGCTCGACTCTTGCACTGTCCTGCAGTTGCAACTCCCCCGCACATCCCTTCTGAAATATTGGTTTAGATTGTGTCAAACAAATTGAATTTTGCGATTTTTTTATGAATCCCAAAATCGCAGCAAGCGCCAACTTACGGCAGCTATACCCTTGAAACTTTGTTGGCCAGCACACAAAGGGTTTGAAGATAAAATCCATTTGCATTGGCAACTGTTGAACGAGCGTGCAGTTTATTATTTTGTTTGCAATTTTCTCCTTTTTTTGGTTTGGTTTGGTATTTACGGTAATCGTTGACATTGGTAGAAATTCAAACTGGTTTTGGTTATTTAGGTCTACCACATAAACCGGAGGAGCTTTCAAATTACATTGATTAGAGGTTTGGAAGCGTTTTGAATTAAATGGTTCCAATAGCAGTAAACATATACGAAACAGTTTTACCTTGTGGATAAGAAAACATTTAGATAACTGAAACATTTAAGGTTGTGTGAAAGTAAGGGAATCCCATTTAAGCAACGAAAGCAAAGAAAATGTCGATTTCAACATTTATGAAATTAATTTAATTTTATTAATAAACCTAGAGAATTCCACAAATTCAATAAAAGTTTAATCCAGGCAACATTTATATTAATAAATATTATTTTCGGTAAATAAAGCAAATCTATAAATACAAATATTTAAAATCAGTTGTTGATAGCCTTTTAACATTCTGCGTCTTAATAAGATTTTTTTTTAAATAATGTATGAGAAAAGTTTAAAATAATTTGCATATAGTTTTGTCAGTGTCCCTTAGATATATAATATATAGAATTATGTCGTATTATATAATATTTTTAATACAACTTACTGTACCAAGCTTGCTTTAGATTTATATTTAATATTTTTTTTTTTGTTTAGAAAAAGATTTTTTTCATAGTCATTATTAATTGCGTGACAGTGGGTCTGTGAAAACTTGAATCAAATAGACTTTTACAGAAGAAGATAGTATTATTGATTTTGATTTATTTATTTTAACAGTTTCGTTGTTTACTCTTGCCATTGAATCATTTTTGAACCTGTTCTGTTTACAGATATCTAGTTTCGATGTGATCCTTTTGCGCTGTTATGCACCATTTAACCGCTGTTCAAAAGCGTAGCTTAAATTTTCGTCTTTCCCCTTACAAACCCAACCACAAACATCAGTTAGTTGCCTTGACCAAAAATATATAGTTGGATATACATTCTCTTGCTTCATTTGTTCAGACTTTCAACAGCATCATCATCAGCAGCAGGAAGAAACATTTATGACTGTGTATTTGAGCAGTGTGTATGTGTGTGTGTGTGTGTTAGTATAGGTGCTCAGTTTTCACGTGTTGCAAGTTAATAGAGAGCCAAGTTATGGCCTGCAAGTGAATTTTGGACTCTGGCCATTCGACTGCGGCCAGTTTATATAAACATAAAAATCGTGCACAATGCACTAGACGAGATTTTCCACATGAATGGCAAATGCCACAGAGAGAGAAAAAAAAAGAAGAAAGGTAGAAGGGGGGAAGAGCGAGCGAGTTATATTTTTACTTCTTGCTTTTTGCTTGCTGTTTTCTTTCTTCTTATTTTGTTGCTGCCAAGCGATTGTGGCTTTTTATCGGGGCCATCGATCTTTGGCCTTGCGTTTGACAGATCAAAATTAGAAATCAACAACAACTAAACTGTTATTGCATGTGTGTGTGTGTGAGTGTTTTTGTGTGTGGTGTGTATTGTGTGTGCCTTTTTTAATAGCTAATTGAATCGCTTGCAAAATAATAATTTGCTGCATGCTTTTAGGCGAAGCTGAAAAAGTGCAAAAATTTTAACAGGCAGCTTTTGTTGCCAGGCCGCAAGTGCCTGTTGAGTGTGGCGTGGTGGTGTACCGTTATTCGCCTCGCTTATCAACATTGTGAGGCTGTGGCAGACTTTAAGTGATTTTGATTTCAGCCATTTGCCTTTCATATGCAAAGCAGCTACGAAATGGGGAGCCCCCAAAACTGATGACGCAGCAATAGCAGCCGCACTTGAGTTGACGCCACTTGAATCGCAACATTGGGGCGTGCTTAAAAAAAAAATCCCGTTTAGCGGTTTATTTTAATGCTAACAACAGCAGCAACAACAACACGATACAGTTTATGCATTTTACTGGCTGGCAGCACACAAACACTCACACACACACACTCACACAGAGAAACACACAAGCATCAGGTACAAATTTGCATAGCTTTTGGTGAAATGGCGCCACTTTTGTACGCTGTTTACAAATTTGATTTTCGTGTTTGATTTGCTGCTGGGGCGTGAAAAAGGCTGAAGCACGGAAAAGGGGGATGGAGAGGGTGAGACAGTGTGTGTATGCGACGCACGTGTCTGCGAAATGGAAAGCCAAATGGCAGCCAATGTCTGCTGCCGACTATTTATAGTCTGACCCTAGCTAAATGAAACTGTAAATTAGACACTACATGTTAAGACAAGGGGGGAACAGAGTGGGTGAAGCAAAGGCAGAGAACAAAGCCAGCGCATAATAATAACTGGAGCTATACAAAAAGAAACTGGAGAGCAAAAAAACTAAATGAAGCTAAACATAATCAAAGCGGTGCCTAAAAGCAGCAGCAGTAGCAATCGCAGCCACACTCGCAGCAGCAGTTGCAGCAGCAGTCGCAGCAGCAGTCGCAGCAGCAGCATCGCTAAAAAGCAGCGCAGGGGAAACTTGTCGCCGTATACGGCAAAAGTAAAATGAACGCTGGGCGAAACGAAACAAAATGAACGCCAAACACGAAGCAGAGCCGAGCAGAAACGAAGCGCTAGCGAAGGCAGCCGAATGTGAAAACGAAATGAGTGCAAAGTCTTGGCACAAAAGCAGCGAGCAGAGCTTTTTGGGACAGGAGTAAAAGCTCAGGACACGCTTACTCTTACGAACTGCGACTGGGATGCGTGCGCAGGCTGCGCTGCTCCTGATGCTGCAGCTGCAAAACTGTGTGGAAATGTTTCCCCTTTGAGTTGGTTGCTGCCAGCTGCGCTGCCGGGCTTATCTCTGCATCTCAGTGTGTGACTGTTTGTGGGGGTGTGAGAGGCTGTGTCTTTGTGCTCTTCAGTTTTTCGCGCACTCTTTTCATTTGCGGAGTTTTCCTTTTTGCGTGCGTCTTGCGTTGCTTTTCTTTTTGCATATCCCCACCCGGAAAATTCATCGTAGGCGATGGCGACGACGTCGGTATAAAAACGCCCGCAACGCATTTCGTTGCTCATAAGTTGAAATCATTGCGTCCAGTGTGTGTCCTGTGTCCTGTGTCTTGTGTGCTCCTGTGCGTTCCTGCTCCGGCTCCGGCTACAGTACTCAGTCCTTCACTGCCAAATTTCTCTGGAAAAGATGCCACATCAGACGCAAGATTCGTTGGGAAACGAACACACGCACACGCACTTACACACACTAACGAACATTTTGTTGCTGTCTAAAAGTGAAAAACTATTAAAAAATATTCAAATCATACAAAAAAAAAACTAACAATCATAGTGCAAAAGCATTAAACAAAAGCAGTTCAAACTATACAAAAAATAATAATTGAAATAGAACCAGAAATGATAGAATGGAATTTAGAATTAACAAAATTAGAGAATTCAAATGTGTTTCCAGTTTTATTTTTTTACTTTTTGCTTAACTTTTTTTGTTCAATGCAACAAAAAAAACGTATTTTAATTTACATAATTTGTGGGGCATTATAAATGTATTGCTCATTTGAATAGTGTTAAACATTTGCTAAGTTTTTTTTCATAATCAAATATAGATTTTGAATTTGTTTGCACACTTTAACACCTTCAACACAGGCAAACTGAGGGACAGAAACAGAGACCCCAAACTGAGCATGTTGGACATGTAATTATATCGGACACAAGAGCATTAAACCAATATTTATTTTGATACGAACAAAAGAGAAGCATAAAAAAATAATTAAATTGACATTTGACTGCGTTTGAACAGCTTTGTTAATTATGCGCGAGAAAACAGATGACAAATAATAAAAAAACAATCAATCAACATACATAAACAATGTATATATTATAAACTAAATGCAATTCAATTGAAAATCATTTAATCATGAAAATATGCAAATTATGTATAAAGTTTATAAATTGCTGTAATTGCTGCTGGCCAAAGCAACAAAGCTAAAGGCAGATGAAAGCGAACAAATTTTGAGAGGTAAGCAAATAAATTATATTGAAATTCATTACATAATATCATCAGCTCGTAAAACATGGCATTAATTATACATTACCATGCAAATTGCCAAGTACACACACACACAATCACACACACGTGCATAATACGTAAGCATTTAAGTTCGACATAAATTCATTTCAGCCCAATTTAGTCAGCAATTCAGTTTAAAAGCAACTACCTAGTACATATTGTTGGAATTTGTGTACCATCTGTGTACTTTGTCATTGTTTTCATTTCATCAGCTGCAATCCTTTTCACATTATTTGATATGCCAGCGCAATAGTAAGATTGATTTATTCCAAAAGAAGGAATATTAAATAGTTCGAATTGTCAATTGGCATTTCCGAAAATTGCTAGCCCATAACATATTTAAATAAAAATTATTCCGATAAATTATTTGAATAAAAGTTAAGCACATAAAATGATCATAAATATTTATAATATGACCAAAAGATTTTTACAAAATTGAAAGTTTCAGTTACCGCAAAATATTTTAATAATTTTATATATATAAAAAAAACGATAAAAGTTAAGAACATACTTAATTGCATGTCGCCATTAAACGAAGTGCATTAAATCCGATTTGGAACTGTCGAAAACTTTTCAATTACAAGTGCATTCGATTCAACTCGTAATTCAATTAAAAAGTTTATATAAAAGTTGCAACAGCAACAACAACAATACAAATAACAAAATTCACGTTAAATAAAACGTCAATTAAAATAAAGAAGTACAAAAAGTTAACAAACAAAAAAAGAAGACGAGACGGAAAAATAAACAGTTCAATCCAATACAAATTAACTCTATTGTATTTTAAAATTGTGAGGGTGGAAAAATCCAGGGGACAGGGAATCAGGGTCATGAATAATTCGAGTATATGCAACACTTTCGGTTGTACTACTTATATACATAAATAATTATCCCAAAGTGTTTGTCTGTGTCGCTGTAGGTTTATGCATGTGTGCATGTGTGTGTGTGTGTGAGTATGTAATTTATATGACGAGTCGATTAATTAAATGAAACAGCGTTCAAACCGCTCCAAAATGAGGCAAAATGGGAGAGAACAACTGTAAATAATGCGTAGATTGCAGCTTTAAGGCACGAAATATTCGCGTAAAGGTATGAGAATTGAAGGGTGAAGGAAATAAGGCGGATCGGGGAGAACAGGAAACGCATTCCTGCTGTCATTAGGTTAATTCCACTATAAAAGTGCTGCAAAGAGAACATTTTTAACTAGCAGTTAGGTAAACAGATAAATAAATGTATGAAAGTTTAAAAATAAGCCTTTTGGATTGTTATGAAACTAGGAGAGTAGTTAAAAAATCATTGTTTAATAAGTCATTAAATATTTGCAGTTGCACATTAAATGCATCTGTTAATATTCCCAT
The DNA here is from genome assembly GCA_035044485.1 of Scaptomyza reducta. Classification (NCBI taxonomy): domain Eukaryota; kingdom Metazoa; phylum Arthropoda; class Insecta; order Diptera; family Drosophilidae; genus Scaptomyza; species Scaptomyza reducta. Next base: position 3,462,618 of record JAWNNV010000613.1, read on the forward strand.
TTGATAGTTACAAAAACCGAGGCAAAAATCCTTGGCTAAAAATATATCAGTGCAGCACTTTAAATTCCAATTAAAAGGAAAATGTAATAATTGCAAAAAAAGCGTTAAGTAATGCAGCATCTCTCTCTCTCCCTCTGTCTCTGTTTCTTGTTCGCCTGAGCATGAGCGTGTGTGTAAGTAGTGTGCATTATTGCGCTCAAAGTCGAGGCTTTAACGCTGCAGCTGCAGCAAAAAAGCCTTGTTTCAGCTTGGCTTAATTGCATTTTAGTTGCCAAGCTGCGCAGCGGTCGAACTAATGCCACACACACACACACACCACCGCCAGAACAGAACAGAACAACAACAACGAAGAGACTTTCTAAGTACTGCCTCCCCGGCCAAACCCCTCTCCACTCACAGCCGCAGTCATGCATCCACATATCGCACTTGACTGCCATAAGCCTCAACGCGCGCTCTCTGGATGTTGATTTGGCGCCTTTTGCCGACTGCCGACTGCAAGTCTGACGACTCCGTTTGCTGTTGCCTGCCTGCCTGCTGTATTTTCCGCTGACATTTTCGTTTATTTTCCGATTTCCCTGGCATGCCAAATGCCGTTGCAAAGCTGCTGCATATGCCGCATATGCCACTCCTCCTGGCTAAATGTGTTACTGTGTTTGGTCTCAAATCAGCTTCCGTCACATGCCAAGCGGCAAAAATAAACAGCGAAGCACTGCAAAATCAAATAACAAAAAAACACGAATAGTTCACTTCAACCTCACGAATTTCGGACACTCTTCAATCAGTTTGTTGATAATACAAAAAGGAATTGAAACAATATAATTTGAGAGAATACTTCTAATAGGTAAATTGTCTTGGATAAATGTGTTTATATGTTAACTCTTATAATTATTGATAAAGAATTATGATGTGAAAGCTTATTTGGCCAGATTGGAAAACATAGATCCTAAGAAATCTGTTCAATCACATCCTAATCAAGATTTTATTGAAATATGTTGATGAAATTAGATGTCTACTGATATATTCATTAAAAAGTTGTAGGTTTTAATTTTGTGTAGATATCATTACATGTTATACATGTTAAAAGATATTCGCTACCTTAAGAAAGATGTAAGAAAACATAAATAGACCTAAACTGATTAGAAAATGAAACTTCTCCTATACGTCAAACACCTTTTGTTAGGGTATATGAAAATAGAAAGCACAGAAAGAAAAAAAACTAGTGGGAATCTCGATTGAAAGGAGCAGTTTGGGTTTTGCTGCTGGCGCTCGTTAAAGTTTGCCTTCATCCTGGGCTGGGTCCTGGATCCAGAGTCCTCGGCTCCTGCACTGGCAGCGATAAAGTGCAAATTTTGTTAATTATTCGTGTGTAGCCGTTCAGTTCTCTCGGCTCTCAGTTGAGCTCTTGGGTTGGGTGCCGACTTGAAACGAGTGCGCAAACTTTTTGGCATAATTGCCACAATTTTTGCACGGATATGTCCGCCTGGCTCAGTCTTCTGCTTTTCTTTTAGCCCTGTTCTTTTTGTTCTTTTTTCGCTGGTTGGTTTTGCCATCAATGAGCACACATCGTATACTTGAAGCGCACTTTTAACGAACTCCACTAAAGAATTGTTTGACTTGGCTGTTTGAAAATTGCCAGGTAAATGTAAATTACAGTTGTGCGTGTATGTTCGTGTAGTTGTGTGCGTGCGTGTGCGTGTGCGAGTGTGTGGATAGCAATTAGAACTACAAGTATTTAACCAAACACTTTGCGCTGACCAAACATGCCAACTAAGCGTAAATTTGCACTTTTTTTGCTTACTTACGTTGCAACAAACTGGAAACGGAACAACGCGACACTCGACACACCCTGTGTTTGCTAATGTGTGTGTGTGTGTGTGGCATTTGGAGAATTTGCAGTTAGAGGGTCCGTGTCAACCAGAGCTGACATGGCTATCCGCTGAGATTTTCGCTTTGTAAATTCATTTGTTGCTCCATTCTCTCTAAGCATTCCACACACATGACCAACAATTACACACATACACACTTCGCATCTGTGCATAAATTATGCAGTGCAGCGTAGAGTAGCAGAAAATATTAGCTGCAACATGGCAACCCTAGCTACATACCACTATCCAACCCACAACGACGACCTCCCATCTGTTCTGCTGCTTTCTACTTCAGAGTCCCTGACCAGGTGGCAGCCAAACAAACCGCACACCATGTGGCAACCTTCTGTGGTTGCAGGTTGTGCTTCGGTTCTCTACTCTTATATATTTTGACTTTACGATGCGGCTGTCTGATTGATTTTTAAGGGTATAAATATTTATAAGTGCAGTAAGCGGATTACTGAATCATAAAAAAGGGAATTATATACCAATACGATCTTATTTTCCTATTAATAATAATTTAAAACATTATTAAGTACACTTGTAGAATAATCATGAAGAAATATAATTATATTAGTCGAAGTGCGAAAAAACATATATAAATTGTATGTAATAAAATCATAGGGTATGACTCCTTCAGTCTGCCAAAGCGAGCTGTTTTTTCTTTCGTGTTTAAGCAACTCGCAGCTTTCCACACATGTACATATATGTGTGTAAGTGCGTAGGTGTGTGTGTGTTTGTTTGTGGATGTGTGTGGGTGGATGTGTGTGTGTAGCAACTACTTTTCTGAGCTGATACAGCAATTTATTTCGTTAGTCAGTCGCTAGCTTTGCATTGCATACTTTCAAACGCACACAAAACAGCGCACAGCGCACAGCCACACACACCCACACACACACATACGTACGTACATAGATAAATAGATGTGCAGCGGAATAAGCGACTTAGCATAAAGTGGTTTTTGGCTTGGCTTTTGGCTTTGCATTTGACATTTTTTTGGGCCAACACACAAAGTTTGGCAATTTGTATATGTGAAATGCGACGCAAACCAGAAATGAGATGAGTTGAATTTAGTTGAGTTGCGTTGACTTGAGCGATAAGAATGAGACTCGAGATGAGATGACTTCAGATTGCCTGGAAAGAAGCCAGACAAATTCACGCTAAACTTACATTGTTATACATCTAAGCAACCTTAGAAACTGGGACAGCATTCAGTCGTACACAATTTTAAATTACAAAGCAATATTTGTACGTTTTGACAGCATTCAGTCGTACACAATTTCAAAATACAAAGCAATATTTGTACGTTTTGACGAAGTTAGTTTGTTAATTTCGTCACATTTTTGGTGATATTTAACTACGAGTTGTTTGCAACAATGAATTCGGACCGAATCAGCGAAAAACTAAAAGATAAAGAGCCAGCTGATCGATGTGCAATCTGTTTGAGTCGCAAGACGGATCCAGTGATGCTCATATGCAATCATTCCTTTTGCAAAAAGTGTTTGGAGCTGTATAAGAGAAGTAATGGAGGAAATGGTTTTTCAATTAATTGTCCACTATGCCGACGGTTATTAAGAACCATAACGCCACCGACAACATGGGTGCAGCGTGTAAGTTGATTAGATCTTAATATTGACTCTGATTCTGATATTAACAACAAAAAAAAAACACTTGCAGATTAAGAAGAATCTAATCTGGATTGTGATAATATATCTGCTATATGTGTGCTTTTGGAATAATAGCAATGTCGATATGGAATAACTAACATTTTGAAATATTTGTGAAGAATTGATTTCAAAAATAATAAAAAAATAATGAACATTTATTTGTTGTCGATTTTCTACGAACGTTCAATAGCATTGAAAGCTTAAGCTAGATGAAAATGCCTGCGGTAATAAATGCTCTTATGCGTATTATGTGCTATTATAATAATAATGCTAATGCATTGATATGGCGGTAAATCAATTGCCTGCGGATCCCTCAATTGCCTATTATGCAAGGGTTAAATAATCAATAATTTAAATTGGCATCAAAACGCAAAGTGCAGCCATAAATTGAGCATTGCTGATAAGATTAAACTAATTTTGCATTTATGTGCACTGAAGCCCCTTCTCGCTTCTCCTACTCTCTCTTTCTCTCTCTCTCTCTCACTATCTCTGTCTTACTCTTCAGTTGTGTTAAGTTGTTTGCCTTGCTTATGGCTGGCACTCGGTCTTGAGTGTCCTGCGCCATGTTGGCAATATAAATTGCATTTCAGAGCAGCTAGATCTCCCGCTTATAATATGGAAAGCTGCCAGTCAGTGTGTGTATGCATGTATGCATGTGTGTATGTGTGTGTTAGTTATGATTGCAAATGCTACTCAAAATGGATAAATATGAGTCCGATTACTAGCTTCCCATTTCATACACTTGCGTCACTTTATCAGCTATTTAGTTTCTTTAAAGTGCATCCTGGCATTTTGTTCACTGCTTTTTGATGTCCTTGTGGCAAAACGAACTCATTAGTGCATAATTTGCCATTATTTTTCTTTCCTATTTTTTCCACCTGCCCAACAACAATAGCAACAACAACGAGAGATTCGTTTAAGCCAGTCGAAAAGTGCGCTGTAAGCAGCCAACAAAGCTAACAACTTTTGGCATAACCAAAGCGAAAGAGCCAGTCCCATTACAATGGGGTTATTTTCAAGCTTAGCGCCCAACCCCTGTCCCAATGCCCATCCCCTCCCAGTCCAGCTGTTGCCGCTGTTCAACAAGCCATAATAAAGTAAACTTGGCTTACTGCTCAAGTGCAATGGCAATTGTATTCGTACTGCTACTTGGCATAACTACAGTGCCTGCCAGCAGTCAGCGGTCGGAGTACTCCATATTATAAGTAACTGTAAGCAAAGCTAAGTAATACACAACACCACCAACCCTCCCTCTCTGCCTACTCCGCTGTCCCTTATTTTCACAATTAGAAGCATCTCAGCAACAAAAACGACTGAAAATTTTGTTGCGCAACTTTACCAAAATGTTTAACTTATTCAGCGCCGCTTTTCTTTTTGTTGTGCCCAGCTAAAAATGTTGCCTCAAAATCGCTATATACTACACAGCACTACGCTACACTACACTACATTTCTTCGTTTTTTAAATATATATATATATATATATAAATTTTTTGTTTTTGACTGCTCTTGACGTCGTCGTCGCCATCGCCATCGTTGTCGTCGTTGTTGAGCTTGTTGAGTGCGAGTACTCAACGTAGTTGCTGCTGTGGCATGCTTGGAATTTGCTTTGCTTTCTGCTTTACTTTATTCTACTGCTGTTGCTGCTTACCTCGTCTCCTCTGTCTCTTTAGCTTATTTTTTCTTTGGTTTTATATATATTATTTTACTTTTTTTTTTGATGTACTAGTAAGTGCACCTTATTTCTTTCATTTTTGCATTATAAAAGGTAGGAATTAATGCATAGAGCTCCAGCTAGCTGAATAGCATTCCTCAAGAACAGGCAGCTAGCTAGCTGTGCGGCAAAGAAAGAAAGTCGGCGCCTTGAATGCTGCTGAAAAGTGTCTGCTGCCAGTTTTTCGGACTTTTTGTTTTATGGTTTAAGTTTTCGGTTTTTTAAGTGAAGCATCAATTCAAAAAAAAAAAAATTGAGCAAAATTAAAATTCAGGAATACAAAAAAATTAACAAAAACTCGCTTGAAATAGCTTACAAAAAAATAATCAGATAGAGTTGCATTTTTAATTTGGCTTAACATCAGCTTTAAATGGTTTTAAATACATTTTTATACGGAGAAAAATTAATATAAACCAAATGCTTCAGATCTTGCCTTTGAGAAAATTGTTCTATACAATGCATTTTTTTACCCTGAACCCAAAAATGGTATAATGGTTTTGTGCAACAGTATGTAACATACAGAAGCATCTCCGAACCCATAAAGTAAAAGTGTTCTTGATCAGCATCAACAGCCGAGTCGATATAGCCATGTCCGTCTGCCCGTATGTATGAACGCGTCGATCTAAGAGACTATAAGAGCTAGAGACTACAGATTTGGAACAATGGCGCGCATAATCCATAGGCAGTACAAGTCTGTTTCAAATTTTTGATAACTCTTCCCGTTTTCGACATTCATCGATCGATAACAACAAAATCTTCAATTTGGAAAACTTTTAAACGGCGTTTGAAACTAACGACGAAATAATGACAATATGTGAAATATTTCATTGAAATCGGCTGAGTAACACCGGAGATATGAAACTTTAAAGTTACGTCAAGTTGAAGTTGCGTAAAGTCTAGGGTTCAGGGTGTCGTTTAGTCGGGATTACTCGACTAAAGCCTTCTTGTTTTATTTTTGCAATTTAATAAGTTCTCCACTTTAAAATTTCCTCTACAATAAACATAGTTACAATGAAAAGCAATTTATCAGAAATCTTACAAGCTATTTGAAATGCCAAATGTTGCTTTTGTACAAGAGTTTTGTGAGATTGTGAATGCCCAACTAATTCGTATTTAGAGCACGGTTCAATGCATTTTTCGTGCTACGTATTTTGCGCTGCAATATCAACATATTGCTTATCATTTAAAGCAATCGCAAATCGTTTCGCTTTGCATAATGTCATTGGAAAAATTATTCAGCTGTTTTGCTGAAATTTGCACAGAACTTTACCAAAAACCGAATCTGGTGCTGTGTGCTGTTGTCCTTACGGGCACGGCCCAAAGTTTTGCCAGCCATGTCATTTGCATAGTTTTCGGCAGCGCATCCTTTTGGCCAAAGTGGGTGGAGCAAGCGGAGGGTGCCTTTCGTCCGGATGCTGTTGCTGTTGTCAACAAATCTTTTATGTGCCTATTGGCAAAATGTATTCGAGCTGTCTAGTCTCGAGACTGTGGAAGGTTGAAATTCAATTGTCAAACTGTAAAGATATCACAGGCTTTCCACTTGACTGCTCAGTGCAAACTTGGCAGCAAAACAACACACAAAAATTGTTGGCTTAATTTATAATGGCCTAAACAAATTGCTTAGGCTATTAATGTGCCTCAATGCCATCAAAAGATATCCACAGTGTTTGTGTGTGTATATTAGCTGACAAATTAGTTGCTAAGACGAGTTGCAGTTACAAGATTTATGGCCCCAACACACACAAAGCAACAACAAAATGTAGGTCGTTGCAGAGCCTGGCAAACAACAATGTTACTAAATGTGCAACCTACTTTTCACTTACACTGAGCAATGCAACCAACACCTTCGATGCAGGTAGGCAACGTGCTGGCTTTGAACACGTTACAATCTAGATTTGCACCGATAACGTTTCGTTTTGATTCGTTGCCTTTTTTCAATGAGACTATATTGAACGTGCAGCAGACCTTGGCTTTCAAGGAGAAGCAGTGCAGTAGCAAGCAGTTCCGCAAGTAGTGCAGCTGGTTGCCCTGTTGTCATAAAGAAGCAGTTCTGAGCGTAGCTTAAATTAGTGTTTTCTAATCAAGTTGTTGGCTACAAACAAAATAAAATAAAATAAATTGTGCAATATTATTGTTTTGGATTTCTATATTTGTATGCGTCTGTTGCTTTTGTACCTTAATAATGCGATTTGTTTTTGAGTTCGTGTTAAAAATAAATAACATTTATTAAATTGAATTCCCGTAACGAATGCAGCACTCGTTTTGTTTTTCTCAGTGTGAAAGATGCAACCGCAACATGCAGCATGCAGCATGCAGCATGCAGCAACACAGAACAAAGGAGCTCGTGTTGCCCCGTGTGGCTGAGTGCATTTAGCTGAATTACAGCTAGTTTTTCTAACACACACACACAACCAGGAACCCAGACTCACCTGAGCCGGTGAATTCACTGCTGCTGCTGCTCCAAGCTGCCCCTGTGAAGTGCAGTGAAGTGAGCTGCAGATGTGTGTGTGGCAAAGTGGGTGAAGGCCTCCTGTGCATCATGTCTAAAGACGAGCGCCTTTTATGCCATTGTCTGCATTTAGCCAAAGCATCAACTCAGAGATGTATGCATAATGTGGTGCGGGAACCACTCAATGCCAGGCCTGAACATGAAGAAGAACTGTGCTACAGTGGGCTTATACTTAAAGGTAGAGGCAAGAAGCTCGACAGCCCCATAATTTACACAAATTCTGCTCTGCTAATTAGTTGTACATTTTGATAGTTGGTAAATCAAAAAATTAACTTCAGCTAATTGCCAAGCAAACTGAAATAGAAATAGAAATGCGAGTTATTTGGTTAGGCGGCGCTGTAAAATGTAAATGATAACATTGTTTTGCTATAGAAATTGTTTGCGGCTGTTGCCGTTTGCGAATCTGGCTAGGCTTTTCCGTTGCCAGTTTCCTTGCCCACCCATTTCCGTTTCCGGAGCCGCTCTTCCCCTCCCTTTGAAATATTAACCCACTAATGCTGCGAGCTGCTGGGCACGATTCATTTAGCGTCACGTTAACCCATTAAGCACACGATACAGTTGTGGGTTTTCTCTAAATGTTGTGGTTGTTGTTGTTGTTGTTGGCATAAATGTACAAAAAGCTTAGCATAAATGAGGACAATGCCGCTGTTGCCAGCGTGTCCGGTTACAAAGCTCATTAGCGCAGCTAGCACCAAAGCGCCATCTAGCGTACCCGCAGCGCAACCGGAAATACTAGAACATTACACTACATCCCCTATACACTAAACTAAGCTACATCAGCCGGGGGAACAAAGGGGCTTAAATATTACATTCATCGGTGAAAATAAATCTTGATAAATACAGAAAAGAAAGCTTTTAAATATTATGGAAAGATTTTTACAAACATATTCATTGCCTTTCTTATGATTATAAGACGCAGATGAACTTTAAATGAATATAATCACACTATAACCTAACTGATTTAATTTATTTGCAAATCTTTGCCCCAATATCATTTGCTATTTACTTTAGCGAGATTCTCAAAATAAATAATTGGTAAAGACTTTCGAATTGTTTTTCTTAACTTAGTTACACGATTATTTGAAGGACTCCTCTCTGCTCTCCTAGCCCTCGCCTCATTCACGTTTTGGCAACAAACTTACTGATTGATGTTGTTTATCTTACAAGCTGTGTGCGCAAAGTTTTCACAGTTACAGACAGGATAAGTTGGTACTTACTGCTACCTGCCAAACTGAGATGATGAACAGAATGCTGCTGCTGCTGTGGGCGCGTGAAGTGTGTTTTTAACAATTTGCGTTGCCATTTGTAAGCATAATTAAAGAAAAGTCTGGTAAAATTAATTTAACTTGAAATATAGCAGCAACAAAAAGAGCCGAGAAGCATGCAAAACTTTTGCACACGAACACAAAAAAAAAAAAAAAAAAGATGATGATGAAAAAAGGAAGAAATGTTTACTCGAGCCAAACAATAAACAATCAAGTTGAATTGGATAGGAGAGATAAGTTGAAGCCATGCAATTGGCAACTTTTTAATCAAGTTGCGAATGCAAATCGAGTGCTGCAGCACTTGGCTGCATTTGGGCTCTGGGCCAACTAATTGGCCAGTTTGAGGCGTTAATAATATGTACTTTTGTGTGTGTGTGTGTGTGCGTGTTCGAGTCCTGTGCAATTACAAAGCAGATAGAAACAGGCTGGCAGACTGACGTCACAGATTCAATTTGTCAGCTTGTTAAACGTACGATAGAGGGTTGGACGGTAGTGTGGGCTAAGGGCATTGTGGCTAAGAAATTATGTGACTTTTAGCGCCTGCCAAGACTTGCTAGACTTGCAGTTTGAACTTAATTAAAAAGCTTGTAGCAAATAAGCGATGGCGTTTGTCCTAACGACGACGACGACGACGACGATGACGTACCGAAAAGTAGTTGTTAAGTTCGATTTATAACGCGTCTGCTGCTCTGCGGTTCTCTGGCGCTTGTCTCCAAAGTGCAAAGCGCTGTCTTTATCTTTTCTTTTCTTTTCGATTCGTTTCGTTTCTTTTTGCTTAACGTTTGCCCCCTTCTTATGAACCTGTGTCTAGCCTGCAGTCAAGGATGAGCCGCACGGCGTATGGCAAACACTTAGTTGCTAACAAGCACCCCAAAAACCCACCCGCTCGAACGTCTAATTGAGTTGTACAAGGCTACTACTAATTGCATTCGATGCTTGCCGCTTCAGTTGAGGCAGCGCTGATATAATTAAATTTTATTGCAACGTCGAGGACAACGACATCGTTTAGCGACAAGGTGTGTGTGTGAATGTGTGTATGCGTCGAGGTTGCAGACGGTACACGGCTTTGGCAATTTATGGCCAAGAGTTTGCTTTTTTAATTAAAAAAAAAATGAAGTTTATTGCCAAATCAGACCTGGTATTTAACTAAGTCAAACTGTTAGTTTAAGCTTATCTTATTTTGATTGATTTTCAAACCTTTTTTTAAACATATTTGACCTAAGTTTTACTGTCTACAGATATATACAGAGCTAACTCCAAAGAGTGCACAAAACTTCTATTAGATTGACAGCTCCAATAAGTGAAAGGTTTAAAACACTTTCCATTCGAAACAGTGAGCAGAACGATAAAACTTAATTCAATCTATTGTAAGTTGCCAGATTAATGATTAAGCTAGATGCCACTTTACTCATGAAAGCCATATGAACTTTGCAAAGCACTGGAAAGTCGTTGAGACCTACTTTATCTTGTTTGTTCGTAATAAAGAAAAAGCTGGCATTCTTTGGAAAAAGGATAGCGTTGGGGTAACAGCCTTAGACAGAAAGTTTGAGGTCACTCAGTCAACAATTTTCGCCATTTAATCAAATGACTTAAGAACCTGAATTAATTCTTGCCCATTCCTTGGATGATCTTATCTTAATGGTTTTGGTTAACGCTAATCAAATGTCTCGGTTTTGTTGTAGATATTCCAAGTAAGACATCAAGTAGTTTTTCGATATCAAAATGTAATGTTCCACGAGGATTTTTAGTTGATTCATTTAAACTAGTTTCACTTTAACAATTGTCAACACAACACACACACATTTGTTTATTAAAACACACAAAAAAATATCAAAAAATAATTATAATGGCTATGAAACGCAATAGCGACTACAGCAAGTGCAGCGCCAGCAGTATCAGCAAGGAGGAACCGGAAGAGGAACTATGTGCATTGTGTCTGGATCGATTACGTGATCCCGTACAGTTGATGTGCCGACACTCGTTCTGCCGGAGCTGCCTGTTATTGTATCTCGAGGAGCGAGCTTGGCAGGCCAAACTATGTCCACTATGTCGGCGCAGCTTGGGGGGGAAAAAAGAGATCGAATATGTCTTCAATGGCGTAAGTGTAAGCGCTCACACAAGCTAGTTGTGATATATATAATACAATCCCGTAGACATGGCGCATTAAAATAGAGCTGCTGCTGGCATTACTACTGTTAAGTTTGGGAACATTTTATCTGCTGCTGATCTACTGGTAATTGGCAGCATGTGAACTCTAACCCAGCTGTTTCGCACAATAGATGCAGCTAGCCATATCACTTTATACATTTATATATACTATGTACTTTATATGTGCTAGCAACTTTCGTCAAATCTCTGACCCATTGTTTAGTGGAGTCAAATTAGCCCGTATGTACATGTTGTTGCATATCGTTGCAATGTTCATAAACGTATATAAATTCGTTTGACTGTATCTGCATCTGCATCTTATTTCAATTACAACTTTTCCTACTTTTCTAGCAGCTAATTAAAAAGATAAGACATGAAAAAATGAGATATTCTTGAATATTCTCGTTGTTTGTCACCTGCCCAGCGGGCTCATTGTGCATTAAGTTTTTCTTTGTGTGTGCGTGTGCGTGTGTGTGTTGGCTTTTAATAGTGACTTTAAAGGTTGGCTTATCTGCCTGCATATTGTATACAACCACAATCGAATTAACGCCTCAGCTGCACTTTGTTCCCTTTTTAATTGCATACTTTGCGGCTGTGTGTGTGTGTTGTCTTTCATACGCCACGTTGGCCATAAGCATCGAGAACCCCCACACAGAACGCAATGCAACAGCGAATGCATTTTAATGCAATTTTCTACATGAATAAATCTATCAAATTGCGATATGCCAGATGCGCAACAAATTTTTATAAAATATTGTTACAATATATCCCAAAAAAAAAGAAGAATAATATTATAAATATCTAAACAATAATCGAGAGGGGAAAACTTTTTGCGTGAACATTCTGCTTTATGATATCCTCTAGCTACACACTTTTAATAGTTGAACTTTGAATAGTTTTTAAATTAAATCAAAAGTTGGGTACATTTGTAAGGTCAGAAAAATAGGGAAATGGAAGATTAAGATATTAATATAAATTGGTAAATGTGTTTTTACAATAACCATCTATTTTAAGACCCCATGCAGATCGATTCAATACTCACAGGGTATCAAACATGGGTTAAAACACGTATCGCAATGCCGTTATTCATAAATTTATTTCCCAGCAGTAAATCAAAATCCTGAAAAAAATAAGCCAGAAGGAAGAGCATAAAAAACCAAGCTGCCATTTTTAAAGCGCCACATTTGCAAATAAATGAGTGTTGAACAAATCGCCGAATTGGGGCAGAGAAAAAAAGAGCTGCCACCGAATGTATTTGAGAATGATTTTCAGCCGCGCGTTGTTGATATGAATGTGAATATGTGGGCCTGCTTGTGTTGTCGTATGTGTGTGCAGTGTTTGTTGACTCTGTGGCTATGATATTGTATGAATCACGCTTTCCCAGTTGTAGTTGCAGTTAGTTGCAGAGTTGCAGCCACAACCACACGGCCCAAAACGAAACAATATGGCAAAAGTGCGGTAAACGCTTTTCGATTTTGTTATTTTGATATTTTGCTTTTGCTTCTGGTTGCGGCTGCCCGCATTGTTGCTACTCTTCTTGTTGTTGTTGCTGTTGCTATTGTTGTTGTTTGTTGGTGCAGTTATTACCTTGCTAGTTGCTTGTGTGCATCAGCATTTGTGGCGTTTGCATAGATTTTGATAGCGCGATATGAACACCTGGGCATGTAACCAAATATTTTCTCGTTTGCATGCCAAGCAGCCCAAAAACATAACAGGAAATCAAATATCCATAGATTGGCGCGATATTCTGACACAAGAAATATATGCAAATTGTTTCAAGATGTTTTTAGTTAAATATTTACGGAGGAAATTAAGCCAATTCAATTGTTTATCAAGATATTTTGGGTTAAGTCTTACAATTTAACATTGTTATTATTTTTTATAAGAATAGAATATCTGGTATTGAGTATTGAAACAAATAGTTAATTTATGAAATGAAATCATTTTTGTTTGAGGAAATAAATAAATAATCAATAATAGGAAATGTATTTATAAAAATGTAAAAGCTTAACACAGTTCAAATTAACAAGGCAGATCAAATTGATTGAATACGAGCCATATGTAATGCTCATTAATGTTGTTAAGCTTTTTGTAAGCTTTAACAGATATATAATCATAAATATTAATTGGATTCAAGTTATTGAGTTTCAAATGGGCAATTTACAAACATGAAGTAAAATTAAATGAAAAGTGCTGTAAACATTAAATCATTGTACTATATTAATGCAATATGCGATAGTTTTGGAATCAGATAGCTGACTTTAGACACGGGAGTACTTCTGTAGGAAATGGTATAGAGAGAGCGAAAACTGTGACAGTTGGGGACATTTGGGAACGCTTCTTTAATCCCTTTGGCCATGAACAGGAGTCAGGTTTGGGCGGACGCAAAAGTCCCAGTGCCAGCCACTTCCGCCTCGCACCGGATATGAAACGGCGTTTTTGTGTGCGCCATTTGTCCGATTTGTGAAACATTTTCGTTTTAGTTTGCTGCTGCACTTTTCTGGGTTTGTTGTTTGGCTTTTGTCGGCAGGCAAATTGAAATGCTCGCAAGGCTTTCTGTTTGTGTTTGTGTTTGTTTGCATCCGATCTTTGACACCCTGTAATTGCAAGTAGTTTTTTGTGTTGTTATTACTGGCTCGCATTTCAAATTACTTTGAAAGTTGTGCTCACATTTTTGCTGGCAACAAATGCATTTTGTTTGCTTGCTCGCATGCCTGATTAATTTTTACAAATGGCCATCATGGGCCAACAGCAGCTGCTGCTCCACCTGAGCATAACCCGAGCGCCACTCCCCTTTTAGCCACTGTCCGCCTACTTGCCACGTCCACGGCCTTATCGCAGTGTCCACTGTGTGTCCTTTTTTGCTGCCTGTCAGCTTGTGTGTGTATGTGTGTCAGGGCCACAATTTCATCGATGGCAAGCGCAAACTTTTTGCTACACACACACACACACATATATATATACACTCACTCACATAAGGGACATACATACAGAGAGCATTTGCCTTGGCTCATTGCCAATGCATTGTGCGCGATTATTTTGCCGTTTATTTTGCCGCGCGTTTTCTTTTACTCCTTTTCCACTCGATCTGTGTGTGGGTGGTTTTGTGGGTTGTTCCATATTAAAATTTTGTCACTTTGCCATGTCTATCGTCGGAACCAAATTGGCTGCTTTTCAACACACCGAAGAGAGGCGAGAGAGAGAGAGGCGAGAAAGAGAGGGAGAGAGCGATAAGATGAGTTGCAACATCTGTTTCATGGCTTGCATATCCTTTGCATACCCTTGCCTCCAAATTGCAACACCCAGCTGCTGCTGTTGTTGTTGGTGTTGCCCGCAAAAAGCCAAAATCCTATTCATTATGTCACTGTTACGCCAACAACAACAAATTTTGTGCCCTGTTTTGTTTCGGAGTGCCAGCAACAAAGAGATTTGCCATTTTATGTGTGCTGCCAGAGGTCGAGAGGGTTGTGCGGTGGGTTTGCTTTCATTAAATAAGCCTCAGCCGTCGCCTTCTACCGCATCAAATTACCAATTTATTTTCTTGGCTTGTTTGCCAGGCTCTGGCTTTTTTGGCAACGTTTCCCGGCCAAGATACGAAACATGCAGCTGATAAATTCGTGTGCCTGTTTTTTTTTCTTATTCGTATTCCCCTTTCTCTTCTCTGGCAGCTAGCAAGCGACTGTCTTAGGCTAAATAGGTGCAAAATAACGTTGCTTATTTGAATGATTTAATTAATTAGTCAAACAGACGCACAACACTGCAATGCACAAAATTGCGTATACGCAAATATATATATTCACAAACAGTTTGGGCCACTCAATTAGGTACAAATTAAGAAAATAAATAAAATTATGATATAAATAGCTATTAAAGTCGATGATTTGACTACTTTCCTGCTCCACTATAGGTATATTTTAAATATAAATATAAATATTTAACGTAACGAATAACTTATAGCTTTCAGTCTACGTGGTAAGCTACTATCCATAAGCTAAAATTTCGCGAAAACATTACAACGAAATGTATTATGAATTGGTCATAGTGTTCACAGCAGTCAGTCAGTTAATAAGAACAACATTAGTGATAAGTATAGATAAAGATAATTGAAAAGCATGCAAGACATACTTGATATTTCAATGCTTAAGAATAGACAAAGCTGTTCTATAAATTTCCCATGGTTCAAACAATTTTATTATGTTAAAATGGTAAGGTAAAAAAAGTTCCACCTTTTAATTCATATATGTATGTGCTTTAAATATTTTATCATATGCTTATTTTCATTTAAACAAATCTTCAAAAAAAAAATCCTTTAATCAGAAGTGAAGTGAAAAATGCTGTCAAAATGGCTCACAGCTAATTGAACAGCATTATAACCCCTTGAAGAGAATTTGTACTTGCTTAAATAGAGAGCAGTATCCTTAATTATATGTCGACCTTTGTACACATATATCCTGGGACACACGTGTGTCCTTCTGCTGCAATACGTTTTGCACTGATTCCCCGGGCACCGACTGGCAACGAGTCGACGACCTTTGGCTGCTGCTTGTCAAAGATTAAGCAAACTAACCTAAGCGAACAAACACACACACACACATAGCGAGAGTAGGAAGCACATAGGGCAATTTAGAGTGCAGGATATACAGGCGCTGCATTTAGTGCGCTATAAATTCAATTTTAATTTAGTAAATGTGTTTGTTGTCTCTCACGCAGTGACAAAAGGCGACCGCCATGTGCATGTCCATGTCCATGTCTCTGGCTCTGTCTCATGCTCTGGCTGTGACCGTGTCCGTATTCGTGTCCGTATCTTGTCCATCTCCCATGTCCTGTGCGTGAAAGAGACAAATGCCTGCAGAAGATGGATGATGCAATTGTCTGGCTTCAGCATGGCTTCAGCTTTGAGATGAATCTCTTTCACTTGAAGCATGCATTAATTGCTTCGCATTCGATAAAGCACCACAAATGACACTAGCTGCAAGAGCCAGTTTAAGCATTAGATGAATCTTCCAGTCTTATGGCTAGAGCGCAAGGAGTTAGACAAAAAAGAGAGCGCAGGATAAAAAGCGTTAAGTTATTTGCGTGTTAGTTTAAGCTCTTAGATTTGAGTCAGGTTTTAATTTGTTCTTGAAATAAATTTGCACTTAAAGCTTATATATATATAACTGATATATATATATATGTAACTGAATATAATAATCTTAACAAAATTATTAACATTATCTTATGTTATGAAAAGTCATTCAACCGTCAGGTGATGTTTAAATATATATATATATATATATATTAAAATCTGCTATCATTTCTTTATTACATATAGCTTTATTATGCCAAGATCCTTAAAAGTCATTCATACTTAAAGTTTATATATTTTGACTTGTCAAATTCTTGTCAAGCAAATTGGTTTTCAATTGTTTATTATTTAAGTTATTTGAGCTTTCAATTATGCAAATTGTTCGTCAGCAGCTTGTGATTTTAGCCCAAATTAAACGCAATATATGCCAGACCTATCCAGTTAGTATTACTTCTTCTGTGTGTGTGTGTGTGTGTGTGCGATTGCTTGATGGCTTTTGTGGTCATCATGATTTGTTTTTGCGGCTGCAATTGCAGCTGGTTGAGTTTTGTAACCGCACAATTTCCTGTCATTAGGGTCAACCAAATGTTGTCTGTGAAATCAAAATTTTTGGTGTCTCATCAGTTGCAAACTCCTCAAAGCCTTCTGATTGGTTTATTAATTGCATTTTATGTTGACTGTGTATGTTTGTGTGTGTGTGTGACAACAGTTTAGATCAGCTAACAATATGTTGACAAAATAACCTCGGATATCAAGGACATTGTGTATTTATGTATTTATGAAATTATGCTTGTGTATTGCACATTAACCTAGATACACACTCACATACACACACTCACACAGCTCGTATCCATTCGGGCTCATTAGCTGGCGCTACTCATCAACTGTTTTTAGGGTTGGAGGCGGAAAGATGGTGAATGGGAAATGGGAAATAGAATGGGTTTGAGGTTAACAGAGAAAAGGTCGTGGGTGTCGTTTAATTATGTCGCATTGTCCTTTTCCATGTTGATGTTGACATATGTGAGCTGTTGCAAGCAGTCGCAGTTGTTGCAAACACATCAAACATGCAGCGGAATTGCTCCCATTGGGGCGTACAGTTTTGTTGCCGAGTCGTCAAAAGTGTTGGCCATAAAATATCCAATTAGATTTTCGGCCACAACAGATTTCATTGCCACATAGGTGTAACTTACAGCACAAGTGTGCGTACAATGTGTCAATCAATTTTTAATGAGTTTGAAATTTGTTTGGCTTGTTTGCCCAACACACAGCAACAATGCAGTGTAACTGTAAAAACTAATTAACGCGCTTGCCAACACTGCAAACCGTCGAGCATATATATAACACAGTTTGTCGTTAAGTTCGTGATGGAAAAGAAATGGAGTCAAATTTCTAATGATTGGTTAATTAAACAACTATTGTGCACGAAACTATAGCTTAATAGTTAGGTTATACCATTAAACAACACTGGAGCGCAACAGGTTACAACCACCACAATTACCCAACACTTAATGACGCAAACACAACACTAGATGACAGTCAAATGTATATAGTCAGATGATATAAGTTGGTTAATTAGATTTTCGCACATAATACACAATTACAACAGCACTGAACACTGATGCCTGATGAAATTTGTGGTTCGCTGGCGTCGCCATTCAATTAACCAACCAACCAACCAACCAAGCAAGCGACTAACCAACTGGCCAACTGTCTGGCATATTAAGTGCGCAGTTGTCTTAATTGCTAGCTAGCTTACATAAGGCAGCTGAGGGAAATCGAGAAATGACTCCAATTCCTTGGCAAGGCACGGCAAAACAGGATACACAGGACACAGCAGGTGGCCACAACTGGCGTTGGCTCGACAATTTTAATGCCCGCCTAAGCCCGCGCGCATTGTAAACATCATTAGCCAATATTATATGCATTAAATTTTATGCCGAAACGTGAAAAAGGCACATAGGACCGAACTTCAGCTCCCTCTTTCGTTCTCGCTTGCCAGGACAAAGTTTTCCTTAGTTCCTTGCCTTAGTTAAAAATGTAAACATCAGTTGTGGCTTAATGCGGCGTCGGCAACGTCGACAACGTCGAATGCTGCTGCTGCTTATGGTTGGAGATGTTGGTGGTGGTTCAGTTTAGTGGTGGTACAGAGAAACCACATACCGCGACCCACAGTGCTTCGCATACAAATTGTCTAATCCCACATAGTTCTTGCCACCTTCGTTGGCATTAAACTTTGTCATGGACTCTCTCGTTCTCGTTCTCGTTCTCGCTTGGTTTGCTGGCTCGGTTTGTGCCATCTAAAATCTAAGCCACTTGGCCAGGGCTCTGTCGCTTTGCGTAAGCCAAGTTCCAACCGGAGTCCAGCCAGCATCCGACAGCATCTGACTGCATATTTGAAACAAATGTGCAAAGTTTAAATTGTTTTCTAAATAATTTTTTGCACACTATTGCACATGGAGAAAATAAGAACAACAAGCAGAAATAAGCCGAGGGTCGGTCAGTTAGTTCATTGTTTTCATATCATAAGCACAGATTTATAGATTTGATATTTTCGATAAAAGATCTCTCAAATAAATTTTGAGTTGTTTGCTAACTTTTTATTGTCAGTTTAAAGATATTAAGTTCTTTAACATTAAGTTCATGAGTGAAAAAAACCGTTTACAGCAATTAAATTTAGTGGCTGTTCATTAAATGCACTGCCCTCGCAATTGATGTGGCTTGCATTTTAAGTAAGCCACGTAAATTTTATTGTATACAATTCACAATTCATTTCATTTTAGTCTCATTTCATTATGTTGCCATCCACTGTTATTCGTTACGTTGCGTTGCGTTTGGTTTCGTTTATTTATTTTGCCTGAGTGGCTGCCGCCGGGCACAAAGTGTATTAAAGTTTGCTAATGATGTCAGTTATGTTTTGCCTTGGCTTCTCACACAAAATTCATTTATTTAAAACTTTTGCACTTTGGGGCATTTAACACAGGGCGAGCAGGACAGAGACATAAAGGGAGAGAGAAAAAGAGAAAGAGTAAGGGAGAAAGACACACACACATGGACTGGGCGAAAATTTATTATTGCATGTCAGTTATTTTTAATTAATTATGCCGTTGTAAAATATGCGCTGCGCGCAAAAGTATGCTATAGTTTTTTTTATATGCACGACTCCTCCACGTTGTTCGCTTCATTGGGCCAAGCCAAAGACTATTGCAGACTACGACTACTGCCACCTGCCTCACTCTCTCTCTCTTTCTCTTCTCGCTAGCGACTTTTTAATTAGAGGCAACCACAAAAGATTTTTGTCAACGACAGTGCTGCCCATATTTTCGCAGTACTTTCGTGTTACTTTTTTAACGCCACTTTAAAGCGTAGCGAGACGCAAATTGCTTAACCCACTTTAACACACTCACAAACAAACAAACATACAAAAGCAACGTTGTCAAAAGCTAATCCCAAATATGATATCCTTTCTCTCTTTCTCTCTCTCTATTTACTTTATAGTCAAATGCGCAGCGTGTCATCCTGCCTGCTTCTTTTGCTGAGTTGTTGCTAATTAAAAAAGCATTGCCTAAGTGAGCCGGGTATGTTTTTAAACTTCAGCCGTTGTTTTTTTCCTTTGTTATACACTATTTTTTTATTCTTTTGTTGTATTTGCACAACTTTTGACATAATTTCCGAGTGCGCACCGGTTATCCTTGTTATTATCCTTGTTGCAGGTGTGCGTGTGTGTGTGTGTGTGTGCTACTGCTGCTCTATATATTTGCACATTCAGCTGGGTTTTTAAGGCACTTTACAAATATTTGTACATGTTTAATGCGTCGTTCGACGTGTTGGCCATTTATTTGTTTTATACACCGTACATTTTTTTGCCGGATTGTCCTTTTTTGTCCTTATTTAAATATTTACAAAGTTACCGATTTCGTTTGATGCCTTGCTCCGTCTAGGAGTTGGCCCTTCTTGTTGTATTTGCACTGACTGTGTGTGTGTGTGTATGAAATTAATTTAAGTAATGCGTTTGCCTAGGCACATTTATCTGGCGCAAGGCAAATCCTTTCAAATATATTCCCCAACTCGTAAAAAACATAAGAAAAAAACAATTTTTCATTTGTCACTCGGCCGCAGCCTCGGCTCGTTAGCTGTAAATTGTCGAAGAGAGGGGGTAGAGTGGGGGGGAGAGTGGGGAGAGAGTGAGCCGGACTCGGAACTCGAGAACTGTTACATGTGGCTACCCTAAAATTTAGAGTTGCAGACCACATCAAACCCGACCTCAGAAAGTTTTCGGACAAAAATTGGCCAGCAAAAAACCTGTGACTTTTGAGCACACAGTGTTGTAAAACTTCTAAAGCGTTAAGTGTCTGTGTGTGTGTGTGTGTGTTGCTCATCAGCTTTGCTGCTGCTTCTTCTTCTTTATCATACTATAACATACCTGCATATCAGCTGTAACAATCACTATCAACCATCATCGACACTTTGGCAGTCGAAAGGTTTAATTTTTTTCTGGCTTCTCCTTTCTTCCTTTTCGTTTTGGTTGGGTAATCCGTGAGGGAAATTGCGCTGCATGCTGTCGCATGCTCTTTGTGCAGTTGGCTGCCTGATGAGTTGCCAATCCCAAGGTTACTCAATCAACGGGCTGTACATTCTCTCCATTCTAGAGCTATCCAGCTGTCCTCCTCGAGTTGTCGAGATGTAACTGGAGTCGTGTTGGAGCTGTGTTGAGCTAAGCCCGTTGGCGTTGAAATCAAATTTCATTTGCAGGCAAAGTTTTTGGCTTTTACTTAGTTTTACTTTGTTCTTCTTTCGGCTCTGCCATCGACAACTGTGCGACGCTCTGTTGACAACCCAAGTTCTCAGCAAATCAACAACAACAACAACAACTACAAGAACAATATCAACTTCGAGAAACGTAACGCAAAACGGTCATTAATCATTTGGGCTCTGGTATTGTCTATGTGTGAGAGTTTGTGTGTGTATGCCGCATATGAAAGTAACGGGAAAAAAACGGCGGAAAAACATAAACTACGTGCACTGTGAAAACTGTGAATCTGAACAAACCTAAACTGTTGAACTGAGATTTAAGTTCGACTTGATATTTCCAATTCGATTGAAAGGAACGCCAAAAAAGTCGGTAGAAAATACTACAAGAAAATATATTATTCAATTTTTTGTTCGGTAGATAATGAAATTATAGGTTTGAAGCGGTTGATGAAACTTAAATTAGTGATAAGCTAAGAATAACAAGATGCATTTTTTAACTTTCTTAAATGTCTCAAGAGACAAATTCGCTAACTGATTATGCAATTATGTCAGACAAGTTTAAGGGCAACATTAATTCAATGTCTATGCTTATAATATAAGGCATTTATATATTGATATCAACATCTATCTTCCACAGCAACCACTTATTGAAATCTATTGGAAAGATCTCGCCACAAAATCGCCAACAAAAAGAAAAAAACCTTTTAGACACACTTTGCACACTTCTTTGCCAGGCATATTAGCAACACATTGGGACCCATAAAAGCCATACGGCAATTAGTAGTTGCTTCCGAAAGCCAAACGAGGTCCGAAAGTCAAGTCTCTGTCCCACTTCCTTTGCTTCCTTTTGATTAATATGTGCGCCGAAAAGTAGGCAGCACGCGTTGTTCAGATCTTTGGGCTATTTCTTTGGCCTGAAACCAAAGTTGTTGCTGCTGTGAGAACAAATTTGCCTTCACTCAGCGTTTGACGTGGCCAAATTAAAGCTGAATTGGATTTTGCCGCATGCTGGACAAGGGTCTGCAGTTGCTGTTGCTGCTTTAGACCATGGTGCTCCTTTTTGCCTTTTGTCTCTGAGCGGCTTTTGTTTGTTGTGTAATCTATGCGCTTGATGGCACAGCTGCTTGTCCAGACAGCACAAGAAAAATGCCAACAATTAAGTGGGCAAGGGCAGCAGTTTTGTGTGTGTTTGTTGGATGAGTGAGCGGTGGGTGGTGGGGGGCAGGTTACCCGCAATGTAGGCAATGCATTAATTTAATTAAAAGCAAAGGTAAATTTGAAATTTGTGTAAATTTCCAACGTATTTAGAAAACACTCGAAAGCATTTAATTGCCATTTAGCTATATGCCACCAAAGCGTTGCAACTGGTGCTGCCAACCTTACTGCAAGCTGCAAGCAGGCTAAGCTAAGCTAAAGTTAAAAAAAAAATCCCTCTCGCAATTCTGCTCTCTCTTTGAGAATTCAACGCCACAACGCACCATACCACGGGCACAGAGGTCAGTAGCCTTATCAGGCGATTCTTGCTCTTATTGTTGTTGCTGATGTCCACCCACACACGCACAACCACGCTCTCTCCTGTTCGCTCTCTCTCTCTCTCTCTCTCTCTCTCTCTCTCTCTTAAAGCTCGCTCTTCGTGTCACTCTCTTAACTGCTCAAATATGCAAGCGGTGGCTAATTAAATGCCCACAGCATCCCATTTCTCGTTGTTGTTTACATTTCCCCTTCACAATTCGACAACGACGCTCTTTGCGCAATCAATTCGTGCAATTCGCATGCTACTTGCGCTCTCTCTTCTAGTTTGTACAACGCGCTGCTCTCTCTCACTCTCTGGCTCGCATTGTCCCATTTCACGAAGCTTTTTGTGGATCGTCTCACAGGGGCGCGTTGCGTTGTGCGTTCGTGTTTCACAGCATCTTTCGCAT
Source organism: Scaptomyza reducta (assembly GCA_035044485.1). Classification (NCBI taxonomy): domain Eukaryota; kingdom Metazoa; phylum Arthropoda; class Insecta; order Diptera; family Drosophilidae; genus Scaptomyza; species Scaptomyza reducta. The sequence goes on from JAWNNV010000613.1 coordinate 3,485,522, forward strand.
CGTCGTGTGCTTAAAATTCACTCCGTTTGCCGTGTGCCGTTTCACAGATTCATTTGGCTGCAGAACTCGCTCGTGTCAAGTTGTTTGGCGCGGCAAAAAGCATTGTTAGTTTGTTAGTCTGTTAGTTTAGTTGTGTCTGTGTCAGTCATCGCTGCTGCTGCCCAGCTATCCAGTTATACAGTTAACCCATAGACTACAAATTGTGTTAGCAGTTACTTACAAAAACCGAACGCTGTGTGTGTGCGAGTGTGAATGCAGACACACACACACACACACTCGCACGCACGCAATCAATTTGAGTGCAAAGAGGAAACAGAGAGAGAGAGAGAGAAAGCAGAAAGCAACAGCCGTCGGCATTTATGCTTTATTTTTGTGTGATGCTGGACAGCGCGCTGCTATTTAAACGTTGACGTTGATGACGTATGGACAGGAGATGTCGCCACTTAAAGTCAAAAGCCGTGAAGCGGAAATTGCAAATGCGTTGACAGGCTGCTCAAATTTGCACTGCAGCTTGAGACATGTAAGTAGAAGTGTCGTGTTGCATTGAGTGAAAGAAATAAAGAAGAAAAAAAAATATATGAAATTGAGTGAATTGAGTGTGTGTGTGTGAGTTTGATTCTCATTTGCGTTCAGTTTTGTGTTGCATACTTTTATGCTGTGAAATAAATTAAATGTGTGTGATGCCATATGTGTCCAAGTTTCTGTCTGCCGCCATTTAAATATTAATCTGGCAACTTTTTAATGCTCTTGCAAATTGTTATGTATGCGAGTTCGAGCAAACTTTCGCCACATAGCCACACTGCGTGTGTGTGCAATACTGTAAATTGTTATTTACGGCCAATGGAAACAAAGAACAAAAATAAATAAAGCACATAAAATGCCTAATTTATGCGCCAGCCTAGCAAAAACTTTTCAATGAATTAAACACAAAAAAAAGAGAAAATAAAATAAAAACATGCACAGCGGAGTGCAAGAAGGGCGCAGAGATATGTATATCAGGCAAACAAACGCGTGAGAAACCAAATTGAATTGAATTGAATTGCTTGACATGACGACAATCGTCTGCGTGTGTGTGTGTGTGCTTTCTCCTTCTCTTTGTCGATATGGCAACTGCTGGGCCCCCATCCCGCCCACACACACACACATATATAGAAGCCCCCTCTGGCGTGCTGTTTGGTTTTCGTATGCGACTTTTGGGTAAAATTGTATAGCAATTTATTTGCTCAGCTCAACGCTATCTTTTCCATTGGGGGCGGGTGTGGGAGCGGGATGTGTGCTCTGTGTGTTGTTCATTACAATTTTTTTTGGCTGGCCTAAAAGTCCTTGCTGTATGCAAAAACATATCTCTCTCTCTCTCTTTGTGAGTCCTGAGCACATCATCATTATTTATTTATGATTATTTTATTACACAATTGTGTAAGTGTGTGTGTGTGGGAGTTGTGTGTGCGTGCCTGGAGGCAGAAATTGCAGTTAAATGTGAATACTTATGCGATGCGAGTTATATATATGTATATATGACATGATATTATATGGCTGATCATCATTAATGTTAATTAAATTAATTATTAAGCAGGCGTTATAACTTTGACAACAAATGAGTTCTGATTGCATGTGTGTGTGTGTGTGTGTGTGTGGCAGCTGTTTGCCTGCCACTGCCACTGGCACTGCTGCTGCTGCTCTGTTTCCAACCACTTGTTGATTGATTTTTATTTTTATTTCTTGTTGGTTCTCGCTTTTCATTTTTTTGCCGCTGCTGCTTTTGCTGTCAGAGTTTTGAGATAAAAACGAACTGTGCATTTTTGTGACTTCCGCTTTGTGAGGGGTGTGTGTGTGTGTGTGTGTGCGATAAGCCCTCATTATCATTTGCAGTCTGTGTGCGCTTTGCATATTTCTCGATAGTAAGTAATATAATGAAATGACAGACATGCACCCGCACAAATATCCAACACAATGTGCGCTCATTGTCGCCAAAACGACAACGACCAGTTACATATACACAGGCACATAGATACTCTACACGCAGTGATTTAGTTGACTATACGTGTGTATGGGTGTGTGTGTGTGTGTGTTTTTCAATTGTTGGCAGGCACGAACAACGAACGAACGAACGAACTCTAATCTGAACGCATGACGCATGCAGATATACAGATACAAAAGACCATAGATACATAGATACATCTGCGGCATAGGATTTGCCCACGCTTGCATATCAAATAGTTTACCGCAAGACTGGTGCGGTGCGGTGCGGCGGGGAGGTGATTTTAAATTCTCATATATAGTTGGCATGTTATTGCAACGAGCGTAACGGAAATCATTTATTAAACAGGCCCCCTTCTCTCTCTCTCTCACTCACTCATATATAAGTGTTCTCGTTTATTTCAATTACTCTATATATCTGCATTGGCAGCAGCTATCTCCCTCTAGCCTCTCTTTCTGTCTGTCTGTCTGTCTATCCGCCTGCCAATTTTCCAATTGAATTGTCTTTAATATTTTAATAATAGGGAATGTGTCGTATTTCATTTAACTTCTGCCCCCCACCCCTTATGTTTGCCATGCCCTCCTTTAAGTCGAGTCCTTCTCGCTTTGTCCTTTGCAAAAGTTGTTGGTTTTATTTCCGAAATCTCGAATGCCTGCCACTCGTGCCACTGCCGCAAATTAGTCACAATCGATTTAGCAGCTCGTTACAGCAGCCGCCAAAAACAACTACAACACAAACAATCAGCAGCAACAACAAATAAACAAACTGCAAATGCGTGAACTAAACATAAATCGCTTCACGCATCAACTAAAGCGACTTTTTTTTATGTGTAAGTGTTTTTTTCCTCCCTCTTTCGTTAATGTGACTGTGACTAACTGTAATTGTTGTTGTATGCACGCCCCAACCAATCCCCCAACCCCCACAAAAACCCACTAGAACGCACATAAATTGCGGGCAGTTCTCAAGTCCTTCAACACATTTTATTGCGCTCCTAAATTCACTTGTCGAATAATGCATGTGAAATTAATAGAAATATAAATTATTGCGAATATAAATAGAAATATTTCAAATTTTTGATTTATGGCCAGAAAAATAACAAAGTAAAAGCTACAAAGAAAATAAGAATCAAATATAAAAAATATAACGTCACTTCCTAGCATCAAAAATAGATTTCTGATGATAAAAACAAAACTTTGATGCAACTTTAATATGCTTTATTTTGTTCTAAGTATAGTTGCTATAAGCTTTATGGAACTAAAGATAATTAAAGTACTTATTATTTGGTTGCTTTAAAAAATATATATAACAATTGTGTGGATTTTGAATCGGTCATCTTATCTTATTTGTATTGGATAATACTGCAAGGATATGTTTATATACTTGTTTTTATATAACAAAAACATTTTTTTTGACTCCTTCAAATATGTACAAAGGAATTCTGTTAAGATTTTAACGTCTACCACACTTAATCGCTGATATACTTCTGAAATATATCGCACAACATTAAAGGCAATTAACGATATTTAAACCAATTTATTTGTTTATTTAAATGTAAGAATATAATTTTAGTTATTTTAATAAAAGTCATTTTAGTCAGACTATAGTCTGTCCAAATGCCTTATTTTCGTGCTTAAGTTATGCACAACTTAATGTATATCGGTTTTAAACATTGAAATCTTCTAACTCTAAAATAATATTTAGCTCTTACTCGAGTGTTGTTTGATTGCTTTAGCAAAATTTGTTTTAACATTGCGTTGAGAAAGAAATAATTACACAATATCAAAAACTTCAACTCTGAAACATTTTATACCCTGAATCCATTGGAAATGTGTAAAAGGGTATAATGGCTTGTGAAAAAGTATGTAACAGGCAGGAGGAAGCATCACCGACCCCATAAAGTATATATATTCTTGATGAACAGTATCAACAGTCGATATAGCCATGTGCGTCTGTCTGTATGTATGAACGCGTCGATCTCAGAGACTTTAAGAGCTAGAGACTCCAGATTTGGTACATAAGCTCGACTAATCCCCGCGCAGTACAAGTTTGTTTCAAATTTTCGATAACTCTTCCCGTTTTCGATATACACATGTGATCGAAAACAACCAAATCTAGAATTTGAAAAACTTATTGATGCAGTTAGACGAAATAATGACAATCTGTGAAATTTGTATTGAAATCAATTGAGAAACACCGGAGATATGGAACATTGAAGTTAATTCGCGTACACACACACACATACTTGGGTTAAGCGTATCTTCTAGGCGGGATTTCTCGACTAAAACTTCTTCTCTTATCTTTTTATATGGTATAATACTGGGCAGATTAAACTACAAAACGTTCATGCCACTTAAAGTAACATAATTCAAATATGAAAATCTTCACACATTTATGCCACTCGCAATCTTTACTCAACTGGAAGTAATTTTAGATCGTTGTACGCATTGCAAATCAAATAATATGAAATTTAAATATATTACAACGAAAGGGTTGCCACCCACACACACACACACATAGACACATTTAAGCTGCATGTAAATATTTCGCTCATCTTTTGCTATTTTCCTTCTGTTTTTTTTTTTGTGTGTTGCTTGTTATTGGTGCTGTTGCTGTTCTTGTTGGTATAAACCCAGCAAAATAACGCAAAACTTTTCTAAGCTTCGGGCTTAACAGGCGTACGCATAATCACAGAGTTATGGATGCTGTTGCTGCCACTGTTACTAATCCTCTCCAGCTGCAACAACAAAAATGAGCAACGTAGCAGAAGTAAAAGCGCCCACAAAAACCCAACTGAAAACCCAAAAACCGAAAAACCCTAAAAACCGATGCTCATGCAAACTAAATACCGTTATCGTTCTTATATTCTTTTTTTTTTGATTTTTTTGGTGCTGTGGAAAAAAGTTTAGCGAAACAACAAACTGTGCGGTTTCACTTTGTTAACAGCTCAGAAAATGTTTTCGCTTGGTCTGCGGATCTCTCTCACAAAGGGGTTTGGCAAGGGGCGGGGCGGGGCGGGCCACAAATAATGCAAACAATCTTTTAAAAGACCGCAAAGTTGCACGCCATTCAACAGCACGTGTGCGAATGAGATAGCAAGCGATAGAGTGGCGGTAATATATATACGAGTGTCTTGTTAGCCAACTCTTTATTATGGGTAACATGCTGCCAGGCCAACACATATGGCATATTATGAATTTTCATAGCTTCAATCTTAAATCATTCGTTTTCCAACACTCAAGAAACTATTTGCTTCCAGTTGATTTGTTGGCTTCACTCTGCACAAAATATCAACCACATTTTCACGTGCCTGTGCATAATCCAAGCAATTCTCTCTCTCTTTCTTTTTATCCTTGCTGGAGAGTCCTTGTTGAGTAGTGTTGCTTGTCGCTGCTTGTTTGCGCCTTGACTTTAATCATATTTCCATCAGAAACACGCCACGCATATTGATCAGGCTAAGAGAGCGAAAGAAAGAGCACACAACAACAAGCAGCAGCATCCGAAACAGGAACAGCAAAGCAAACATAAATTCACACACACACACACCACACACAAACACATTTCCCATTGGCTTTTGTCAACATTGGATAATTTTTTAATCTCCGCTTTGGCATTGAATGCAGCTTAAAGCTCACAAGCTGCAGCAGTCTGAACAGCTTTTGCTTGTTGTTGTCCTGATACTCTAACAAAAAGGAAGTTTGCCAGTTTTTAGCTTGAACTTATATTATAAAGAGAAACATATTGAGAAAAGCGATTGCTTAAAAATGTGTTTATAAAATGAAAAATCAATGATAATAAAGAATAACATAACTACACATCAGATATTGATACATGAGGAATGAGAAGCACTAGGATAAAAAAAAAAATTTATCAAAATGTTTTGGTTGTTTCTTTTTAATTTGGTTAAATATACTAGATCAAAGATAATCTTCCATTGAACTTATAATTACCAATCTATGAAAAAAGACAAAAATAGATTTTTAAAAGTGTCCTTAAAACTATTCTCTTTGTTAATGTGCATTGCTTGTCAAATGTTTTGATATAAATGTGTTTATATACTTTTCTCACATAAAAAGTTATAAGAATCCTTACATTGGGTTTGATCAGTCAAAACCATGTGAATAATTTGATTTGTATTATACAACAATAACAACAAAAATCGAAATTTAATGACAAGCAAAATAGTTTCCACGAAATAACATTGCTGATCCTTTAAGAGCTTCCTGTTGTTAGTACAAATCAATGGATCTAGCCAGAGTCAAACATAATGATTCCAGGCATCTGTAAGAGAATAAATTCTACGAATTTGAAGATGCATATAGAAACTTTCTTATTTGATGAAAAAAAATAAAAAAAAAATGCCCACGTAAGAGTATCTCAAGTTCGATGTATTTGAACATAACTGCAACTTTTACATTGTTCTTTTTGGAATGGGTGAAAAAGTCAACGGTAAAAGTTCTTAAAATTGCATAAAGCCACAACACAAATACAAAAAGCAGCAGCAAATTACTTATATACAATATATATGAACGAAAACATAACATAAAAAGCACTGGAAAGTACGAAGGAAAATCAAAATGGCGGCGTCTCTCATATGAATGCTGCACGTAGCATGCAGCAACAGCAGCAGCAGAAGCAGCCATTGTATGTAAGGCATAGTGCAGCTGCTTGCAACAATGGAGCCATATAGCTGACGCTGATGATGACGCTCACGATGACGATGGCGATAACGATGACGATGATGGTAATGATGGTGGCAACTCTGGCAAACTAGTTACACAAATTTGCGCTGAATTTTGTCCAGGATCTTCTCCTTATTATATTTTGGTCACGCTCTCTATGTGCGTTTCCTTTGCGAGAATTGCCTCAAGTTCGTTTCTTCTCCTCTCCCTTCCCCTATCTCTCTTTCTGTCTGTGTCCTTGCAGCTTAGAGCGAAAACATTTCCAACTGCGGAAAAAGGCGAGTCCAAAACGCAAAGCGGATGTTCAGTATCAAGTAAATTAACGTTAATTAACGGAAGTTTTTCCGTAAAGTGCGCGACAAAGTGGCCCAGGTGCGCCACCTGAAGCCAACAATTTCCATGCTCCCTTTGCTCGGCTTTCTCGTCTTGCACCCCTTGCTCCCCTTGTACCCCTTGCATCTTCCTTCTTGCCAGAATTCAAGCTTGCAGCTTAGTGCATTTAAAATAGCTGCTATCAGTTGAAGTGGGGCGCCTCGCTGCGGCTCCATCTTTGCCCCTAAGCTCCAAATTAGCCAAGCGGGAACTTCTTTCTCTTCCATCCTTCGCAACCCTCACCCTCCTGTGAGCACATGTGCTTCAGCTTCATTTGGGTTCAGCACTTTTGGTTCAGCTTTAGATTTGCTTTTGGCTTTCCGATTCAGCTTTAGCCCTGCATTCAATGCGCTTTTGAGGCAAACAATGGAACTTATAGCCTGCTTCCAGATACTCGAAAACCCGCTCGACAATGGGCGACAAACAATTGAAATCTGTGTGCGCTTTGTTTTAGGCGTATGGCCACAAACAAAAATTCTTTTGCTTTTAGCTTTTTAGGGGTTGTGACAGATACACTTGAAGAAAATATGCAGAAACTGAATATTGTATACACATTTTTGTTACAAATTCGTATTCAACAAAAATATTAAATGTGTTAAGAGATAAAAATTCATTACACAAACTCAAAGTTTATAAATACCTTTTTGCTTGTGAAAATAATAATATTCAGTAAAAAACATTTTTATTCAACCTTTTTTTGTTTTAAAATTTACCTTACGAGAATTTAATTCATATTTACTTACAATTTTATTTTTAACATTAAATTTTCATACATATAAGGAGAATTCCAAAAATCGTTATAGGGATTGATTTTGATTGATTTTTTTTTCAAGTGTACTCTATGCTAGTATGTGCACCTCCCCTTGTTGTACCTCTGGCTTGCCACAAATTTGTACAGCTTTTAATTAAGACCAGCAAAGACAAGACCAAAGCCCAACAAAAAATGCCGAAATGCCGAGCCCAATGAGCCCAAAAAATCATAAAAGCCAGCAAGAAAGAAAAGAATCGCCAGCCGAGTGACGAAGGACAATCATAATTGCGGAAGCATCAGCACTGGTTGAGTACTAGTCGTAGAATGAGAGGGTTGAGAGGGCTAAGGACTCGCACAAACAATGCACTCGAATGAGAATTTACGCCTCGCTACCCCCCTCTCTCCCCTCTCTCGAACGCTCTCGCTTTGTCTCCCGCTCACACAGCTCATTTGATTTTTTTTTTGTGTGCACAAGAAATTAATTATCGCATAATTTTATGGCTCACTGACATCTGAAGAGTTTCATTTACCACTTTTTGACAGATTTTCGCCCTCATTGTACACGTATTTGTGTATTCAGTATTCAGTATTTGGTATTTGTAGTATTTCTGATTGATTGCGAACTGTGGCAGACACAAAAGAGGGGCAGCCAAAACTGCAAATTGATGCCAGAAAAGTGCTATTCGACCAGGTGCTGACAGGACAAAGCATCAAGCTGCTAAAGCATTTGGAGTTTAGATATTTCAAATAAAATTTCTGCCCAGATAGACAATAAGTATTGCTTTTAGTCCTTCCCAACTAAGCAGCTGCAGCTCACATATCTCTAAAGTGTGATATCCTTTATCCATTTACGATATCTGTATCAAAATTGACCGTAAACCGATACGACTTAAGCAGTTTTGTAACTAGAAATGAAATAAGACAACCGTAATATATAATAATAATAGCTAATTTTCGTTACCACACTCGAAAAACCTTATAACTTGCAACAATTTCGTTCCTAAGAATTCAATGTATAATATTTTGTACTTGAAAAGCTCTTTCCTTTTTTTTGAAAAATAAAGTTGGAGATATAAATATACAAAGAAAAATAAAAATATCCATAGCTTAAGGATTTAATTTGAATTTTGTATATATATTGTCCCTTAACTATGTCCTCCACATATTCAAGAGATGTTTTCAGTAAATGTAAATCAACTTTCAAGGGAAAAATATTATTTTTAAGACCTTATTCTAGCTTTATTTAAAAAACTAAAAATGTTTGCTAGGATAAGCAGGTCTTTGGTTTGTTTATTCGGATACTTTCGGCGATTGAATAAAATCAAGTTAAATCAAGACATTTATAGGGAAATTGATAATCCATTGAATTCCATTGCATGCTCGTTAAATTCGTTTAAATTCGACACGCTGCTTTCCGTTCGTCCTATTTTATTTTATTTGCTATGTTTGCCACCCTCATGATTTGATGTCAGACCCACATTCTTGGGTATTCTTCATCTTCCTGTTGTTCTTCTTCATCTTCTTATCGTTCTTCTTCGTTTTGTGTTTTGGGGTTCTTTTGAGCATCATTATCAAATGTTGTTTGGTAAATTATTGCAAATGTTAATTCAATAGCTCAATCAGGAATCAGGGATATTCCCACACAGATTGAAGGAGAGAGAGAGATAGAGCGCGAGAGGGTTAGTGGGAAGGAGAAAGCGTACAAAAGAACTGCGCCTAAGTTCAATGCCGAGTGCCCATTGTTATTGCTGTTATTTCGTGTGTTGTTGTTGTTGCTCGACTGCCCTTCGACTTGAGCACATTTCCCATTGTACCTCAAATGTTTCCCCCCGCCTCCGACGTTGCCCCCTCCGCAGCATGCTCCTCAGCGTACGTCTTCTATTTTATATTTTTGGCGCTTTGTGTAGCGAACAAAAAAAAAGGAGAAGAAAGCGGAATGAAACGAAATGCGAAAGACAGAAATGTGCGATTTCCATGGAGATGCTCTCAATTTTGTGTCGTCCGCGTTCCTCTTTAAAAATTGTTTTCTTGGCTGAGAGAAGGATAGAAACGGTCGGAGGGATGTTATGTGTGTGTTTGTTGTCTGTGTTTGTGTCTCTTTTGCGATATTCAACAGATGTTGTAATTGCTCATAAAACTTGATGACGCTGGCGTGTTTAAAGCAACAACAACAAAAACAACGACGACAACAACATCTCAAAGAGAAAAATATTCCAACAGTTTGCATATGACAATGTGTGCCTGTGTGTGTGTGTGTAAAAGTGTTTGCCGTGCTGTCTGTGCCTTTTTTAAAATACTTATATTTACACACAGACATACATTGTATTTGTAGAATACGAGTTTTTATGTGCCTGTGTGTGTGTGCTTGACATCAAAATTCATACGTCACACACACACACACTCGGAGAGACTCACATAGACAGACTCTCAAGTTAGCTTTGTATATGCTTATTTAACACAATATGTGACACGACTTTATTTTTTCTTGTTATTCATTTTGTTTTTTTGCGGAGGCGCAGTTTTGAATAGCCTTTGAAAAGGAGTTGAATATTTTTTCTACATTTATTGTGTGTTCAACAAAAATTTGTCTCTAATTTGAATGCAACAGAAACACGGAATGGCCCGCTGTCATCTCTTGCTGTGACGCAAAAAGACACACATTATCTCCCACTCTCACTCACACACACACGCAGGCTCTCACACGCTCTCTTTTTTGCTCGCCAAATCCCAATGCTATCGTCATCGGAAACATGCCGTTGACATGTGTTTTGCAAATGTTGCCTCTTGTTTAATATTTTTGTTTTCCCTTTAATACAAATGTTTTTTATGCTCAAAAACACAAACACACACATACACATAAAAACACTGAACGCACATTGTTCTAATGCGCTTTAAAGATCAAAATATGAATAAATATGCTTTCACTGAATAGTGCTATCTCGCTCTGTGAAAGGCGCTCAACAAGCGATCGTCAACGTCGCGGTTGCGACGTTGCGGTCGCAGTTGCTGTTGACGTCGACGTCGACGGCAGCATTGCTCATTGATAAGCAGAGAACACGGGCACAAAGTGAGAATGGAACATGCGCCCGCTAGCGCTCACTCACTCTCTCTGCTTATACACTAACAAAACTCGCATGCTCAAACACTTTTGACTCTCCCCTCAACGAGCAACAGCAACAGTTAAACACATCCATGCCCAATTAAATAATTTGGCTGCTTATCTGTGTGAGCAGTGTATACAAAGTGCGACGTGTCAAACTGTAGATTGTTTTGCGTTGCGTGTTTCACTTCATTTCGTTTCGTTCTGCATTTCGCGCGTTTCAAAAAAAAAAAAAAAAAGAACTTAATTTCAATTGAGTTTTTCAATGCTGCGTTTGTTTTTTTTTTTTTTTGTGTTTTTTCTTCTTGTCTTTTTCCTTTCAGCGCTCAGTGGCTCAGTTGCTGTGCGTCAGCGTTGGCGTGCAGGGCGACAGCGGCTGCCTTAAGGATGTGTGTGTGTGTGTGTGTAAATGTTCTTGTTGCGCTGATAAACATTCTACGTATGCATATACAACAATTTAGTATCAAGTGTGTCTGTGGTGCTGTGTGCTCGTTCTATTTGAAATACATTAGTGCTTCCTTCGCGCGTTATCTACCACTGCCAGCAGCATAATTGCCCCCTTATCCGGGTTAAATGAAACAAAAAAATCAACTCGTTGACGTTCCCGCCCCACAATAATACTATACAATAGCTCTGGTCGCTCACATAACTGGCTAGCGCCCGGGCGATTCTTAATTGAAATGTTTTAAAGGCGAACAAATCAACGAGCAGGCACAACATCAACACCAGCAACAAATTGTGGCACGCAAATTGGAATTTCATTGCTCTTTGCAACTGGGTGAGTTCTATGCCTCTCTATATGTCTATATATTCGGTTCGATTTTTGGGCTGTCTCTTAATTTTTCTTCTTGTTTTTTTTGGCATTAGGCACATGGCCATCATAAAAGTATACGTAACGTACATACATATATATGTGCCATATGGGGCTATATACACTGTACATACATATACCCACTTATATGGTCGAGTAATACCAAAAATACTTACGCTTATCGCACAAACACAAACACAAAAAAAAACATGCTCAGCTCCACAAAATGCTGATAACAACAAATGCTTCACACACACACACACACACACACACACACAAACACACACCCATGCATAACAATTTAACACTCAAATTGTTGATAGTGAAACGTTTTTTCGAAACACAAAACTAACCACTCGGAATGGTTTCGAGTGGGTTCATTATAAGAACTCCCTAATCTATAAAAAAACGATTTTTCTTTGAATTTGAAGCATGGACCTAAGGTCAATTGACAATAATGTCAAACAAAAGTGTAGAAATACAAATGAATTGAAGTATTTCTGGACTATGCTGAAAATAGTTAATCAGCTTTGGTCATTTCATTATAATTGAACTTTATCCTAAAGTTTTAGTCTAGTTTAACCTTTGAAACCTTCACAAAATTCATAGTTAGCCATTGAAAAAGTTTTTCGTTTCATAAAATATCAAAATTCTTTCACAACTTTGTTCACATGTGCTTTTCCTTTATTATTTGTCCTTTATTATTTTTCCAACTTTTACTCTAATTAGGGGAAAAATATGTTGCATAGGGTTAACCCTAACGCTGCCTCTTCTTTAAACACCTTTAGGCGTTTGTCAGACGGGCAAACAAACAAAATGAATGACAATTTTTTTTGCTCCTGTTTCCTGGGCAACCAAACAGGATATTCGAGTTGTTCATTAGGGCACAAGCGAACTGCAAATTGCGTTGCATCAACTTTAAACTGCCCCTTTGCCATAGCCACACACATACATGCCACAATTATTATTATACCACAGGCAAGAGATGTTTTCAGTGGATTCGCAGAAATGTTAAGCTTTGCTTGCATATACCCTGTAATTACGTTGTAAAGGGTATGAACAAGGGAAATAATACAAACGAAACGGGAAGTCAAAAGTGAGAGTTGAAATTTTCCAGCACTAGAAAGTTTAATATTCAATAACTTATATTCTTAAAAAATTTCCAAATAATTTTCTAAAAATTTCTTAATCAGTAAAAAAAAAGTAAAGTACAGAAAGTTTTACCACAGTTCAATTTTATTGATTTAAACGCTTTAAAAAATGTACAAATGACGAAATTTCTACTTCTTATAATTAAAAATATATAAACTAAATATTTAATAATATTTTCCTTTTGCTGTACTTTTATGTGATTTTTTTTTTAATTTAATAATTATCCTCATTCCTTATTAATTTATTTAAAAGAGGTAATTATGATGGCTAAAAAATGGTTTTATTGTATTTAATAAAGTAAAAACCATTAAAAAACGGTTCAACATTCCTCTCGGAGCATTTCGTTTTACTTTTAAGCCTTGAAACATTATCGTTTAAGCATTTAATACTTTTCAAATATTTTTGTTGGCATTTCATTTCAATATATATTTATATTTTTTTCTCTCGCTGTTTCTTTTTACATTTTGCATTTCGCATTTGATATTTGAGTTTCGTGCTGGTCTCTCTCTCCCTCTACCGCTCTTCCTGTCGCTCTCCCCTCTCTCTCGCTCTCTTGGGCATGTGTCATAAATTTTCGCTTTTATCATATTATTTAATTTCATGTGCTTTTGCGGCGCGCAAAAAGTAACGGAACACAAATACACACACACACACATATGGATACACTTGGATATGTGTGCTATATATGGAATGGACAGTGTTCCAGTGGGAAATGATAGCGACATATACATATAAATACATATATGTTTGCATACATGTGTACTGTATCTGTAGCTGCAGCATATATAAGTAGATATATATGTCTATATATTTCTCGTTGCGCGATTTTACTATGTGTATGTTTCTGTTGTTGTTGTTGTTGTTGCTGTGTGGCATGCCGGAGCAATAACAGTTAATTTATTCCAATTAAGGGATTTTCCTGTTGAATATGCGTCTCTCTTTCGCTATGTTCGCTATGCAGGGGGCACCTCCCCACCCCACCCTCCCGGCCATGCGAAATGAAATTGTCCAGCTGCCTTGCCTCCCAATTGAGCCCCCTCTCCCCATGCCACGTACACCTTACTCTCCCCTCTCGCTCTCTCTCTCTTCTAGTTGAATTGTTTGCCTTTTGGGTTTTGTTTGTCTGTGTTTGTTGTTGTTGCTGTTGTTATCGCTGTTGTTGTTCGTGTTGTCAGCAGCCTTGTCGCTTAAATTCACACACACACACACGCATACACACATACACACTGGCACGATTTTTTCACATTACATTAGAATGAATGAAAAAAAATAAGCAACATGTCCTGCCACGCCTCCCGGCCACGCCCCCGTCCCCTCCTTCTTCCTGACATACTTTTTTTCTCGCTGTGCTCCACTCGCTTAATCCTGGTGGGATTTGCCACACACACATAGCAACGTGCAACGTGCCACAGCTTTTGTCCTTGTGCTAATTTTGGTGTCGCAACCTTTCACTCTCCCCCCACCCTCGCCCACCTCGCTAATTATATTTATGTTTTCATTTTATCTTTTCGGTGGGGAGGAGCTTTTCTCCAGCTGCCACATGTGGCATATCCATCAGCGTTGAGGCCAACTTGCAGCTAAGAAAACCAAAAAAAAATTACAAATACGGAAGTGATATACAAACGCACACACACGCACACAAACACATACATACACTCTTTGGTTCGATTATTAAAATTCAATTGAAATTCAAATGTGCGTCGCTTTTGTAGTTGTTGTTGTTATTGTTGTTATTGTCGCTTTATCGTTCACAAAGTATGTCTGGCAATGTTGGCGACGCTGTTAAGTTCTTGCTGTTGTCATCATTCCCTGCGCCCCGCTGCCCCACATTACCCCCACCCCCTTTTCGCTACACACTTGAACGGCTTCCGTTATGCGGGCCCAGGAAGTGGACAGTTAAGCATAGTCTTTCCTCCCTCCTCTTCACTATCCTATCGGCACATAAACTATCTATCTATAAACATTTATGGTTAGTTCCATATGGAGATAGCGATACAAACATACAAACATACATTTAGAATGGGGGCAGCAACAATTTTACAGAATGCTCACAGTTGGAGGCGCCTCAACACTTGACAGTTATCGTTATATAGTTTTTATTCTAAACGCATGTGTTTTTAGCTTTTGGCAAACAACCCAAAAAAAATAAAATAAAACAGAAAAAAAAATACTTAAGTCAAAACAAATAACATTAAGTTCTTATATGGAAATGCTCAATACTATTGGCATATTGATGGCGGTTGGAGAAATTTTCAATTGATTTAAATTGTATTAGCTGATTAAATGTTTTGAACTATAAACGGATAACTGACTAACGTTTAAGCTAGATAATAAAAAGTATCTTACAAAAATATTATCTTATCATAATAGAAAGATACTTTTTACTATACTATACTGGACTATATATACTATACTGTACTGTACTATATATACTATACTACACTATACTATACTATACTATACAATACTGCACTATATATACACTATACTATACTATACTATACTATAATATATATATATATATATATTACTGTACTTAACTATACATAAACTATACTATATATATACTGTACTCTATATATACTATACTATACTATACTATACTAAACTGTACTATATATACTATCCTGCACTATATATATACTAAACTATACTTCTATAACTATACCTTTACTACTAATATTAGTACTACTACTATTACTATACAATTTGTTCCTAACTTTTATTTGTGTATTTCATAAATGGAAATATATATAAGATCTGGATGTTTGAAATATATAATTTGATATGTATAAGTTAGTACATATTTAATTTACATTCATTTACGAATTCCTCAAAATTGTTCAATGGGATGAAATCATTTAATATTGATATTCCGAAATTTGTATTTTCTATATTATTTCAAATGTTTTTAAGTTAATTAAAGCTTTCGGAAAATCATACTTAAATAGAAAAAACGCATTTCCAACTATTAGGATCTGATTTTTCAACAAAATATTCAAATTTAAGAACACAAATGGGATTCAAATTGTTAGATTAATGATTTCACGATTTTCAATATCTTTTACCTTTTTATTTGATAATGGAAAGGCATACAATTTCTTTCTAAAAACTTTACACAATGTGAATAAAATCATATTTTTTATTTCAAAGCTATATGAAATATATTTATAAAAAAAAAATCCAAAACTAATTATTTGAAATACTTTATGCTTCTGCGTTACGTAAACAAAGTCTTAAAGTTACATTCATGTTTATAGGCAGCATATTCCATACTGTAACTAATTCAGAATCAATTTCATTGAATCTTAAGCCTTAAGATATGTTTTATAGGGTTGCTGGACTGAGTTGTGTGTGTGTGTGTGAGTGTGTTTGGCACTCACGTGGAATAAGATTGCGATTAAGAGCTTGAGTTGGAGTTGGAGTATGCGTCCAAACTGGAATCTCCTTCTCAATACTCGATGCAAAGTAATCTGTCAAATTACTCATGCAAATCGCACGGCATCATTTTCTCTACACAACCTCAACAACCCTGCTGATGTATAGTTAGTTGTTGTTCTTGTTGTTTTTGTTGTTGTGGAAGCACACATGTAATTGAGCCTGCGGTTGCTTTTGGCTCTAGCCGTTCTTAGTTTGGTTTTTGGTGGTGGTTGCTTTCTTAGGCCATTGCCCATCAATTAAATTGACTTTGCTTGGGCGCAATGGATTCTTGGATATGGCTATGTCACAGTCTCTATGATTAATTAGCGTCTTAGTCTGACGTTTTTCCCAACTCCCAACTCGAGCTTTAGCTACAACATCTCGTTTCGCAGTGCCCATTAAAACATTTCCAATTGATTGGCTGTAACTCTCCCTCTCTCTCCCTCTCTCCCACTCTCTCCATATGTCTCTTTCTGACTGTCATTTTGCGTTTCAAATGAGCCTTCTGCTTCGGCTGGATATCAATTATGCATGTGGATTTGTCTGGATACGAGTATTCGAAAAGCACGCTGCCTGCTGTCCACTTATCAGCAAGAAATGTCGCCCTAATCTTTCGCTGAGCTTAGCTCTGAATACATGAGACTTCCCTTCAGTATGTACATATGCATACATATATATATATATATATGTATGTATATATGTATTTATTCCCTGAACTCTGTACTCGACTATTTATGTTTAACTTACCCAATTGCTATTTGCATATGGAACTGTTTCAGTGTTTGTTTGAGGGCTTCACAGCGATAAGAACATACACACACAACACACACTCACACACATGCATATACTAAAACACTTTTTATCGCTAAACAAATGCAGTTTTAATTGCTCGCTGCAAAGATTAGCCAAGCACAGTACCTCTCAAACTGTAACGCCCTTGGGACTCGATTATTTGGTTTATTTTTAAATGTTTATTTTATGGTATACATATTTATTTTATCAGCTTTCAAGGGAAATGCCACAGAGCCGTTACTTTTTTAGTTTTTATGTTTTGGCGTTTCGTGTATGATTCACTATTCGGAACATTTCCAAAAATTCCAAATGGAAATGAGTAAAAGAACGTTGTTAAGTGTAATTATCTAAGATTCATTAATAAGCTATTTTTATAATTACAATATGTATGGAAACAAGATGGCTTCATGTAATGAAATCACAAGAACAATGTAAATGTACTAGAAATTTGTTCGAAAACACATTTTCTTCTCCTTTGGTTTTTGATTTCCATTTCAATCTCAAGTTACTGCTTAAGAACATGTGGAAGTCGCGGAATCGGGAATTTACAAATACAGCAAATTTTTGTCAAATAAAAATATATAACACACAAAGTTGTTCAAATAAACAGAAACAGAAACCGAAACGAAAAACTGAAACTGAAACAAAGTTGTTCGCCGGGCATTTGGGTATAAAAATATTTGACAAGCTCAGCAAAAAGCAATCCCATATTCCCCAATCCGAAACTCTTTTAACAAGATACAGCAAACATTGCTTCATTTTGGTTATTAATGCATAATTTGTGTGCGGTTTTGGATGCTTATCGCTTCATTTGCATCAAACAATTACACATTTCCGCTGGCCGCATTTATGAATTATGATTTTAATGTTAATTACATGAATATTGCAATATAACTGTAACCGTAACTGTAACAAAAACAACTTCCGTTGATTTGATTTTGTGGTTTTGTGTGTGTGTGTGTGTTGCATTGAGCTTTATTAAACAATTGTGTAGCAAAGGGTTGCAATTGCATAATTCATAAACGTTTTGTGTAATTGCAACATTTCAACAAATTCGTAACTAAACAAATTTGTGTCTGTTGTATTTGCTTTGTTTGCTTCCAAATCAACAATGCCAATCTATGCATAGTTTTTATACTAATTAAATGCAAATACGACACACACACACACATACGTAGTGTAAATACGTTTGTGTATATGCATACATTGCTGTCCTCTATCTAATGCTCGATCTGCTTTCAATTTGCATTTGATTTTATATTTATGACAGTTTTGTTACGTTACGTTTTCGGTTTTTTTAAATCTTTTTTATACCCTGAACCCATTGAGAATGTGTAAAATGGGTATAATGGTTTTGTGCAAAAGTATGTAACAGGCAGAAGGTAGCATCTCCCTATAAAGTATATATATTCTTGATCAGCATCAACAGCCGAGTCGATATGTTCGTCTATCCGTCCGTATGTATGAACGCGTCGATCTCAGAGATTATAAAAACTAGAGACCCTAGATATGGTACATAAGCTCGCCTAATCCCTAGGCAGTACAAGTTTGTTTCAAATTTTCGATAACATTTCCCGTTTCCGATATACACATGTGATCGATAACAACAAAATCTTGAATTTGGAAAACTTTAAGATGAAGTTTGAGACATTAGACGAAATAATGACAATTTGTGAATTTTTATTTAAATCGGTTGAGAAACCCCGGAGATATGGAGCATTGAAGCTAAAAACTATGCACTATACGCGTACACACACACAAGTGTAGGGTTCCGGGTATAGTCTAGTCGGGATTTCTCGACTAGAACCTTCTTACTTGTTTTTCTGTTGTATTGTGTTTCTATTTCTGTCTTCTCCTTCCCCTTGCTCTCTCCCTCTCATTCTCTGAAAAACGCTTCACTTGATTGTTTGGCACATTTGAAATGCGAAATCCATTTGAATTTGCAGCAACATTTGCATTTTGCACATAATACTATCCATGTATTGGTGGCCTTTTAGACCTACTAAATACATGCATACATACATACAACCGTACATACACACATATAGTAGATAGCTGGATAGCAGATGTCAACAGGCCATGTCCATTTGGCCTTAGCACTTGACAACACATTGTCAGAACTGCACAACAAATAAACCACAGCTGCAAATTGGTTTTGTCATATTTAATTTGCAGGCCGGGACTTTTGTTTTAACTAATTTCATTGATTTTATGGCCCATCAAGCAGATTTATGACCGGCAAATAAATATAAAGGATTCAAAGTTAAACACAATGAACATTAAAAAATCAACAATCAGATCAGCTGTTTCTTTGTTTTCTGTTGGCGTTTTGAATGGTTTCTTTCGTTTATTCCAGTTGCTTATCGTTTCGATTCATTAAGAGATTGCCACTGACGCACAATTTTGAAGCGTTGCCAAAAATAATTTAGCAGAGACCAAAAAGAACACACGAAAATGATTCAATTATTTAGCTATTGATTTGAGGTAGAATACATTTTGTCATAGAATACATTTCTTGTTTTTGTTTTGTTTATGTGGTACGTTTTAATATTTTGTAGGTATTTCAATCACTGTAAAACTTTCTTTGGGTGTTGATTGAGAAGAGAA
This sequence comes from Scaptomyza reducta, assembly GCA_035044485.1. Taxonomy (NCBI): domain Eukaryota; kingdom Metazoa; phylum Arthropoda; class Insecta; order Diptera; family Drosophilidae; genus Scaptomyza; species Scaptomyza reducta. Next base: position 3,505,184 of record JAWNNV010000613.1, read on the forward strand.
GAAAGTAAGAAAAGTGTAAACTTCTTCGTTTTACCAATGCTATGTAATACATTTTTTGAAATAATTTTCCAATCTTTTGAAGCCATATATAATAATGAGAATTGTAATAATAATTACTGCGACTTTTTAACAGTTTTCGTTGATATTCTACTTATTTATAATGCGCGCACATTTTATTCAAGTTTTAAGCATAATTTAGGCAAGTGCCGCAAAGTATGCTATTAAAAAGCAGTGAGGGGAAGACAGCGAGCCAGAGTTTTGTCAATTTGCCACAGTCAACTTGTTGGTTTGCCACAGCCTGCGGCAACTTGCAAATGCTGCTTCAAATTGTAGCCAAAGCCTTGGCTCAACTTTTGCAGCCACCAAAGCAAAAGCGACAGCAGCGTTGTTGATGATGATGATCATGTTGCTGTTACTGTTGCTGCTGTTGTTGTCGTTGCCCGAGGCGGACCACAAAAATCTATTCAAAACTCAAAATGGCAAGCGTAAAATTGTTTCAATATTCATAACGCTATGGCGCTAAATGCCTCGTTTCTACCACACACGAACACAAAAAGGCAAACGACGACAACTCGGCAATCGATGTTTCTGCTGCTGCTCCCAACTTATATGCAAACTAAGCTAGCCCCACTACTCCCTCCCCTACCACTCCCTTAGCTCACCATTGTCACATGCAGGCCTCTATTTGTGTGTCTCTGTTGGGTCAACATGTTGGAAAATTTTAAGCACCTGCGCTGGCAGCTCGCTGATAATGGGCAGCCTTGATGCCTGCCGCCCAGACGGTTTCAATGGGCCACGCCCCCTCTCGATTGCACCGCCCAGTGGCCAGTCCAGTAACACCGTGCGCGTGTATGGCCCATGGCGATAGCGAGTCGAGAACACGAAAACAACAGCACGACGAAATGACAACATGAAACGGCCTACAGCTCTCTTTCTCTCTCTATCTCTCTTTTTAGGCCAATTGCCATTGCCATTATTGGTTAGCCCAAAACGCCGCATGGCCCAAATGCAAACAATGGCAAACGTCCAGCAGCTGCGACTCGCTTCTTGTTGTTATTGTTGTTGTTGTTGTTGCTGCCCTGCGGCTGTGCGCTAAATGTCGCCACATAAAAAGCGCATAAAAGCCGATAAGCGAACATTTATGCTCACAAAATCGCTGCAAATGCCCAAAACACTTGCCCAAAAATTGAATGGCCAAAAGTTGAAATTCTAATTGAAAAACGACAAAAAGTTGAGCTAGAGCTTTGACACGCCGAAAATAAGATACGCTTTCGCATGTAACTGAATTTAGGTATAAATTTAAGCTCCTAGCTTAAGGGATATCTAAACCTATCAATCGTATAGAGCTAATGTATTACGAATATGCCTTTTGATTACACTTGAATGTCTTTTTTTGTAATGCGTATCATATTTATTTATTTTATTTCGATATTTTAAACCTCTGCAAGAGCGCAATAAAAGTTAATTACAAACACCGTTGCATACTTTTAGGGCTTAGCATTTAAAGCAAATGCTACTTGCCACTGCTGGTATTTGTTGTTGATGGCCCAGTAGCGCAGATTTGTGTAAAACGCTTTAACTTCCGGCGGAAGGTTTTATGCCTGGCAACAGCACACTGGCCTGGCAGCCCCATAAGCCATCAACATCAACATGGAGCGCTGGTGCGCTGGAGACACTGGCTGCGCTCAGGGACTATGTGTTGGCTGGCTGGCCAGAGTTTTTCGAATTGCCGGAGTTGCCATGCATCAGCGAGCAGTGAGCATGTTTGTGCCGAAGATTAAAAGCATGTGTCCGGTTTTATGTGCAACCATGCCCCACCCCCTCTTGTGTGCTAAAATTTACAACCGTAAAAGTGCAACAGTGAAAAAAGACCTGAAGAAGAAGAAGTAGAAGTAGTTTGTAAGGAGGAGAGGACCGAAAAAAAAAATAAGAAAAAAACTGGGCAGCAGGCTGACAGCAACATTGGCAATTCTGCTATTTGGCTCGTTGGCTCGTTTTGTTGGTTTTTGTGGCGAGGTGAACCAGCTGCTACTGCTGGCCAACTGGGCAACGTTTTAACGTTTTATATGGCACAGAGATAAGTCCTTTGGCATGCCTTGTTGCGCGTTTTGTTGCATAGTTTTGATTTATTACACAGCAGAGCAGCAGCACCAACACCACGAACAACAACAACAACGTCAACGAATTCCACTTCAAAATTCATAACGGCGGACACATAGAGGTGCCGCATGGCAAACTGTTTACTCATAGCTTATATGCACAATATTGCCAGCTAATTTCAAGGTTTCGCTACGAAACCTTCCTCTTCTCATCTCCCAATCCTATAATACTCCACACGTTCTGAATGCCGCACACACACACAAATATAGAAAGACAAAAAGCAGCAGTAGCAGGTAAAATTTCATGAATTCCATTCAATTTCACAGTTATTCGCATTTCTGGATTAGTTTTCGCCTCAATACACGCAGAAAACATGCGTCAACTTTTCCAAAATGCCAACTCATATCATAATAAGGCGCCCAAATGCACAGATGAGATTTTCAGTTTGTCGGCTTTCCAAATGCATTCCCCAAACGCAAATCCGAACAAAAGCTGAACTCGATTTCATTGAAACTGGCAGCGCTGGGTAGGAGAGAAATGTTGTTTCGTGACACGATTTGTTTTGGGGTCTTCGTTTGCTTTGTGTTTCGTGCTTGTATCGTGTTTGTCACGCGCTCAGCTCTAGTAAATCAGTAGTATTTCAATCAAAACTGCTTTTGCATTCAATTGGAAACTGAGCCAACGCCACTTAAACAGTCGACTCTGTGGCCTATTCAGAACCCACTGCATAAAAGCCGCCCGTTGATAAACTGCATATGACCAAAATCAATTAGTGAGCGCGTTGCGATGGCACTTCAACTAAAACCGATCGGAAAATACTTTGCAAATGCCATGCACAGCAAATTGCGCATTTTTTTTTTTGGCAATTGCATTTGAGTATTATTTCCTAACTTTGTTTATTCGTACGATTTTTGTTGGGCATTTAAAAATGCATTTGATTGCTCTGGCGCGCAAAAGTAGGCAACAGTTTGTTTGTAGTTTGTATTTTTAGTTTCGGCGTTTAAGTGAGGAGGCGCGTTGAGTATTGCCATCTCATGTTTGATTGCTGAATTATTTATGTGTGTGCGTTGTCTGAGCTTTGTTTAATATGTATGTATGTATATGTATGTATGCAAATGCAATATGCATATGAGCCAACATGAGCATCGTTGGCAGCTCTTTGCTTTTTATATTATTTTATTGTTGTACGGCTTTCATTTGCAAATCACTGTTTGCGTGCTGTATTTTTTATGACTCTTTCCACGTCTGCTTGTGCTGCTTCTTTTGTGTTTTCTATTTGCATTGTCCAGCTGGCGTTTTGTCAACTTTGTAACAATAAAGAAAAAGCTAAATCAACAACTCGCAGCCACAAATTCTTTTCAGCTGTGTCGCCATTTAACATTTCACTTTTTTTTGCGATTCTGATTCTGTTTCTGTTGCAGCTGCAGCTTCAATGGCGCCTGCTGACCCACATGATTGATTGACAGCTGAAAGCCAAATAATGGGTGAGTATCAATAGCAAAAACTATTGTCAGTATGTGTTTGTGTGAAAATCAATGGCCAGCCTGCATATGGTGTTTGGCCGGTGCATTCGTACCCTTATCATTCTCTCGCCCCGTGTGCGTATCTATACAACTGGACGGAGAACTGATAAGGGCTCGTATCACCAATTCAACAAGAGTGTTAAACCAACAGTCAAATGAACATACAAACAAATCTGTGTTCACTAACTTTTCTAACTCGATATTGACAACAATTGGCCAGAACATCTGATACAAAGACGCGAACAGAAGCGGCAGGCGAGAACTTAAGAACTGAGCACTACTTTAGCAATAAAAAAACCTTATATCCTCCGAACGATTGTCTTTGTGGGTGGAATGGTATAGCTAGCCAAGCTTAAAACAAATTTCTTTGACATAATGAACAATAAAAGTTATGGTAAATAAAAGAAATACCAAACATTTTGATTTTTCGAACTAAGTATTAAAAAAATCAAATATATTTTTCTTATTCATCATCAATAACTTGATACCTGAAACAACAACCAATCATATTGACACCCATTATTAATATAATTTAGATGAAATGTTCGTTTAGTCAGTTTGAGCTTTTGCTATGCAAGTGCACTCATTCGCTGAAGGTTCGAGCGTGCAACTAATGTACATGTTCATTTTACTAAATGTGGCATATCCTAGAACATCCATGGCATATCCTGGTATTTGCCATTTATTATTAATGTGCGTGTGGCATGCAAAGCAGACAGGCGTGAATAAAACTGACATTGCAAAAAATTAATGAAAAAGAAATGAAAATGAAAATGTAAATGAAAATGAAAAATAAATGCACAAAAAATAAACAACATTCACATAACCCAACTGGGACCGAATACAAAAAAACACACATATACAAACAAAATACACAAACCGAAAAGCATTTACAAATTAGCTGCAAACAAAATGTGCAATGTGCAAAAATGTGAATATTTTGCAAAATGGTAAACTTCAATATTTGTGATATGAGTATTAAATTGAAAACATATACACAAACATGTTTGTAATATGATATAAATCTAGAATTAAACGCCGCTGAGCAGTTGAAACATTTGGCTTTCGTGCGTTGGATAAATTAATTAATTGCTTTGTGTAATTTATAATTACAAAATACCACAGGTGCAGAGCAAATTAATAACAATGCTGAAATAAATCTATCTCTTTCGCTGTTTGTGTTGAATATTACTTTGGACATGCAAGCAACATGCAATTCCAATTACATAATTATAAATATGTTTACTAAATAATTTGACCAAGCTCACATTTATGATGCTATGAAACTGTCGACTACTTTTATTAATGGTGGTTATTAATTTTAATGTGCATGTTTCAAATATTTTATGCGGTTTTATAATGATATCTGTGCAAGTATATTGTGAGTTTTGAGTACTTAAAAGGCTTTTTTGAGTGCATTTACTTAAATACTAAAATCCAACACAAATAAAAAATTTTTATGGCAAGTGCTTTATGGGAAAAACTATTCGGTATGTGCCAGAAATTATTTTCTTTCTTTAATGAATTCAATAAAAATGCTTTAAAAATCTTTTTATTCAAAGTATAAACAATGATTATGATTATTATATTATAAAAATCAATTAATACAAGTTTTTAAAGTAAACTTACGGATGAATTTCCAAAATACTTAACCAGTAATAATTAGTTTGATAACATTTGTTGTGGAATTTTAATTATTTACAAGTTTGTTTGAATGCAAAAAAAAGGAAGAATTTCTTCTTATGCAATAATAATAATATCAAATGCTTGAATAATGTTGTATAAACTTTTTCCAATTACAAATGAAAGACTAGATTCAGTTAATACTAGATTCCCAAATGTTTCTTTCGTTCAAAACTTTTAACTAATATTAATTACTGAAAGTTGTGAAAGCTGCTCAACGATCTGAAAAAGAGTTACACACACTATGTTTGTGGCATAATAAGCTACCGCAAGTAGCTATCATAATTTTGATGTTGTTGACTCATCAGGAAGCAGCTTACAGCATTCCAGCATTCAGTTATCGTTTTGGGGAACACATCACAGCTGATGATGAGGCTGGTAATTAAGTCAGCAAGCAGCTCAGCGGGCTGCCAGCAAATTCATTGAGTTAATCTATCAACGCACTGCCGCGCCCACTGAAAAAGGAAGAGAGAGACGTCTCTGCGTTGCCTCCACATATCATTCGCTTTAATTACTTGGCCGTGCGGCAAAAAACGGGCACAATTCCCTGTGGCGACATTGGGCTACATAGAATGCAAGAGGGTGGACGTAGGGAGTTTAATAAGCAAACCATTGGCACTTAAGAAATAAGCAATACACATTTAATGTCCAACGGGCAAGCAATCAGCGAGCCAGCTGGAATTATGGCACAAGGCGAGGACGGAAGACGAAGATGAAGACGATGATGATGGTCGAGAGGAGAGGGCGGATTGGAGACGGGTGGCGACGGTTGAAGCAAAGCGTAAGAAAACAATCCGACATTCATTTATTATTTAATACGAAAACGCAATTCGTGCATTCACCTGGAAACCATCAACAAACGTCACCAGCGGGAATACAGTCCAGGCAGCAAGCAGTAAAGCAGTATGCAGGACACGCAGACAGACAAAGAACCCGTGAGAATCACACACACACACACAGAAGTCAGGAACACGCACAGCAAATATTTGGCGTTGTCCTGCGAGCTAAAGTTGCTTTGTTCTCTCTATCTCTTTCTCTCTCTTCCTTCCCTCTAGTCCTTTTGTGTCGTTCCGGTTTGTTCGAGTTTCTATTGCTGGTTTTTGCTGCTGCTGCTGCTGCTGCTGTTGCTGGCGGCGCACGCAGCCAAGCATAACGGTAAACCAAGCTGACGTTAACTGGCAAGGCGATAAAGCAGAGGCACACACACACACAAACACACACACACATTCAGTCAGACACACAAATGAAATTCAAGCAAATTGAAATTTTATTTCAGCAAATGTCTTGCTCTTTACATCCCACTGCTACCTCCCTCTCTCTTTCCCCCTCTCACCCTCTCTCCAACATCGATGCCCGATGCCCAGACCGTGTTGCTCTGTCTGGGCACTTTTGCCAACAACAGCTCGAAGGGGAGGCGTGGCTGGGAGTTAGCTGTTATCACACTGACGATCGCTTTAGTTTGTGTGCGAATTTGTTTCACTTTTCAATTTAGATAAATTAAGAACAATGCCACAGTTACCAAAAGTTGCACTTGTGGCATCATTGCACACCTTAGCTGTCTTAGCTGACTGCCAACACTTTTGGGCCAAGTTGTAATCGCTTGAGTATTGTATTATGTCTCTCTCTCTGCGAAGAGAAGCTTGACGCAGTTGTTTTTGTTTATTGCTTCGCGGCACAAGCGACAACCTGTGTCTGCGGGGAAAGCAACATGCAACATACGTGTAATCCTGCTATCGATGCGCCAGCAATTGAACTGGAAAAAAACAGAATACATACACAAATTGCATTAATTTTGCAGCTATCGAATATGAAATACCCTTGCAGATAAAAGAAAGCTGTTAGGTTCAACTAAATAAAGGAATTATTATCATCGGGGAATAATTTCATTTACCTTGCTTTCTTGCACTAAATCATTTTTAGAGATTGAGCCGTAAAGCAGAACTTTGCGTTGAGTTCGCAACAGTTTTCTTTTAAGATAAGCCAGATACATACGACGAAAGACTAATTATTTCCTGGGGTCATGATAATCTAATAATCTAGAAGGAGAACAAAGTATGAGGATCTTCAACATATCATTTAAAACGAAGATCCCGGGCAGGAGGCTAAAGACGTCGATGATCGATCTGTGGCAAATAAAGGTACAAGGATGAAGCAAACCTTTTATCAGCTGCCTTTGTTTCAGAGTAGTATCTCCTTGTATTCTTATTTGTATGGGTTTTGATATTATGTTAACTTTTTTTCAGTGTTGTTACTAAGTTTGAGTAGGGATTCTATTCTTATTATCTCGTTTATGGCATCCAGAAGAGCTACGGAACCAGAGGATCCCGATCGCCATACTTGTCTACCAGAGTCTGTGGTTAGAGAAGCTATTCCTAACGCGGCGCTACCGAGCCGCACAGTGTGGAAACTCTGAAGACGCTACAACAATAATAAGCTAAGTCCAATAAATTAATACAAAAAACTAGAATTAAAATTATTTCATACCTTATTAATATTTTACGTAGATTTTAACAAATAAGATAGCATTTTATAAACCAAGTTTTATTCGAAATTTACCTTGAAAACTAATAAAAAAATATATAAGAAATGTTTAAAACAAACTTACAAATAAAATTGTTTAGATATGCTTAGATAAGTTTGGTAAACTAAAGCGTATTTTTTGCTCCTTAGTAATGCCTGGTTTAAATAGATATCGATACCAAATTATTCGCTTTCTCATTTTGTTTGTATTCTGTAGGCTTATCTTGAACAATGCCCAAGGAGTTCCTTGACAAAATTGAGCTACCCTTTTGAAAGCGTATAAACAACCAAATTTTCAGCAGTCGTCAGAGCTCAATTGGGGAAAAAAGGCTGAGGCTGTGAAGTTCCAGGGCAACATACAATGACTCTCTTGCTGCGAGTGCTGTTGCACACAAGTGTTTGGGGCAAACTTGTTTTATGTTTTTGTTTTGTCTTTCAATTGAAAGTGCTGTCTAAACACACACACACCAAAAGAAAAACAACTGACAGAGAAAGAGAGAGAAAGAGATAAAAAAAAAAGTGAGAAATATAGAGACATTGGCAAAGGGCGTGAATTGCATTGCTCATACGCCAGGTGTTGCAGGTGCACGATTTTAGCCTAGCTTAATCGATGGCCTGCACACACCTACACCTACACCCACACCCACACCTACACCTACACACACACATACGCATAAAGAATAACGGAGCTGGTTGGATTTAGTTTATATGAGTAACTTGGCCATAATGAAGTTGGCAACGTGCCAGTTTGAGGCGTAGTTGCATAAACTCTGCTGATCTCCTTCATCTTCTTGCGTTCGCTTTAAGGCATTGATTGCTTTCACGTTGCTGCAGTTACTAATGCTGTAAATGTTGCTGGTTGCGCTAGCTTGCCACACGATGCTGATACTGGAACTGGTACTGGTACTGGTACTGTGGCTGCTGCACAGACAAGGCCATTGAATATTTATGGCAGTGCCAGCGCAGATTATGCGGCTAAAACTTAAGCAACTTGCCACGTTCTACGTTCTATCTGACTTCGTTCTCTGCTTGCTTGCTTGCCGAATGAAATGCAATTTGGTTTATGAACTCTGTGCGCAGCAAAAAAAGGCCGCGACACGAGCCAAGACCGCGACATACACAGAGATTTGCACTGTGGAAAATGAACTTGGCAGTTGCACAGCTGTACGTTGCACAGTTGTGCGTTGCACCTTTCACGTTTCAGGTAACAAGTTCAAACAACACTTTCAGCAGAACCAGCTAATTTTCTATTAAGTTTTCGCAGTTTTCCCGCATTTCCTGCCGTTTGCCTTTGCGCAAGTGGCGAAAAAGCTGTCACGACTTTGCGACTTCTATTTTTTGTAGAAATCCCCCCAACCCCACCCACGACGAGAGTATTTGCGACTTACTCCGCATTTGCAAACAAACACATAAAGTTTCAAGTGAAATCGCGAATTAAGTTGCGCACCTGAAGTTGAAGAAGCTGAAAGAAAATCCATAAAATATGAGACAGACACCGAAGGAAATTATTATTTTTGCATAAAGTTTCTCGCAGTTAATTTTTTGGTTGAGCTTTTTCCATTGCATTGCGCTTTTGAATTAAGGTCAAACTTCTCTTGCCAAATACATATACGAATATCTAAAGTAAATCAAGCAAAAAGCAACTTTGCAGTTAAAGATACCTTTAAATATAAGAGTTTATTTGCATGTGGCATATTTATGGGCAACACCTGTTTTTAGCACTTTATTAGTGTTTTATTTAATCCATATATAGTTTTGATCTGTTTTGAATGCATGAGGCTTTTATTGAATTGCTTCTGCGGTGGACCACACAAAAACCATGTAAAACCACACTATTGAAAAGTGAACTAAAATTAAAACATCAACAAAAACACAAACACACAACATTCACACGAGTATAATAATACTTACATTCATTAGAATGTTTTTTTTTTTTAAATTTATATTTATAATTTGGCAAAATGAAATCAATAAATACCCACACATAAAATACCTATATATATTTATTATTTAAATCTGTTAGCATATCAAACCTGATATGTTGATATGTTGAATTATGTAAATACTGTTATGTTATTTGTATCACAAATACTTTGGAAACTGAGCAAAACTGTACATAACCTCATTGCTTGCGGATTCTTATGTGTTGTTCTTGTTATACCCTGAACCCATTGAAAATTGATTGTGCAAAAGTATGGAACAGGCAGAAGGAAGCTTCTTCGACCCCATAAAGTATATATATTCTTGATCAGCATTAACAGCCGAGTTCGATATAGCTATGTCTGAATGTATGTATGAGCGGATCGATCTCCGAGGCTATAAGAGCTAGAAACTCCAGATTCCTAGGCAGTACAAGTTCGTTTCAAATTTTCGATAACTCTTCCCGTTACCGGTATACACATGTGATCGATAACAACAAAATCTTGAATTTGGAAAACTTCTAAAGAGCTTTGGAGACATTAGACGAAATAATGACATTCTGCGAAATTATTGAAATCGGTTGAGAAACACCGAAGATATGGAGTATTGAAGTCATGTATGCACTATTCTCGTACACACACACATAATTGCAAGCACTGACTGTACGCGTAAAGTATAGGGTTCAGGGATTTCTCAACTAGAGCCTTGATGTATATAATATTTATAAAATTGTGTGTTTGTATAGAATTGTGCAGATTATAAATGCCTTGGCAGATTAGCAACCAAAGCTGAACTTAAAGTACGTTTGAGTTGATTACAAGTATTTCTAAAAATATTGCATGTTCATGTTATCAAAATGCGACAATCAGCGTTTAAGTCAAATTATTCATAAAAAAAAAATAAAGAAAGCAAAAACATCTTTTGAATTCTTAGAAAAAGTTGATGTAGTCTCTTTTGGGTTTAACCAGCGTAAGTATTCTTTGTCCATCCTCCGTCTACCATTTGGGACATTCCCTATGAGAGCTTATCAATTGCCCAATTCGCGCACCTGTTGCTCGAAACTTATCGCCTATATAAGTTCGCAGCCGAACAAGTAAGTGCATCAGTTCAGCTGAAACAATCAACAAACAGCAGCAGCTAACAATATGATATTCTTCTCAGTTGTCACTGTCTTTGTGCTCGTTCTCCTGGCTCTCGCCAGTGGTAAGTAGCAGAAACTAACATTTCATTAATTCAAGTGGCACGCTTCTGATTTTGTCTCTCTTCTTAACAGCCGTTCCAGTGCCCAATCGTGACTGCTCCAATTGCGATTTTCGAACCAACACCAAAGAAGAAGAGGATATTCATTGCATCTTACGGATCTTGAGAATCATTGCAGATCTTTTCTAAAACCTCAATTTGTTGCCACGATTTTAAACTTAAAATTAATTAAATGAAATACAATAAAAATAGCCTACCTTAAAAATGCGAATGTAATCAATATTGAGAGATTTCTAATCTCTGTAGGAAATTTAACATTTCAGATATCTAATTTTTTTAGAGTGTTCAACATTGTGAGTTTTATAGCACAGATCAACCCCTCAACATTCGACATTGTGCTGATTGCAACATCAATTTAGACTTGAGTGACTCCAGATTTGGAACATAAGCTCGTCTAAGCCCTAGACAGTACAAATTTTGTCAAATGATCGATAGCTTATTGCGTTTCCGAAATACACTTGTTATCGATAACAATAAAATCTTTAACTTGCAAAACATGAAAACTGCGTTTGAAACTATGGACAAACTAATTACAATATGTGACATTTTTATTGAAATCGGTTGAGAAACTCCGGAGATATGGAACATTGAAGTTAATTCAACTATGCAGTAAACCCTATACACATACTTGCAAGCACTGACTGTACATGTTAAGTATAGGGTTCAGGATATCTTCTTCTAGTCCAGTCTTTGTCCACTAGAGCTTCTTACTTGTTTATTATGCTTTACTTTGATAGAAATATAAAAGATATATTTAAAAGTAAGCTCAGTAAGTAGATTCACATTGTTATCTGTCAAGGCTTACAATATATTTTAAACGAGCATATTTGACATACACATCGGTCTACGAATTTTATATATATCTTTTAAAGTTTTACGAACTCTTTATATTAACTGAGAACAATGTTCAAATTGGATCTTATCGATAGTGTGGATAATAAAATGCCACCGCAGTGCAAGCAGTGGCCAAGCCTTTGCTGGATATGGATATATGAGTTGATTCCGAACTTGGGATCTCTTTTGTGGATCGTTGTCCCTACTTTAATGCTAATCATAATTGGCATATCACAAATAGGTTTTGCAAAAAGAATCAAAACCCTAGGAACAAACAATCAGAAGAAAATCAATCGTTTTTAATATTCTAACCGGAAGGCAATAAATTAGACAAATCAATCGAATCAAGAAACGTTGATCAAGAAAATTAATAAGTATTTAGATATTTCTTGTTTATTTAAAATCATATTATAAGCATATTTTTAATATCAGCGATTCAATGTCAAGTTGTAATATCAGTTATTAGTTTTGATAGGTTTATTGCCTTCCAGTTTTTCAATAGTTCTTGGATTGCTGTGTATCATTTTAGCATCTAAACATGCTCGATATGTTTATTGAGTAAGAAATGAGCAAGGCAATCGGTTGGCTTTGGTTTAAGTTTCGACAAAAGCGCACACAAAGCTTAACTTGGCTGAGAAACTGTAAACCAAAATCTACCGCTGAAGGCATTAGCTATGTGTATATGAAAATGTGTGTGTGTGTGATAGACGGCATTTGCAAGGCAAATATTTATAAACCAGCACACTCACACACACTGAGAAACTGACAAAGGAGCCTTCAGGAGCTGGCAATAGCGACACGCACTTGACTTTCGAAACTCACTTGAAGTCCTGTTGAGCAGTTTGGAGCTTAGAGTTGAGTTGAGTTGAGTTTTTCGCTGCCTGTCTCCCTCTCTCTATCTCTCTCTCTGTCTGTTTATCTGTCCATTTGTTTGTTTGTTTGCTTGTTTGTTTGCATATGCTTGCCAAAGTTTTGCCTGCCTGCCTTGTCTTGTCTCGAGCATGATATTGCACATTTGGTTGCCTTCACATTGACTATAAAGCTGTTTTCATTAGATTTCTTATTTTTTCTGTTGGCTTCTTATCAAGTGGTTGGCGGAGCAAGTGAGTGAAATAAGCAAAATGCATTTCCCCCTTAACCTCTGACATCCCCTACTTCCTGCTGGTGTTTGTGCGTGTCAACAGATCTTGTTTGTGTTCCCGCATTGACCCCAAAAAAAAGAGCCATCCGGCGAGTGAGCTCGCGTTGCTAGTTGCAACGACAACGACAACAACAACATGCATACTCATTCAGTCATTCATTCACTTCATTTACCAAGTTACGCACACACACAGACGAATGTGAATGCAAGTTGTGGGCTGGCCCCTGTTGATGACATCAATTTGCGTAAATTGTGCTAGGAAAACGTTGCCGGAAACTGGCAGACTAATGGAGCGGAAGTTATTCCAAAGCGTTCAAATGACTGCAATACACACACAAACACACACAATCGACCTCGTCCCCCCGCCCGTACTCTCAACCAGTGACACCTTAACCCTTAACACACACACACACGCATACATACATGCAAACATAGAAAAGCATCAGCTAGATATCCTGGCAACCAGTCAACCATTTGACCAGTTGGCCATTTTCAAGCGCATTCAAACAGCATTCAGATGAGCTCACATTCTATCTCTTACCCCCCACTCTGCTCCCCCCACACTTTGTTTTTGTCTCTCTGTTATTGTTGACTACTGTCTGGCTGACTGTTATTTAGCAGTGCTGCTAATGAAGCCTGCTGTTGCCAGCAATTAAACACCAGCTCAACTTTAATGCAATTGTCTCGCTCACACACACACAATCTCTCTCTCTCTCTCTCTCTGTCGCTCTCTCTCTCTCTCTCTGGGTCTGATACGCTTAATTTGCTGTGCACGTTGTAAAATTAAACTCGTCTGCTGTGCATTTAAAATGTCACCAAACACAACTACTTCGCCGCCTGCTGCTGCTGCCCCCCTCTTCTCAACCGATTCGAGCGTTACGTTACGTTAGCAAGTTGGCAGTTCCAGCGAAATGTTGGCAGGACCGCCGCATGCGGCATGCGGCATGCAAACGAATATTTTTTATCAGCATCAGCATGAAAATGTCGCCGCATATTAACCTGTCATCCATCACTTTTGATACTTTAGCTTCCTCGCTCGTTACTCACCTTTGTGGGCAAAACCGATGCGCGTGGTATGGTCGATTGAGAGGGAATGACGTGGTCGTGGGGGGTTGGGGGGCTTGTATTACACTCTTAACCCCGCTGCTTAATGCTGCTGAAGCTGGCTTCCATGTCACGCAGCAAAAAGGGTCAATTCCGTTGCACGACACACAAAAGGATAACGAGCGCAATATGAGTTGGCATTATAATAAAAAAACAACAACAACAGCAACAACTACTGCTACTGCTACTACAGGGACAACAACAACATTGAATGACAGCGCATAACACAAAGGGAAAATAAAATGGCGTCGTCGCCATCGCTGCTGCTGCTGTTGTTGACATTGCTGCTGCTGCTGTTGTTGTTGTTGTTGTTGTTGCTGGCCTCGGCAGTATAGAAACGACGATAGAAATGCCAATGACGCTGATGCTGCTGCTGATCCCCAAGTAACAAACGAAACGAAAAAAAATTATTCAACAAAAATAAATATCAAGGTTTCAGTTTACAATTTCACAATTTTATAGTTTTATTCAATAAATAATTCATTTAATTCTAAAGCTACAAAAGACATTTCTTCAAACCTAATAAAAACATGGTTCGGTGCAAGCCTCTCAATGCTGAAATATTGTTACAAATTTATCACAATAAACTTAATAAAAAAAATAATAATAATAAAAAAACGTTTAAACTTAACTAAAACTGTAAGAAAACTGAAAAATAAAGAACTGAAAATAAATAAAAAATTAATCTGGATATATTGGACATTATATGTTCAAGTTAAAAATTAAGTCTTTACAAATTTAAAATGAGAAATAAAGAAATTATTTTAAACTTATTGAAAGATTTGCCGAATATCGCAGAAAAAAAGTTAAATGATCTGGATATGTCTATATATATATATATGTGTGTATGGACATAAGCATATGGAGATATAAGAATTATGTATGTTCATCAAACTCAATAAAATTGAACTTTCTCATGAGAATTTTGGTGTAGAGTATGTTAGCAAATAAAAGCTATGAAAACAAAACAGAAAAACATTTTCGCCTCTAACAACGAGTTGTTGGCGAGTGCGCTGAAGAACAAAAGCCATCGACAACTTTTGGTTGTTTGTGCGAGCTATTAACGATAGCTTAAACAGTTTATCGAGTACATCGATATACAATATACATTTCGGGGACAAACTTCATGTACAATCAATGAAAGATTATTTGTACTATACATTATCCGATACATATTCAACGTATACCTCAGGTCGTTGTATTTATGTATGTTTATCCAACTTGTGTTACAATAAAATAAATGCTTTAAGCTTATTTATATACATATTTATTATTTATATTGTGCTCTCCAGTAAGTATGTAAAGAAGCAGACTTACTTGATAAAAACTATTGCTCACACTCTATGTTTATTATTTCCGTAGATACTTTTTGCTCGTTCCGATGCTGGTCGACGCATAATAGATTCGCTTCGGAACACAAATACAAACCGAGGTGTGAGGTTGGTTGCCTTTTAAAATGACACACACACTGGAGAATCCCGTTATAGTTACCCCCACCTTCTCACTTCCCAGCCCACCGATATATGTGTGGCTGAAGGCCGCCCCTTTCAGCCAAGCTGTGCAGCTTAACCGTTGATGCGGTTGTAGATAACTTTGGCGTAGCTAAAGGCCAAGTTTAGAGCACATGACTCAATGTGTATGTGTGTGTGTGTGTGAGCTATGCTGATGGGGCATCAGTTTTGCAAGCATATGTGTGTGTGTGCAAGTGTGAGTGTGTGTGTTTTTATGACTAAAATTGTAAATTATGTCAACTGGCCACGACCCACAGAGAGCTCGTTATAGTTCGGAGTGTGATATCTCTCTACACACACACACACACACACATACACACATGTGTGTGTATAGACATAGGTCTAGTCTCTAACAGCAAAATGAAGCTAATGAAAATTTATTGATAATAAATTTAATATGTTTTGCGGCTGCGTGTTTTATATGTATGTGCATACACAAACACACACATAGAAACACATACTCTACATATATATAAAGTATTCATAGCATGGACATATCCGTAGAGTTTTGAATTTTATATGTAATCGACGCTCAAGGCTCCGCACAGTGAATTGGTTTGTTGGTTTTGGTTTTTTATGCATCTATGTTTAAGGGTTTATTTTGGTGTTCGCTACTCGCCAACTAGTCACAATTAATTTATTGTTGTAATTAAATGATAACAACAAACATTGCATGCAACATTGCCACTCCACTCCGCCCCAACGTATTCCCAGAACCAGCAGTCGCCGCATCGGTTGCACTTTGAAATGCGATCTGTGTCGCTTGTCAGTTGCCGTCTCTGCATCTTTTTTTTTTCTTATTCATCTTTATCTATAGACAGCAACAGGGCAATTGAAGCCATACTCACACACAATCTCACCCCTGCCCCCGCCCGCTCTGAACAGGCAGCATAGCGTTGTTGACATTTCATTGAGTCTCAAACTCAAACTTCATTATGTCCTGCAGCGTCTGGCGGCAGCTAAGGGAAGCTCATGTCGTGCCTTGATGTGTTCCCCTGACAACCTCAGCTCCACCCCAAAACACTCCTGTGCGTGCCATCTTCTTCTTCTTGTCATACTTTATCTCTCCCAGTGTGTGTATATCTGTGTGACTTTGTCTAAGTTTGTTTGCATAACCTATTTGTATAAATATTTTGCCTTTTGCTTCGCTCTGTTGCTCAACTTATTTGCACGTCTCCAACGCCAGCGGCGAAGACAACGACAACGTGCACCAGTCACCTCTTACTTCCCACCACCCCTCCCCCCTTTCAAGCTGTTGTTATTGCCTGTCTCTCTTTTTGGCTGCCTGTTTCTCTGTTTCGTAGGTGATAACAATGTTTGTCTTTATTTCAGCAGCAAAAACTTTACTCTTAACATTTTCACTTAAACTTGCTCAACAAATTTGGTTTATTATTTTATAGTTTGGCACGTGTGTGTGTCTACGTGTGCTCGTGTGTGTGTGTTTTGAAATTTAACTACTGCTGCTTCGCTCAGCAAAATGTTGTTGGGCAATAAAAATTAAATCTGTCAAATTCAATGTGCCCAAATTTAACTACAATCTTCCAATCAAAAATCAATCAAATATTGCTCAGCAGCAAATTGGGAATTAAAATTGAAATGGTTATGCTATATATATGTTAGAATATATTCTAAGAGTATTTAAAGTTCAGCTTATGAAACACTTTTCAAATATTTATTTAAATAATCGCAATTCAAAGTGAATTTGGTTATAAAATATTGTTTAAATTCTTAAATCAATCGTTAGCTTTCGTGCTTTTGGACGAGGTAATCCCCTTGAGATCGCTCCTAATTTTTTGCAATTTTTTAAAAGTATTTAAATTTCTGGTTCCTGTTTTTGCACATGCCTAAAAGTATGCAACGGTTTATTTTAAATGCATATTCGTTATTAAAACAAAATAGCTCTTTTACAGCTAGGCTGAAAGAAAGATAAAATCTATAAGGAGGGGGAGCCCAGAGTTGTAAAACTAAATAAATGCTAAAATAAGCTTAAAAAATGTCAATATGCTATAAGGTAAATATCAATTGTGAATGTGTTGAGGCATGGCTTAATTGAATGAATTTTATTGTAGCATACTTTCGACACGATAGACAGACAAAAGCTGCTTGTAATCAAGACTTGCACGCAATAAAGTATGTAAAGTGCTTGCTTATGCAAAATGCAATTTAATGCTCAGCGATTTGTTGACACTAGTGCAAACGGAATCCTCAAATCGAAAGGCATTTAAGCTTGGCAAATTAACGTGTCCTGTGCTACTTAACCGTTTGATCAGACCGGCAAATGGCGACAATGCAATTTACGCTCCTGTAAGCAGCTAAAGACTAGACAAGACAAGACGAGACAAGGAAAGACTGAAGCTAAAGCTGCCGATGTGTGTGCAAGCTCACCCACTTAATGAATTGTCAAACACTTTAAGCCAATAAACGCAGTAATGGCAAAACACACACATACACATACACGCAACTTAACATTAGTTGGTGTGAGTAAGAGACAGGTGAGACAGGGGGACAGAGAGGGAGAAAGTCTGAGACAAGTTGCATTGGCAGACGCTTGGCAATTGCAAGGCGTTTAGCTGTAAAACTTGCTAAAGTTGTGCTATGCCACACACCAACCAACTTTTTACCTATAGACACACGCACATACTCACATACTTGAGGACATTTGTCACAGTACTTTGCTATCTTTTTTTTTTATTCTTCTCGTGTGTGTTGCGGCTATGACTGTCAGCGAAACTTTGCTTTGCTTTGCTTTGCTCTTCTTTTGACATTCGACAGCAAAAACAACTCTCAAGTGTTTATGTTAGCCGGAAGACATAAAAGCAAAGCGTTGCCACATACCCCACTGCCCCATCCCAACCTTGCCACTGCAACAGCTGAAGCTTCTACTAGTCGATAGTGGATAGTGGAGCAATGCCTGCGACACGCAACCGCAACAAATCCAACGGAAATCCACTTTAAAGTTGGCTAGCTTGGTCGCATAGAGTGCAGCAGTTGCTCTTTCCATTGCCCATCCCTTTCCCCTCTGCCCCTATCGACAATATCCTGCTATGGTCCTTTGCAATGCTGCTCTTGCACTTGCAATGCTGTCAAGTGTTGTCAAGCACGCGATGGACACATAGATAGAAGGAGAGTGTGAGAGACAATCACCGGCAAAAAGGCACAAGCAAAAGATAGCTTATGATAAGAATGTGATAGAAAGAGAGAGAAATGTAAATATATATATATATGTATCGAGACAAGAGTCTTTGTCATTTTTCATTGAGCAATAATAACAGAATGGAACTCCTTTACTTGAGCTCAGGAGCAAAAGCGAAAGTGTCTGTTAAATGGGTTGCATTTTTATGGTTTACTTAAGGCCAAACAGCGGCTGCACACAGCAAATAGTAGCTCACCATATATGTACACTGATAGAAATAATCAAGTACGGAGTTACTGAAATCCAGAATCTCGTTCTTGACTCAAGTACGATTTTTTATTCGTTAATTAGGAACACTTAAAACTTGAAGCAACTTCTTTTGCTCTTGAACACAATTTAAATTATTGAGTACCAGATTATTATTACTTAATTATCATAAAACATGATGCGAGAAAAAAAATATGTTGAATATTAACACTCACTGCAAAGATTACTTTTTATAACTTTAATAAAATTATTAGTTTGGGAGTTAGTTTAATTTCAAAGATTAGTCTTCATAAGATTTGAAGAATAAGATCAAAAGAATATAATATGAAAAAAAGGAAAAGAAACACAAATGTATTTGCTTCTTATAGACGTTTTTAGATTAAGATAAGATATGGTAAACTACCACTAATATGATACAAATGATATAAATACAATTCTGAAGCATTTTATTTTTGTTAAACACTTACAACTTTTGTGCTTACGCAATAAACAAAATGCACATTAAAAGTTCGGAACTCATCATTTATTAATCATATTAAACTTATGTTAGATCTCTTTAACTTACTTTGATTTGGTAAGAAATAAAACATAAAATTGTCAATGACAACAAAAACAGCATTTAATTAAAAACTAATTTAAATGCAAGAATGCAACACAGGCATATATAAGTTTATTACCAAGTTATTTAAAATATAATAACAGTTAAATTAAAATATAGAAATGCAAAAATTGCATAGTTTAGTGCAGCACAAAAAAGAAAAAATGTAGTGCACAGGAAAATACAAAAAAAAAAAAAAATAAATAAGAAGGCTCTAGTCGATAAATCCCGACTAGACTATTCCCTGAACCCTATACTTTACGGGTACAGTTAGTGCTTTCAAGTGTGTGTGTGTGTACGCATATACTGCATGTATACTTAATTTAAATGTTCCATGTCTCCGGTGTTTCTCAACCGATTTCAATAAGTTTCACAGTTTGTCATTATTTCGTATAATGTTTCAAACGTTATCTTAAAGCTTTCCAAATTCAAGATTTTGTTGTTATCGTTCACAAGTGTATATCGGAAACAGGGAAAGTTATCGAAAATTTGAAAGAAATTTGTACTGTCGAGGGATTAAATGAGCTTATGTTCCAAATCTGTAGTCTCTAGCTCTTATAGTCTCGGAGATCGACGCGACGGACGGACGAACATGGCTATATCGACTCGGCTATTGATGCTGATCAAGAATGTATATACTTTATGGGGTCTGCGATGCTTCCTTCTGCCTGTCAATTACTTTTGCACTCAACCATTATACCCTTTTTACCCAATGGGTTCAGGGTATAAAAACAATTTTATACGAATAAAATGTAACAAAAATATTTCCTATAAAAAAAGAAATGCGTGAATTAACAGAAGGCTCAAGAATTTGCAACAAAATAGTTTGGGAAACAAAATTTCAATGCAAATAGCAATTTGTAATTTCTCATAAAAAATGCAAAGCTCATGTATAAATACCAAAAGGCTCCATGTATGCCATGCGTGTAGGCGAAAGGTAAATCATTTAAGCTGCAAATATGCATATCAATGGCATATTTCAACAACAAGGACAACAAATGAATCAGAAACCGAAGAGCAAGAACAACACTGAAGAATCAACAGGAACAACAACAATAACGAGGACAACAAAGAATGAGCCAACTGACAAGCAAATAATTGGCATAAAATGACACCAGAAATTGATTAAAAGCGAGCATAAAAAGCACGCAAAGAAATCTAAAGAAAAATCATCGAGAAGAAGAAAAAAGAAAAACAGAAAACGTGAAAAGAAAAACGAGACATGAAATATTAAATAACATTCATTTTTTCTTTTTCTTGCTTTACTTTACAAGCAAAAGCCAAAAGAAAAGCGATAAGCATGCAAGAAAGCCAGAGAGAGAGAGAGACAGAGTGTACGTTAGAAAGAGAGCGAGAGGGTGGAAAAAGGGGGAGTTTTTAATAGGAAATGAAAAAGGAAAATGGCGCACGACAAAAGTTTAAAATCAATTCGTGGCCAACTGAAAGCTGATTTATGACTGCATTTATGAAATGGCCCACAAGCCGAAATAGCTGACAAAAAAAGTAAACACACACCAATACACACACACACACAGATAGCGAAGCAAACTGTAGGAAATAGGAAAACTAAGTGATTGAGAGTTATAACGAGAGTCCAGCAAATTTAGCAGAAAATTGACTTTCTTTTTGTGTGCTGAATTAAAGCGCCTGCAAAATCGAAGTAAGGCGTCGTCGTCCTTGTGATGGTGGGGCGTGGCGGCAAGGCGGTTTTATGGGCGTTGCACATGCCACAAAACTTGTCAACGAAGCAATTCGACCAGCTTGTATATGTTTCTGTTTGTGTGTGTGTGTGTGGCAAACTCGAAATTGAACTGTTTGCAACAGCGAGTACAAATTGCAACTTGTTTGCGCCCGGCTGCATTTTGTTTTATTTGCGACAGGTGAAATAACCGCAATTACGCTGATGCTGTGTTGCCTCAGAAGCCATAACGCAGCCAAAAGACCCAAATGAAATTGCCAGTTACGATTCGTGCCCCAAAAAAGGGGTTGGAGTCTCAAGGAGCAGCAGCAATATATTTGCTCGGGCAACGACAAAAATGAGCGAAACGAAAAAGAAGTGCGCTTAAGTGCCGCTTGGCGAAACATTTCGTTGATGCCACAGCAGCGGCCACATCAGTGGGGGTCCGAGGGGACCAGGAAGCACTGTAATATACGGACCAAACAGTTGGCACAAAAAATGTGTAAACAAGTAAGAAGGCTCTAGTCGAGAAACCCGACTAGACTATACCCTGAACCATATACTTTACGCATACAGTCAGTGCTTGCACGTATGTGTGAGTGTGTGTATGTATACGCGTACAGTGCATACATTCTTAACTTCAATACTCCATATCTCTAGTGTTTCTCAACTGATTTCAATAAAGTTAAACAGATTGTCATTATTTAGTCTAATCTTTGAAACTGTATCAAAAAGATTTCCAAATTCAAGATTTTGTTGTTATCGATCACATGTGTATATCGGAAACGGGAAGAGTTATCGAAAATTTAAAACAAACTTGTACTGCCCTTTTTACCCATTTTCAATGGGTTCAGGTTTACGATTTAAACAACATGTGTTACTATTTCTATAACCACCAAATGAGATTAAATGATGTTCTTCCATAAATATCTTATAGCAAAGATACAAAAAATGGATAGATGATGGAAAAGAAAATGTTATAGAGCCTACATTGTTCTGCTACAAATGAACTTAAAAGTTAATGATTAAAATCATTCACTCGCTTTGGGCTAAAGGTCCGCTATTCCTATTTCCTTTGTACTACTTTTAAGTTTAACTATTTAACATTTATACTTTCAAATACATAATGGGGATGTAAAGTAAAGTAAAGTGTCTGAACAAAACTAAGATTATTGGTCATTGCATCATTGTATTAATGTTTCCGATGTTCTTGGAACCTTTTTGATATCCAAAGCGAACAAGTTATACAAAAGATAACTGCATCAATATAAAACTGTTCGATTTATTTCTAGTTTCAATATAAATATCGATAAAAATGTACAAATATTGCTGTTAAATATAAAGACAATATTAATTTAACGGCATGTAAGTGTAAGGTATTGAAAATTGTAATAAAGTAATAATAACACAGAAGTTATTGAACGGTTTATTTTTTTGTTAACGTAACGCAATTCATGACAAAATTGTAATACACTTTCTGCACTGACATAAAAAACTAACAAAATCGGAAACGGAAGCGCACAAAGCGCCAGGGTCCGAGTCCGAGTCCGAGCTGGAGTCCAAGACCAAGTAGTTGCAAGGAGAAGCGGCATCATCATTGTCGCTTCGCTGCCTGCCACTGCCGAGGGGTTGTGCGGGGGGGTGCAAGCAGAGCCTCTCGCAAAAGTTAGCAAGAGTTTTCACAGTTTACAACGATTTGTTGTTGTTGTTGTTGATGTCACACAAAAAAAAAAGAAATTGGTTGCTCATTTGCTGGTACCCCTGGTGCCCCCCTGCTTTCCACAGCCTATGCGAGTTCTCCACTTGAATGCTTTGTTCAATTAATGAGACTCTTGACAGTTTCTGTTGCTGCCTTTGCTTTTGCTCCTCCTGCTGCTGCCTCCATTTGATGTCCCTTTTTTATGGCTAGGGTCCACTGTTGCCACTGATTGTTGGCAATACGAATTGCGGCCGCTTGTCCGCTTGTCCAGCTGTCCCGTTGTCCCGCTGTTTGCCGCTGTTTTGTAATTTATAATGTCAACTTTTTGGTTTTTGTTCAGGTCAGAGCGCACTTAATTAATGGCAAACCAGGCAATCGACCGGGAGCGGGAGCGGGAGCGGCAGCGAGAGCGGGGAGGGGGAGTTGAGAGATGGTGCTCAAGGAGAGGGGTTGCAATTGAACACAAATACATGCATATAAATTCAATTACGCTTGCAAACAAAAATCAATAGCAGAATTTCACTTCACGACCCATCTCCAAAAATCTCTCCCTCTTTCTCTCCCTCCCCCCTCCCAGAACTTTTCTTCCTTGGCATCGTTTATTAATTGCCGCACGTACATTGCTCATACGTCACGTTGTGTGTGTGAGTGAGTGTGGAAAAAAAGGGAGCAAAAGAAAACTGTCAGCTGTAATTAGCACAACGGAGCGAAAGCCAAGAGTGTTGGCCATGTTGTTGCTGTTGTTGTTGCTGTTAACACAACTTGACGCGCTGAAATTTTTTTTGACTGAGTGATGGCAGCTTAGAATGAAGGCAGCAGCCAAAGCCACAGCCACAGAGGGCACCATCCACAGGAGTTGGCCCAAAAGGCAGCCATGGAATGCGCCCCCATGACTGCCAAAAGATGAATGTCTTTTGCTCTTGCTGCTCATGTGAGTGGGCGTGGCAGCATAATTATGAATGTTCTTTTTTACATACTAACGATATTTCTGAGTTTGTTCCTGCTGCTCACTTTTAGCCTTAAAGCAGCTTTAATTTTGTTTGTATGCGAAAAAAAAATGTGGCAAATTTCACATGACTCCTACTGTGCCTCGCCCCTTCCTCCGCCCCGCTACTCTACAGCTGAGCTCTGGGCAAAAAATAATAATTTGCAGTGCAAGTTGCTTGCAGCTTTTTTTATCCGGCCCTATTTTTTTTGTGCCACTTTTTATTTAGCCAGCTTTTATGTTGTATGTATTTCAACTTCGCGTACCTTCTTTTTTCCAAACTGTTACTGCTGCTGTAATATTTCTCGCCGATTTTCGCACATATACGCGGCGATAGACACATAGACAAACGCTTGGTCCTGGACATGGCCAGCAAGTGCGGGCTGAGACGCTCCGGGGAGACGGATAAAATAGTATGAGCAGGCAGCTCATGCTGTTTGGCGCCATTATTAATAAAGTTCACGAATGCAATGAGCGCCGAGAGCTGAGCGCATTATGAGTGAGTTTGCCACCAAACACACGCAAACATACAAGCACACACAAACACACACACACACTTACTCGCAACACACATATGCATTTATTTTTGCCTGCAATCTGCAGAGTTAGTCAGTTGAAGATGGAACTGCCAGTCAATGGGTAAGGCTGATTTTCAAAATGCTCTTTTTTGACAGACTTCACTTTGTATGTTCATATCAATCTTTTTTTCTGTGCATTCGAGGATCATTTAAAAAGTATTTGACTTAGTTGATGTCATGAAATCCCAAATTAACCATATAATCAGAAACAAAACATTAAAGGATAAGTGATTACTTAATTTATTTATGTGTTTGTTAAACAGTTTATGATTATGCTAAAAATCATGTTCTGGGTTTAGGTTTCAATACGTTTTTATGTGCTCTAAAATTGTCTTATAAATATTAAATGCATCTAAACAATTTTGCTAAAAAATAATACAATCTTTCTAAACTTTCGTGTGTTGATTTATAATAAATATGATATGATATGAGCATATGAATATATGAAAGGAAAAAACAGAGATTCCCTCTACACGATAGATAATTTTTTATGGAGTTTATTACTATATATCCAAGTACGAAGCTTCATAGCACAGAATACCTTCTACAGTTTGGTATTCCAGCTCGAATTTTCCGAAACCCCAGCTTGGTGTTTATCAATGGTGGTTAGAAAAGTTAGGCGTAGCTATTAAAGCTATCTATATATATATCTTATATTTAAAGGGTATTCAGGCTTCGCCTTATGGTGAGTTGTTTGTGATAGTAGTATTTGCAAATTATGCTACGCCCGTTGAGCGCCTGCTTCCGCTCTGGCCAACTCTGTGTTATCTGTTTCTGTGGCAAATGCAACCACACACATAATACACACACATACACACACATATACCAATGGGAACATGCACACACTTGTAATTCTGTCTAGGTGCATGGCAGCCCAAAGTGTTTCTGTTTCATGCCCATTGCAACAGTTGCAACTTGCAATGGCAATGCCGCACACGCACACACACACACACACACACTTATGTTTGTATATATGTGTGTGTGTGTATATGTCGAGTTGTTGGCTGGTTGGTTGATGTGCCTCAAGTTCTGTCGAGTGCGGCTTTTGTGGGAAAAATTAAAAATTTCGAGTGGGCCGCAAGTGGTTTCAAGGATTTGCATTAAGCGCATGCAACCAACTCTTCCACAACTCCCTCTCCCTCTCCACGGCCGTTGAGAGTGTAGGGCCTTCAACCAAACCATCCCCATTAACTCATCTCCCATCCATTCTTCCCTTTAGGCTCACAAGCATATTAACGATATGTTGAGCTGTTAGCTGTTGTTTCTGCTTCTCCTTTTGCTTCAGGTTCTGAGTTTCTGCTTTATGGCGGCCGCTGACAGGCGGCTTACGCTTTAATGGCTGTTCGTCAAAGCGAACAAATTGCTACAGATACCCAGCAGCCACATACAAACACTCGTGTATACATACAACTTACTACATATACTATATCAAAGTATTATGAGAAGCGAATGCATCTAAGTAGAATAACAATGTTACTGGGTCTCACTTACAAACGTTTTCACTGCGTAGCATAACAAACATCAAGAAAGAAAAATATGGAAAAATGCCAACTTTTAGTAATATAACTATTTAATGGTTAGATATGAAACTAGCAACGGCATGAAAATCATCTAGACGATCCAGTGGCAGTGAGCAAAAGCGCAAACGTGACAAAGGGGGAGAAGAACTTATGAAGGGAGTCAGGGAAAAGATGGAATTACAGAGAGAACGATTAAAATCAAGCAGGTGGAAGTTACGCAATAAGTTTAAGTAAATATGTACCAAAGAAGATAAAGAAAAACTTAATGCGAAAAGGGGGAGGTGTAGTACAACGATACGTAACGAGCCAAAGGTAATAACCAAAAATTTCAGTTGCGTTTCACTTATTATTTACTCTTCATATAGTATAAGTACAAGTACGAATTACTTAAATTGAGTATACAATTCTGAAGCCAAGAGAGTATAAGAAAATCTAGAATTGAATTAAACTCTACCTTAATCATCTTATACTCTAACTAAATGAAAAAGTCCAATATTCTCGATATACTTGACATGGAGATGATAAGAAAATGTATCATGATTGCCAAAATGGATTTCTTATAATCTTTTTGTGAAATTTTTCATTCAAGTTTCAATTTAGCATTCGTTCTTAAATGGCTGAAAACTGATGAAATTACTAAAGGAAATCGCATATTCAATGAAAACACTTTATGGCCCACAGGGTGCAAAGTATAAGAACTGCATGGTTTGTTATATAATTCTTTTTTTTCGTCAATTTACCTCCACTTATGTACGAGTAGTATTTCGAAATGAAATAAGAAAATCTAGAATTGAATTAAACTCTACCTTAATCATCTTATACTCTAACTAAATGAAAAAGTCCAATATTCTCGATATACTTGACATGGAGATGATAAGAAAATGTATCATGATTGCCGAAATGGGTTTCTTATAATCTTTTTGTCAAATTTTTCATTCAAGTTTCAATTTAGCATTCGTTCTTAAATGGCTGAAAACTGATGAAATTACTAAAGGAAATCGCATATTCAATGAAAACACTTTATGGCCCACAGGGTGCAAAGTATAAGAACTGCATGGTTTGTTATATAATTCTTTTTTTTCGTCAATTTACCTCCACTTATGTACGAGTAGTATTTCGAAATGACTACCTTGGTATTAAGGCATGCACTCGCATTCAAACGGACAAATACGACACTAAGACAGACAGATGTAGGTACTACACATACATATACATACTACATATGAGTGTATTCGGATGAATATCAACTGCTCTCGGCTGCATTCCCAACAATTACACACAGCTCAGACTCACAAAAACCTTTGCACGGCCCACTAAGCACACTTGTCAGTTTGTCTTGTAGCTGTCTCTAATGCTATCTCGCTCGTACTCACTCTTCCTCACTCTCTATCTCTATCTTGCGCTCTAATATTGCTGTCTAGTTTGGGGCTTTAGCTTGTTGTGTTGTTGTTCTTGTTGTTGTTGTAGTAGTAGTAGTTCTTATTCTGATTCTGTTCATGTTCTGCTTCTTCTGCTTCTTGTGCTGTTGTTTTCTATTTGCCAAGCGCTTCAGTCTACTTGTATACACACACTCACACACACACACACACGTGTATGCATTTGCACAAGTATAAATGCTATTTTTATTTATTTTTGTCTTTGCTGGGCTCTGCATGTTAGAGAGCTTGTGAAAAATTTCATAATAAAGTTGTTGAACTATTTTTCATAGCATAGTTTTTGGGGACCAGCGCACTTAAGCGTATTAAAAGTGCCTGCGCGAAAAGCAATCCTGAAAAATAAAATATACATACATACATGCATACACACACACATATACAAATGAATGTTGCAAGCCGAATGCAAATGCCAGATAATAATCGTCATCGGCTTAAAGCAAAAGAAAAGTCAAAAAAAGAAAACAAGAAAATAAAAAAAGTGAAAATGAGTGCTTCGTAGTCTCGACTACGTGTAATTAAGTTGGCATCAAGGACGTGCAAGGATCTAACTATGTGTATTTGCGTGTGTGTGTAAGAGTGGGTGTTATGTGCATATGTATGTGTGTGTGTGAATGCGTGTGTGTGGCACGCTTCAGGGCACTTTAAATTGCGCTCGCCCAGAGAGAAACAAATGGCCCAGCACCGCAACATGTCCAGCTGTAAGAGAATTACAGGATGGCGATGCTGGAGCAGGGGTTAGAGGAGAGTTTTCTGTGTGCCAAGGGACATGCACGTACTTCCTAATCCTTTTCTTTTTTTTTAACTCTTTGCTCTTTTTGTTGTTTTTGGTGGAAGAAGCGACGAGTCGACGATTCGCGTCGCCTGATGCACATGCGAGCCTCAACGGCCAAACAAACAAATCGACTGGCGGAAATACGAGTGAAAAGGGCTACAGTTCTAGTCCAAGGGTCGAGTGTGTTGGTGAATTGTGTGTGGTGCGGTGCGGTGCGGTACGTTTCGAGGGGGTTAGGGTAGTTGGTAGCAACGTGCGACGAAATCAAAAAGTTTGAAACAATTTCGTCGTAAATCTTCGAAAATAGTTTTACACAAGCGCAGGCAGGCAGAAACAGGCCGAAAACAACAGTAGAAGCAAACAAATATAAAGCAACAACAATCGTCACAGAGCAGAAAGGGATAGACCTAGAGGAAACGATTGGAAAATGAACATTTGCATACACTAGCTGTGGTGAAGAGTAAATACGCTTTCGTACGTATCTGATATCTGATTTTATATGTTATAAAAAAGATTTTAATATTATAACTTAACTTTCTGCCGATAGTTTCAGGCAGCTTAGAGCTATAATACAAATGATCAAAATAAAAAAAATATTTCAGAACCTCATAGCATTCGTTTCTACCCAAGAATACCCTTACTAAGAGTTTAAAAAATAATGACTATAGAAGAGGAAAGAATGAACGAAAAACGAAGAGCAGAAGCATGCCAAAAGTAAATTCTAGGTTTAGCTTACAGAAAGTGTTGACAAAAAACCATTATATTAGAAACGGTCACACTGCGCAGCAATCAGTGGCATGCAGCCACACTTTAAGAAACAAAAAATAAAGCAACTGTAACTGATCCTAGCCTAAAAATGCGTTTTGAACTCTTAAGTAGCTGCCAAAGCTGTTCAAAAGCGCCCGCACACTAACACAAACAAACACAAAGGACAAAAGGGGCAGCAGGCAAACAGAAAGTGGGCGTGGCTACTCCTAAAACAATCACACACACACATATAAGCACCCTTGAATGCCAGCTAACCGCAAAACTAAGCTGACTGCAAAATAAAACTGTAAAATCTCTCGTAACGAACAAATAAAACGTTTAAAATACTCGCAAAAATCAGTGGCTGACAATTTCCAGCCGTAGTCGTAGACAACCCCTCCCCCTTAACTCCTTCCCCTCCCTCCTTGAGTGAGGTTTGTGGCCAAGTTTAAACTGCCAGCATGCCATGTGTGAATGGGGGTTAAGTGTAACTACCCTCCAGTCTTGAGAACTAGCCCAGAACTAGTTGCCAAAGAGGCAGTTACTGGCTATAGCTCGATTGCGTATAAATGTTAAAAAAAAAAACATTTACATACGGATGTCCTATGAGGGCAGAAGATAGTCAAAATTGTAGCTAGCTACAAAACTTACAACTTGTCGTCAAAGAAAACCTTTATTGCAACTAGTTGCATATGTAGTATTTTTTGGAATCAAAATAAAACCAGTATTTCAACTAGTTCCGATTTTGACTCTAATACAACTAGTTCTGCAGATTATTCCGCGCCGCATTACTTAAGAGTTAGTTGTTTGGGAACTAGCGGAGGAACTGACTACCAACTGAACTGGTGGGTAATGCTCGGACAGTGGCACTAATTTAATTACGGAAAAACGCAAAAGTGTCGCCCGATGCCACAATCTGCAGCTAATGCAGCGTCTGTTGCAAGCTACTTGCTGCTTGCCCCATTTGCTGATTGCCACAAATTGTCCTGAAGGGACACTTTTTGGCGTTTGCCCGCAGGAGCAAGAGTTGTGGTCTGGTGTGGTGTCAAGACATCGGCAACGAGCATACACCAAAGAGCCGTGTAATTGTGCAACACTTCTAACGTCTGCCACTGCATCACAATTCATGCTTACAGCCTTGAGGGCCTATCAGTGTCTTCGCGTCGCATCTCATTTGCAAAGGACCTGCCTAATGGGTTTTTACTCAAAGCTATGCTCCTCTTTTCCATTATACAGTTAAAGATGCCTAGAGCTAAGCGAAAAAAAAAAGAAAAATGATTGAAATTCTTCTATGAGCAATTCAATAGGTATCTATTTAAGTAAGAAAACTTAGTAAAATAGTAAATTGAAAGAAGATATATGAGCGAAATATTTGAATTTGTATATTCTTTTTATTAATTGTCCTCATTTTACAGGAAGATATGTTTTCGTTGTCTTAACTAAGGTATTATTTAGGGTATATATGAATGTTAAATAACAAAGATGGTGTCGTAGAAAAGTTTATACGTAGTATTTATAAGTTGTTGACCGTAACAGAAAGTCAGTTGGCTTTTTATCTGTGCAACGGCACTTGGTAGATTACATTTTGGCAGCAACTGTGGCCAGTTGCATAAGCAGCATATAAACGTGCTGCCCAAAACTCTTCCTGCAACTCATTAGGGCAGGCACTTGCCAAAAAGGATTCACCCAGTCAGACCAGCTGCTCTCTCCCTCTCTTTCTCTCTGCCTCTCTTTCTCTCTCTCTCTCTATCTCCATGTTTGTGGCAAATTAATTAATTTAAGTCTTATACAATTGCAATTGCTGCTTGCAACTCAGTCTGAGTCTGCTTTTCAGTATGAGGCGAAGCAGCAATAAAACATTAGACAAGTGTCTGTTGCCGTTTCTATTTCTGTTTTCCTTATCGTTGATGTTCTTGTTGTTCTTGTTGTCGGCTGCAAACGAGGTTAAACAAGCCGCACACTTGGGAAATGTGCCACACATGAATGCCGCACATATGCACACACATGCCTCTGCATTCAATATTTTCCGGCAATTTCCCAGTCACAGTCCGAGACCCAAAACGATCAGCGCCAAGTACTTGCCTCCAGCAACTCAAAAGGAAGGGGGAGTGTTGGGTTTGATGGGTCGAATGGTTGGTAATGCAGGTATGAAAAATCGATTTTCGTTCAAAATGAACAGGCCTCCAAAATGACAAACATTGCCACTCGAACGCTCAATTGAGAGATGTGCTATATATAGATATATGCGGAGAGGGAGCTAGATGTAGATAGGGAGAAAGAGAAAGGTATACATGTATGCGGCACAGCCGAAAAAGCCTTCAAGTCGTTGCCGCACAGGATATTGCATATTTGCACTCTCGCACACACACACAAACACATACAGAGGAGCCGCAAATGAAAAATGTTACTTTAAAGCAAATTGGAGTCCTCAATTGGCACATGGACAGCATTTGTTACACTCAGAGGAAAAATTTGCGAAATCATAGAAAAATTTAATTATTTTTTTTAATATTTAAAATTTTTTAAAACGTTTTGCAATACTTAAAAAATGTTATTTTAAAATAATTTATACTTTATTTGTGCAAAAATTTATTTCCAAATAAAAAAAAAAATTATTAAATTTATTTTGTTAAATTCGGGAACAAAATTTATCAAAATTAAGCTTTGTTTGCAATATTATATTCAATTTGTCTAATTGAAAACAAAAGACTCTGAGCTCGAATCCTAAAAATCGTAACAATAATTGGCATAACACCATTTTGAGTCAATTTTATAACGCATAAGTTACAATAGTTAGAGTATTAAAATACTGATCAATAAGTTTGCCACCTAACATGAAATTCTATACAAAAGTATCGAACTTGCAGTCGCATATAAAGCAGACTTTAAAATTGAAAGGGAATATTTCGGAGTGTAGGCGATGGGGTCAGAGGTCGCAGGCTGGTGCGGCCTGTGCGGGCTGAGCTGACTGACGAACACCGCCTGGCGTCTGGCGCCTGGCGCTTCCATTCATTTTGGTTGCATTGCACCCGGTTGCCACACATGCAAAACGAAATTGCAATCGAGCGCGTGTCAAAGGGCAATAGGCACCAAGATATAGCCCAAAACCCAAACCCAACCCCCCCAACCATCCCTTCCCGTTGCAGCGAGGCACCACACACCCATTTGACAGGCAGCTAAATGTTAGGTCCTTTGTGCTGCTGTTACAGTTACGGCTGCTGCTGCTGCTATTGTTGCTGTTGCTGTTGGTGATGCTGGTCCTTCTGCTGCTGAAGTTGCAATTCAATGGCAGCGCTCTCTCTTTCGCTCGTTTAAAGTGCACTTGTCCACATTGACACATGTGGGCGGCTCTGAGCTCTGAGCTGCATGTGTGACAGAAATGTGAAACAAACAACTGTTTGTGTTTGTATGTACGAGAATGTGTCTGTGTTTTCGGCCAAAAATTCAGTCGTTTCATTGTCACAATTGCCTGCTGCCTGCCTGCCTCAGTCTTGCTTCGTGTTGCAACTGCAGTTGTTTCACTTTCCGTGGCTGCTGCTGCTCCAAATGTGTGTGTTTGGCATTGTTGCCATTTGGCATTTGCCATTGCTCGGCTCTGTTGCTGCGGAAACCGGAAGTGGTAAACATTCAGGCGAAGACACACAGCCTGCGTTTAATGTCCTGGCCATGCAATGGTCATATCCTCGTCCTGGTCCCAAAGCCTGGCCCCAGCGGATGTCGCTCATATGTAATGAAAAATCAATCAATGCAAAAAACATTTGTACACACACACACACAAACGTACGTCCTGTGGCAAAGTTACCTGATTCGGAATCCGTTTTATGGTATTTAACCATTCAATGGCAAGTATGTAAGTAAGTAAGTAAAGATCAACTCGTGCTCTAAATGGCTAATTTCACTTCGATCTCATGTCTGTGCATGCAAATTAAGCTCTCCAAAAGAATTTCAAATCCAAAATAGTTAATTAAAGCCTTTGTTTGCTGATCAGTTTAGGAACATGTTAACAAACGTGTAAATTATAATAATAATTATTTGAACATTATAAATCACATCTAATATTAATAGTAGGAATGTAAAACAAGTGAGAAGGCTCTAGTCGAGAAATCCCGACTACACTATACCCTGAACCCTATACTTTACGCATACAGTCAGTGCTTGCACGTACGTGTGAGTGTGTGTATGTATACGCGTATAGTGCATACTTTCTTCACTTCAATACTCAATATCTCCAGTGTTTCTTAGCCGATTCCAACAAAATTTTCACAGATTGTCATTATTTAGTCTAATCTTTCAAACTGCATCCGTCCGTCAGTCTGTATGTCTGAACCCGTTGATCTCAGAGACTATACGAGCTAGAGACTCCAGATTTGGGAAATAAGCTCGCCTAATCCCTAGGCAGTACAAGTTTGTTTCAGATTTTCGATAACTTTTCCCGTTTCCGATATGCACATGTGATCGATAACAACAAAATCTTGAATTTGGAAAACATTGTGATGCAGTTTGAGACATTTAACGAAATAATGACAATTTAAATTGGTTGGAAAATATAAAGAATATGGTTGATTAATTAATTGAAAATAAATTGCAAGCACATAAATATAAGAAATTGATAATGCCGCAGTTTTTCTTACAATACAAATTCATTAGTTATTTATTTCCTTTTGCTACTCTTCAAATCTCTCTTTTAGATATCTCAAGGACATTTAGTGTCCGACTATTGATCGCATGACCGAAGAGCGTCTCAGTGTCAATTGCTTGGCGGCACTTCAAACCAACAATAATGCCAAAGCTCATGCTCATGCAAAAACCCACACCCACCCCCATACCCTCTCCATTACCACCCAACTTTTATTACACAGTCCTTGGAACTATACACAGTTTTCGTGAGACAGGCAAATTTACAACAAAAAAAACGAAACCAAAAGTAAAGAAAAGGCGATGCAAAAGGAACGTGCGACAGCCCCCAAAGGCAGTTAAAAGACAAAAGAATTTCGACTGACTACAAAAGCGGAGAAAAGTACAGCAGCAACAATAACAATAGGTAGATGTAGACGGTAAATTGAAATAAATGCAAGACGACTGTTAAACTTGCCATCGCACGTTTCAATTGCGTTCTGCAGGTGCCCCCCGGCAACCCCGCAACCCGTCTTATCTACCATTCCACAAAAGCACCATCATCCACGAAGTGTTCCCAAGTAGCAGGCAACAACAATATTTTTTGGGGGGGCTTATTAATAATGCAGCGGCCGCAATTCAATGAATTTTTGACTCTACGCCACGACAACGACGACGACGAGCTGAACAAGCTGGACAGAGATGCACGAAGCGGCAGGGGGAGGTAACGAGAGAAGAAACATAATTTTCTGGGCTATCTGATGAACCTTTTTAGTCACGCAAGCAAGCCAACGCCATGGCAAAGGGGTGCATAGCAGACAGGGTCTGCAGTTAAGCGGGGCATGGGGGGTTAGATTGTTGCTTAAACCTTTACGTGCGACAAATTTACGACTTGAAATGTAACCACAACAACGAAAAGGGCTGCGGGAAAAGGGAAATTGAGCGAGTTTATACAAATTTGTAGATACAGATACACAAAATATCCAGTTACAGCTTACAGTTACAATATATTTATATA
This sequence comes from Scaptomyza reducta, assembly GCA_035044485.1. Classification (NCBI taxonomy): domain Eukaryota; kingdom Metazoa; phylum Arthropoda; class Insecta; order Diptera; family Drosophilidae; genus Scaptomyza; species Scaptomyza reducta. The sequence continues at coordinate 3,539,825 of JAWNNV010000613.1, forward strand.
TATATATATATATATACATATGTAGCTACTCCATCAGACCAGTTTTAAGCGCATGTTAACCCTTAGCACCCCCTCCCCAAGCCAACAACAACTGCGGCAACAGCAAACAGTTCACTGTCCATTACATAAATATTTTATTTCAATAAAACGTGAGCAGTTTTTATGAATTTCATCGGCATTTCAATGCAAAGAATTTCTGCACTTTACTGTCGCTTAGTGGCATCGTTCGTGTTTTACATATGTTGTTGCGATACCCAGCTTATATATACACACCCTGTAACTGTTTAATAGTCTAACACAGGGTTGCATTGAATGCAAAGTGCACAGATACAAAAGAGTAATCAAAATGTTTATCAGATATCCATGAACTTTCTACAGTTAAACACTAGTATCTGGAAAGAATTCACATTTAAAAGATAACTCTTTTGCACGAATATGATATTACGACTGATTATCAAATTTAGTTCCTTTATATACTATACATACTTCCCTCACTTTACAATTAAATAGAGGGTATCTACCACTTTAGTACTTAATGTTGTTGTAATGTTGTTGTTGCAAAGAGTTAGAGCCCCAATGGGACACCTAAGCATCTACAACGTGTGTGTACATATTTAACATACGTGTGTATGTCCAGCATCCATAGCTGTCGCTGTGCATTGATGTATGAAGCATTTGATTGAATTGACAGTGCACACATACACACACACACACACGCACTCATCTATAGTCCTTCCTTCCACCCGCCCTCACTGTGCATCCAACACCTGTGGGCCAATCGAGAGCATATCGCATCGGGCAAACGGCGCTTCTGGTCATAAAAACAAAAAAAAATGAGAGCAAAAAAACAAGATGTCATAAATTTGCAACGCTTTTTTACATTTTAAGCGTCTTTATGTGTGTGTGTGTGTGTGTGTGCGAAATAATACGTGAGTGTGTATTCCTACTTGTTTTTATGCACATTAAGTTAATTGAAAAACGCGCAAACGTACATGAGGCTCATTTGCTTGGCTTTTGATTGAGCTTGTTAACAAAAACGCGACGAAGAAAACTGGGCTTAAATTTTCAATGTGTGTATGTGTTGTGCCTGACTGTGAGAGTGTGGGTGTTTATTGTACATTTGTTTGCCTTATGGGGCAATGAACGAAAACATTAATCTCCGTTTGCCATTGGCCAAGGACAACAAAAATAAACCGCACGAAATGCTGGCTAATGCACACTCGCACACACACACACACACACACACTCGCACACATACACATAAAGTTTGCGTGTGGGCTTTTCCTGGTTGCATAAGCATTGATGTTGCTTCCCCCCGATGCCATGGCTGCTGCTGCTAAGCAAGCAAACGCTTATGCCTGGGAAAATTGAAAATTTTTTAATCTCTGTCGAAAAGCGGAAACACGCAACACAACAATAACACCAACACAAACAAGCAGACAGTGTTGACAGTCGAACACAGTCAGCATTGATGTATAGCGGTAGGCACTGCAGGGTCCTCTCCCTGGGGGGGGGGAGTTAAAGTTATGCCCAGCGGGCGGCTAACAAGCCAACAGCACGACCCACAAATTGAAAATGAGATGACGAAAACCCCAAAAATAAAGAGAAAAATGAAACAAACTGTCAGCCTGTGTCCGACGCCTTCATGCCACGCCCACTCAAATATATACATTTAATAGCTCTCAGCATATTTAAATCGCAGCAAAAAGCGAAAAGACCAAAACTTTTGACTGGCTCATTTTACAAATTAGCTAGCAATTTATTTAAATTGTGTTGCCTACTTTTGAGCACCAGAGAATAGCCAGAATATTTTAAGTGGAACGAACAACAAAATGTGGCAGCAAAATGTGGCATTTATGTGGTCGCTTTACCAGACCCTCAAGAGACTTTTTAGAGGTGGGGAATGGCACAAAATAATGCAGTGCTGAAAATAAAAGATTTAATAAGTAATACAAAATTGCTAACAAACTTCGGATCAGATATCGTATAAGGCTAAAGACTACAGATTATCTATTATTCAATGCATTTGTTAACAATTGTACTATTTTCAGTCTGGCAGATGATGTTATTCTTTTGAGTGTGTAAGCGGAAGGTAAAGAAAAAGCTCAACAAAATTTAAGGAATAATTGGTTAAAAAATAAAATAGGTCTTTTTTTAACAAATTGTGTTAAATTGTAATACAAAAACATTAGATAAAGTTTTCTGCGTAACTATTTATTTATAATAATATTTTAACGTTTAAAGAGATTTTCCATATATAGTGTTTCGATTCTGTTAAAATCACGAATTGCATCAATAAAGCTTTATGACATATTTGCCTTTAATACCATCAAATGTCACATTCGCTGCGTTTTGTTTTTCAGCCAAAGTCAAAGTTGAGGGCATCAAATGGGGCAAGAGCTAAACAGCGCACTGTTTTAACGCCCCAAAGCAGGCAACATTTTGTGCAGGCTCGCGTTAATTACAGCCGCAGTACAAAACTGTTGCGAATGCAATTAAAAAAACGCGTTCGTAACTTTTTTTTGTAGCATTTAGCTGACTGTTTTCCTGTGTCAAGGACACGAGCAAACAGGGCGCGCTATAATCCTGATTAGTTTTTGGCCTGCAAAGTTGGGCCTGTTTTGTTATTTTGACCATAAACGACATTTGCTGACCATTTCAATTTAAATGCTATGATAGCCAAGAGTCAAAAGGCTCATTTAAAATTCAATCTTATAATTAACATGGCTATAAAAAGCACACGGGCCACGGCCTCAGTTCATTCATTATGCAAGCACCGACCCCCAGCCACGCCCCGTTTATCCTACTTTGTGTGAACGCCTTTAAAGTTGAAAACTTTTCGTCAGCGACAGCGAGCTGAAAACTCATTTAAGCCAAACAAACATTTGTAGTCTTAATTTTCGTGTGGCTCATCATAAACTTGGTTACAACACCCTGCCTCCTACGTTCCACCCTTCCCCACCACTCTGTGGAACACCTCCTCTTGTAAGCCCTTGTCAAGTCCCCCGCCCCCGCCTAGCTTAAAGCTGCTGTCAGTTGTGGGCAACACTTTGTTAATGATTTTCATTAAATTCTTACGCCTTTTGTCCACATTGCTGTAGCTGGCTTGCTTCAAGGCATTAAGCATACACGCACACTACAACCACATACACACATACACACACATTTACAGAGAACAGGCAAACAGCCGCTGAGCTTCCCCAGTTTGCAGTTAACTTTGTGTTTTTATCGTTATTTGTGTTGAACACGCATACTTAACACCAACACCAACACCATCACACTCACACTGACACACACACCAACACAAACACACACACGTAGATAGCTTGGGATGCTTCGTGGCACACACAATATGGCCAAATTCTCATCAAAATTTAATGCTGAAATTAACAAATCTGTTTACAAATTTATTAAAACCTTCGCTCAGTTTGCTCATTTGACTGCCTGCTGTGTGCTTCAATTGGGTACGGGATGATGGGGGAGGATGAAGCAGAAAGGAAAGGAAGTCCGACTCTCTTAGAGGGTTGAGTTTTTTAATGGCCTGGCATCATCAGCATCATGCGAAAAAAAGGTATTTTTAGCTGATGTCGTCATATACACTTAACCCTTTAAAACTGAGCTCGTGAAATATGAGCTGGATGGAATCAGTGTCATCAGTGCTGAAGATGTAAATGTAAAGAATGTTGTTGGTTTTTAAATGGTGTACAACAGATTTTATGAATGCATATACAATTGCTCTAGTCGAGCAATCCCGACTAGAAGATACCCTGAACTTAACGCTGCAAGTGTGTATGGGTATACTGCATACTTCAGTTAACTTCAATGTGCCATATCGCCGGTGTTTCCTAACCTATTTCAATAAAATTTTCATTATTGTCATTATTTAATCTAATGTTTTAAACTGCATCATCAAGTTTTCCAAATTCAAGGTTTTATTGATATCGATCACATGTGTACATCGGAAACGGAAAGAGTTATCGAAAATTTGAAACAAACTTGTACTGCCTAGGGTTAGGTGAACTTATCTTCCAAATGTGGTGTCTCTAGCTTTTGTAGTCTCTGAGATCGACGTGATCATATATACGCACGGAAGGACAGACGGATGTAATATGGACTCGACTTCTGATGGTAATCAAGAATATATATTTCTTTATTATATTGAGGTCGGAGATGCTTCCTTCTGCCTGTTACATACTTTATACCCTATTTAATCCATTTTCAATTGGTCCAGGGTATAAAGAGTGCGCAAGTAATCAATGTAATGGAAAACAAATAACAGCAAAATAGGCAAAGCATCTTTGTAGATATATTTTCAAATAATTTTAAATTTAACTTTGATAAAGATGATTAACGAGTACTGCCAGTTTTATTATTATTTTGAAACGTTAAACTTTTTAAAATCAATAAAATTATTTAGGACTATTATTTAAAGCACAATAACTTATTTTTATATAAAGTGTCTTGAAAGAGACGTTTTTAAAACTCGATAAGAAACGCATTAAAATGTTAAGAGGGTTGTCATGTTTTGGAAATGTCGCACATCAATTGAGAACAACAAAAGCAAGCAACAAAAGCATGCCGATGCATAACGGTAATTATTCAATGTGCAAACATGCAAACGGCAGCGATTAACATATTATAACTCACACACAAAAGAGAAACAAACAAGTTAACGCACACACACAAACATAGAACATACACCAGATTCAACAGTAGGTGTCAAAATTGTGTACATATGAGTGTGTGTGTGTATGCGTGTGTGTTTGTTTGTGTGTTTTATTGTGTGTGAGTTGTGTCGACGGCATTTTGCATAATTTCCCAACAATTTCTAATTCAAACAATCATCGGGTTGTGTCGGCGGCTTGTTTATTGACCAGGATAGCGAAACGAGAGAAGGGAGACTGGAGAGTGAAGACCGGTCAACATTAACTCATAATATTGTTCATGTCCGGATAATGATGTGTAGAACCAATTGATTTTGGCCGCCTGGTAAACAAAATCAAAAGCAACAGCAACACAACAACAATCGAAAAACAAACGTCGACTAATTAACCAAAGCGTTAATCAAAATTCAGCGACAAATGCATAATTGTTACACTTGATTGATTCTTCACTGAATATGGTGAAAGCCTAGCTGTACGAAACTATTTACAGCAGTGTGTTAGCTATGACACATTCAAATAAAGAATGAGAAAGCCAAATGGATTAATTCCAAACTTAGTTATGTTCATTTATGGCCATTGGACATTGAGAGTCTAGAGGTTTTTTTTTGCTTTAGAAATTTAAAGCAATTGATATTAGTTTTGAATCAAATTCAGTGCAATTTTTCGCAGCAATATTTGGTAATGAGTTTAATATAGTAATTAAAATACTTACTAAAAAATAATAAATATAATGAATGGTGCAAACAATTAGGTTAATATATATGTTTATTCTTGTGTTGATATATATGTTAATTTGAAAATGTTTTTTTGTGAATTTGCGGAAAAATAATATTTTAATTATATAACAATCACAAAAAAGCATGTTACAAAAATATTTAAAACAAGTAATTAGACTCTAGTCGAGAAACCCCGACTAGAAGATACCCTAAACCCTAAACTTAACGCGTACATTCAGTGCTTGCAAGTTTGAGTGTGTGTGTGTGTATGCGAATACTTAACTTAACGTCCATGCTCCATATCTCCGGTGTTTCTCAACCGATTTCAATAAAAATTTCAAGGTTGTCATTATTTCATCTAATGTTTCAAACTCCCATTAAGAGTTTTCCAAATTCAAGATGTTGTTGTTATCGATCACATATGTATATTGGAATCGGGTAGAGCTATCGAAAATTTGAAACAAACTTAAACTGCCTAGGTATAAGGCGAGCTTATGTTGAAAATCTGGAGTGTCTAGCTCTTATAGTCTCTGAGATCGACGCGTTCAGACGGACGGACAGACGGACATGGCTATATCGACTCGGCTGTTGATGCTGATTAAGAATATATATACTTTATGGGGTCGGAGATGCTTCATTCTGCCTGTTACACACTTTTGCACAAAACCATTATAACCTTTTTACCCATTTTCAATGGAATCAGGGTATAAAAACAAACCATAAAGCTGTTAATATTGATGTTAAAAAATTGTATAAAGCTGTTTTTGTTAATCAGAAAACAAAAAGAGTTGAATAAAAATGCATTTTAAAAATTAAAATTTTTTTTAAAAATTAAAATGGTCATGTTGGCAATACATTTAAGCTGCTTTTGTCAGCAGGAAATTAAATTCAGTTAAAACTCATTAAGAAATGGTATTTTAAATTTATATTAATTACACATTTAAATGACGAATCATTTATGACACATATTCGCGAAGCTATTGCAGATTAATAATTGCTTTTAAAGTATTTAATAACTTTACGATAAAATCTTCACTTTATGTTTTACAATCTCTCAACTAGCTTCGTATTAATAGCAATATAACTTACACGCTTAATGCCACATAGCTTAAACACTTGCGGTATCTGCTCGAAAAGGGAGAGAGTCAAGCGGGTAACTGGGCTTTAAGCCAGTCGGCTTAAGCACTTTATCAGTTAATTGTTGTTGGTGGAGGCTGAGGCTGAGGATGAGGAGGCGGCGTGCCGAAACTAAAGGCAAGAAGCCAATGCGGGACATGGGTGCGATTTTTTAATTAACAGCGCCATTTACACAGTATTACGACACGCACAACACACACGCGCACAACAACACAGAGTGTATACGCACAGCACACACACACACACACATTAACATACACGCACAGGCACAACAAAAGTGGAAAAATGGCCGTTATCACGCCACAATAACCTCAAAATTTATTCACTTTATTGATAATGCAATAAATCGCAGCCATTGGGCATTTCTGCATCCAGCTTGCAGCTGTATGTGTGTTTGCGAAGGCAACTGTGTATACCTGTAAGTGTGTGTGTGTGTGTGTTTGGCAATTTTTTCGTAGCATATTTCGGGCTGGTGCATATTTTTCATGTTTGCATATTTCATTTCAATTTTATTTCTTGCCAATATACACATACACATGTACGTGCATCTATATGTGTGTATTTACATGCACTGTAAAATATGCCATGAAAATCAACAAAAATGCACACCCAGCAAGTAGCACAAACACACACACACAGAGACACACACAACGAAGTGAATATGAGCCTCAGTTTTGCAATTTTCAGTTTTCGCAGCCATCGTAAAATTCTCACGCCGCATGCCATATGCCAAAAACCAAACCAAAAGAAAAAAAAAACAAAGAACAGAAGAGCACAAACTGTATGTGAGTGCAATTGTATTTCGATTTTATTGCTTTTGTCTTTTAGAAGAGCGGGCGTGGCAACAACAACAACAACAACAAATAGAGGCAGCAACCTATGACAAGCGGACAGTTGCAATATTTTCGTTTCATTTTCGGCAAACAATGTTGATAAGACAACAGGCCCCAAAAAGAGAAAAGGGAGACGAGGCTAGCACAAGCATGTCGCCTTATATGCTCGTTACAATATCCGTTTCCGGTGCGTATGCGTGTGTGAGTGTGAGTGAGGCTTCAATTTAACAAACACTTCACTCGAGTCACCCTGTGCTTGCGTGCGTGTTTTTATTAGCCAAGAAGCTGAAAGGCTTTAAGAGGTGTGTTTCTGTCTTAAAGCCCCTTAGGTCACACATTTTATTTGACAAGCCAACACAGAGTTGCAACCATTAGGGTCCAGGCAGCAGCTCTTTGCTACGGTTCCTTGACGCAGCTGCATGCTATTCGCACTTCCGGTTTACAGTCCATTTAGGGGCACCATATTGCGGTTGTTGCTGTTGGCACTTTTGCGCATATTTTGCAAAATCATTACTTAAATACACCCAGAGCGAGCGAGAAACCGAGTGAGAGAGAGAGAGAGAGAAGGGCAGTGTGTGTAAGAGGGACAGCAAGTGAAAGACAGCGTCGAGTGGCCAGCAGAGCTAACTGCTGGCCACGTTGTTGCCTCGTTCTTCTTTGTCCTCTTTTTTGCCTTTTTGGCCAGTTTTAAAATGCATTTTCGTTATTTGCCTTGCAGCTGCGTCCCACTCTTGCCACACAATCCTTTTCGTCCTTTTTTTTTTTGTTTTGCTTGTTGTTTCACCTCGTTTTGGCACCTTGTTGCAAGTTTAGTTTCTCCGCCGCTTAATTTATGAGCTGCATTTTGCGTAGCTGAGCCGGCGCTTAAGTTCTACAATTATTGCAACAATAAATTTCCTTGTGGCCATCATGAATATTTATGTGTAGTAGAAAACGATACCAGCTTGGCTTCTTTTCCCATTCAAAAATTGTAAACTAGGGTATAATAAAGAAGTGCAAAAGTGTGTAAGAGCATATCTGCCCTTTGGGGCATATAAATATTCTTAATCATTATGTTTAGAATAAGAATAATATATAATTAACTCTTAATCAAACCAAGCCATTTACATTGTAGTTGTAAGTGCCTCAAGGCAATGCAGATACAATCATAGAACAACCAGCATTTGATTGAGATAAAAAATGTGTCACCATGGATTAAAAAATATTAAATACTAAATAGTAAAATAATCATATTTACCAAATACAAATTGTATCTAAACTTTTTACCGTATTGATATAAATACTCAATTTGAATAAAGAAATACTTTGACTTAGGGTAATTCTTAGTCAATTTCTCTCTCAACTAGTGGCGGGTATTTGGTGGCATTCTCAGTAGTAGCTGGCGATTAGAGCAACACTTCACTGTAAAACTATTATCAATATTGACCATTCAATTTATATGCCACACAGTGCATCTCACTCTCCACCCACTCGATCTCGACAACAACAACACACACGTGCCTACGCATAGCTGAGTTTCCATAAACATATAAGTAATGTTATGAGTAATTCTATAGGTAGCTGATTGATTTATACAAAAATAGCTACTGCGCGCAGCTGTTAAGTGTGAAAAGATCCGAGTGAAAAAAGAAATGGTATGAAAGAAAGAAGCTTTAACTTTGCTCAGCGCTGGCAATTAGTGGCGCACTCTAAAATCTAACACCTTGCCAAAGTGAAAGGTCTGCGACTGTGGGTGGGGCAAAACGTCTTAATGCTGTCAATTATGTGTATTATGCATCCACTCGGCCGTCTCTAAGCAAATACCGACCAAAAAATGGTACATTGGAATACAATAACATGGGAGAACGCGGAACTTAATAAACATTCGTCTGAAGCCGACTATTTGTTATTGTTCTGTCTTATAGCTCAAGTGAATAACACAACCATAGCAAATACATGTGTGTGTTTGGTATTTGTGTTTGTATTTGTTAAGGGTTGTGTCGTCCCAGTGCTTCCACCCTTATCCTTCCTCCACGCCATGCTCACCCCAAAAAGCTGCTTAGCTTTAATCACACTAATTAGAGAACTAAAAGGATAATCATGTCGCTGACCGCAACAAGTTTCAGCTTTTGCTTTGGCTCTCAACTTCACATTCCCAATGTTCTGACCTCTCAATTATATTTGTGCAACTTTTCGGTTGGCAACATGTTAGATAAATTATTATTGCAACAATTTTTGGCTAACTAACTGAAGAATGCTTTATTAATTAATCAAATATAACAGACATACCTTTGTTTAATCATTTAGTTTGGCTTTTAAACGCTTCTTAAAGCCATTAAGCAAGTACATGTAAAGAAATGCTAGTTTACAAGATATGCTTATGCCAATAACTTGATTTGAGACTTCAAATTCTGAGATTCAATTTAGAAGCACTCAACAAAAGAAAAGAATGTTTTTGATCTAAAAGCCATTAAATAACTGAATTTGTTGCTTGACAGTACAAATATTTAGCCCATGTTTTCTTTGACATTAAATTCCTGCTTTTTGTATCACTTATCCACAATATGTTTTAAACACCACTCAAACAGATTGTTTGTTTATATTTTAACGTCACAGGTTAAACCATTTAGCAGCATATATAACTATCTTGTTCTTAGTTAATGCTTAAATAACAGCTAAAGTTTGAGAATTAAATAGCTTAACTATTATTGCTTTTGTTTTTGATTATTTATGCAGATAAACCATCCACATAAGCTTGCCATTTTTGGCCAAAATATTTGCAGACGAAAAGTTAACAAGTTGCAACTTAATTTGTTGCATTACAACACAACAGCTTTGAGTTTGGATGCGGCTTGCAACTGATGTGGCACATTGAGTAGAGATGCTTGTGAGTTTCGAGAGAATCGTTTTCACTTTAGTTTATTTAATTTTATGCACATGGCTAACAATATTTAAGTTGCTTAACCTAATGGCCACTTAACACTGGGCAGCTTGACTGCCAGCCATGTTACAGAATTCATGTGCGAAGGCGATAAGTCAAACTGAAGCCCGTCTCCTGGGTGGGATCGAGGGTCATCTCGTCACTGGAGAAGTGCAACATGTATGGCGGTGATGCTGAGTGAGTGGAAAGTAAAATAAACCGATATATTCAACATTGAGAGCAGGTCAAGGAATGCATGTATAAAGGGAATGCTTCAATGTTCTTACCATAGACTACTAAATTGTCGTTGGTGCCACAGTAGTATGTGGGCTGGTAGGCCATATTCCTGCCCAGCACGGACTGTGGTATCAAAAGATAATCCTCCTGTCTGCCAGGTGTATGCACCGTTGCATGGCATGCCTCATCATAGCCCTCGCCCTCCCCAGTCTGCAGAGACATGGCGAATCTACTGAAGCTATATCTGCAAAATGGGTAAAAGCAAACCATTCAAGTCTGAGCTGAAATGTGCTTTGACGAGAAGATGGACTCACTCAATCATGCTGGCACTGGGCGTGGACTTGATGCATATGGTGTAGCTAGTTTCCGGCATATAGACGCTGCCCATTTGCGGCTGATAGTTGAAGCTGCGTATGTCGCCCCTCAGCTCAGTGTAATACTGTTGACAGCCAGCAGGTGCCAGCAGGTCGTAGTCCGCATTGTGCGATGCAAATAATCCACGCAGATCCTGCAAACTATTTGAGTTACCTGCCAATCCGCCGAACATGCTCGTCTTGCGTTTGGTGCTCGCTTGAGGTCCCTCCAACTGGGTGACAATCAGCCGCCAGTTGGCTTGAGTCGAACCCGATGGTATGGAGAAGGTCAATGTGATCTGATCGATGCCAGCGGCCACATTGAAGGGCAGGTACAAATGCTGGCCGGCGTTGACGCCGCACAACTTAAAGTTGCCTGCCTCAAAGTAATCCTGACACTCTAACACTTGATCATCGGTTGCACTTACTGCGGGCTGTTGCAACTCGAACTGCTCGAAGTCTATACGCAACTGTTGCACATTCGCACTATATGCCTCGATTGTGTACTGACAAAGACTGTTGGCAAATGCTGGCGGTTTCTTAACAATGGTACGCTTCAGTCGACTCGTCGTGCCACAGGCCATGTTGGCTGAAAAATAACATGAGCAAGAGAGTGGAAAGAAGTTAGTTTGTTGCTTTTGTTTGACTTTAAAGTCTATTTACTTGAAGGCGCATTTTGCAGTAAGCGCAATCATACTATTCTCCTACGAACTATATGATATAATGGCGCGAAAAATTTATCTCCTTGTGTCAAACTGTTTGGGCTGCGCAGGCAGGTAAACTATGTGTAGACTATTCTATTACTTCTATTTATTTATTTTAGATTCCACTTTAAATAACTTCGAAGATGACTTTTAGCGCTTGACACAACTAACATACTGTCCACAAACGTATAGAAATCACAATAATACTAGCTACTTTTCGTTGCTATACACACAAACTAAACACTTACTTTCACAGCAGACGCCGTAGGTGCCGCAATAACCGTTAACAGTGCCACCCTGCCGCATGCACTTGAAGCGCGTGAGGCAAGTGCCTGTTGTACCACCATTGGTGGTACAGCTGTCTGCGAGAGTGGTGCGTCGACGTGCCTGCCTCCAAACAATCGGCTCGATAGCCACCTGCTGCTCCTCCGTTTGATTAAGTGGCACGAATGCAGTTTCAACCGTTGCCTCTTGTTCAGTGGCAGAGGCGCAGGCGCAAATGCCAAGCACATAAATCCATGTTAAAGATCGCATAATCCTTGTTGTTGTTGATATCAATTCGTTTTAACTGTTGCTGCTTCCACCTACACTTTCACATTTACTTTGAGCAGACGAATCTTGGGTGCTGCTGCTTTTATATGACGCCAGCGTTAACAGTGAAGTCAACCGCGACGGCAGCAGCAAACGTTCGCGATGTCGGCAGTCGGTTGATGTGATTTTCATGTTAGAAGAACTTTGTATCAATATTTGTAGAAGTTGAATATCTCTACAGAGCGGTCAACTGGCGTGGTCAACATTGATGTGAATATTCAAAGTATCTCAAAGTGTCAGCAAGTCATTGAACCACCTAAAGCAAATAACGCTCAAGACTATCCGTGCTCTGCTCGACTTACTACAAATTCCCGTAACTGGGTTATGTTTGCGCTCGAATACAACAAACTGTCACCATCATTCCCATATCATCATCACTATCGTCATCGAATTACTTGTGATGATGTCACAAAGTGAAAAGGTGCCACACATTTCCCTCCACGCTACGTTGATGCACTGATATGTGAATTTCACAGAAGAAATGATCGATCAATCAAACGCTTATCAGCCAGCAATTAAATTGCACAATCATACTTGAGAAATGTGAAATATAACTGGAAGATAATTAGAAAATGCTAGAAAAAAACATCAAACCAATAATTAAGATATGTCAAAATTGTATTGAAAATGTATGCAATATAGAGAAATTAGTTCTAAAGTCCATTCAAAATAATTTCTTCTAATGTTTACTTGTTAAATGTTTGCTTCTATCATATCTGCATAAATTAAACTCGTCAAATTTCATTTAAATCAAGTTTACTTTCCATTACGTATATCTTTCATTTTGTTTATTGACCTGAGTATTTGTTTTTGAAGTGTTTTTGTTGATGGAATTTTAAGAATTTCACTTTCTTGATTGTATTTAAATTTTGCTAAAATAAGATGATGATTTTATTGAGTATTACAAATAACAACCTAATATAATAAACATTTTTTAAAATGTTTTAAATTTGTTTTCTGAATAAAATTTTACTATCTTAATCTTAAAGAATGTTAAGTTTGCTAACTTGACTAATTAAACTTGTCAATAAAAGAGAGATTTTATTTATTTAATTACTTTGCACTAATCAATAAACAAAGTTTAGAAAAAAACCTTTCCATATTTTTTAAGAAAACTGCAAAAACAACACTTCAATGATACTGCCTTTGAAGAATTGATGAATAAAATCCAACACTCTTCTGTTTCTGCTGCCAACATCAAGGAACTACATACATTTGTTTATTTATAGAGTTTGTGTGCTTGTCGCTTCAAGTAACAACACGAATTTTAATTGGAAGTTTTCTACAAAATTGCACAGATGCGAATACCCCAAAGAGACCCCCTGCCGACAGCGCTGAGATAAAACTTATCGATTTCTTATCGGTGGCGCTCTGACGCTCGCGACAGGGCTAATTAGCCTACAATCAATCGGGGGCCACCTGTGGACGTATAAAAGCGGTACGAGCAACGCCAAAGACTCATAAGAAAAGTGCTGAAATGAACGGTTACATTGCAATTGTTATTCTCGCAGCTGCTGTGCTCGGCGTACGGAGTGCATCCGTGGCCACGCCCAACTGTGGTGGCACCACCTCCTCCAAGGACATCAAGCTGGTGAAGCCAACGAATCCGCCACGCGAATGCGAATATCACATCAATGCGTACAGTAAATATGTTTGCCAGCTGCGCATCGATTTCGCCATGACCCTGGCACAGCCCGAAATCCGGGAAGGCAGCTCGGGTCTCAAGACGGCCGAGTGTACGCAGGACTATTTCGAGGTGAATGGAGGATTGCGCCTGTGCGGTGTCGAGACCTGGCAGCACATCTATGTGCCGTTCAATGCCAGCGCTGGAGTATCCCGTGTCGAGCTGCTCGTCGTGCTGGCGAATCGTGCTGGTGGCGTCAGTTTGCCGACACCCGAGTGGAATATGGTGGTCACACAGCTGGAGTGTCCTGCCGGCGCATCGGTGCGTGTCTTGTCCGAGGTTGCGGAGGAGATGGATCCAATTCAGCCCCAGATGCGTGCCAGCTCGTTCAATGATGGTTTTCTTGTGGCGCCCGTCGGCTGCCTGCAATACTTTCCGGACAGAAAGGGCGTGGTCAAGTCCTTCAACTACAACGATGGCGACGGCATTTATCCCTCGCACTTGAACTATGCCATCTGCTTCAGACGCACGGAATCAACCTCAGAGCTTATGTTTGTTCACAGAAATACTCTATTGTCCCTCAGCTCGTAACTACTGGTATACGTTTTTCTTCCTTAGCATTCGTTCTTATTTCTTCCATGTGGGCGCTGAGACTTCCGCCAATACCATGTTGACTGATAGCGCCTGTTATCGCAGCGGCAGCTCGGCTGTGGAAGATGCCGATTTCCTAATGGTGCCTCAGGCCAAGCTGGTGGACAACAATGAGCGTGCCACATACTTCTGTGGCGCCACCAAAAAGGATGTGGTCATAAGCAGTAAGCTTGTAGTCGAAAGCTTTTTTGAAAGCTCTCCCATTTTCACTCGCTTTCTCCGCTCTTTATCTTTATCTTAGGCACCAACCCGGGTCCTCTGATGGCGGTTTTCAACAGCGATGAATTGTACGATGCCAAGGAGGCTGGCTTTGCTTTTACCTACACTGTGGAGTAAAAAGCTTCTGACGACTCGAAGATGTGCTTAAAATAAAGTGCAAAACCCAAACCAAATACTTAAGCTTTTAACTATAAAATTGAGATAAAGTAAAAATGTCTGCAAGGGCATTTTATATTCGACTTTCATATCTTCACGTTCTTGTCACTCTTTCAAATCTGATGCAACGCCTACTTCGCTGTCTGTCGCTTGCTATCGCTATTATCAATTATAGATACATACTATCAATGCTTGAGTTGGGTTGACAAAACTTATCGCTGATAATTACACGCAAGAGATAAACAACTAAAAGAGTATGTACACAGATATCTCAAGCAGCGTTACAATCTGTCTAGCAATAGCAAAAGAAAACCACTTGAAAAAAGTTCACTCGAACTAAGAACTTAATAACTTATTATTATATGTTTATTTATACAAGTGGTTTAATTATAGAACATTGATAGTGCTTAAATTTCATTTCGCCGTACAACGCGTGCTTTATATTTTAATTAGGCTACAATTAGAAAACACAGATTGTGATTTAGCTTTTGATTTACGAAGTGCGTCAGTCCAAAAGCAAGTCAAAAATCACAACACTGATACAGACAAAACTTACTAGAGAATAACCTTATCAGTAATAAGTCCAAAAATTCATTGAAAATCCAGAACTTGTCAATTCAAGGTAACAATGCCAACGCTGATCGAGCAAATAGCAATAACAAATAAAAGTTTAAAGATCATACATAAAGTACAATTTTAACTCTTCGCATTCCGTTTGACTTTTAAAAAAGTTAACAGCGCGCGCGCGTTATTATTCTGTTAATATTAACATGCGCATGTTAAACTCCAAATGGCACTGGTAGAAGAAAGAAGCAGCCCAGTAGGAAATCGGACACAGCACAGCTGCCGGCCGGCGCAATTGTTGCTTGGCCTTTGAATGTTTTTTATGGCATGTGCGGATCTCAGTTGCCGTTCAACTGCCGCGAATTCTACACGTCCCACGCGGATGCTCACGACGGAAAAACGTCTTTTGCTTTTGTGGCGCGCAACTCGAAAAACAAAACAATTAAAACATATAATACCATATGCGACCGGGACAAGTTCAAGTGTTAAACGTTGTTAAATGAATACAAACATAAGCATTTGATTTGAATGCAAGCAAATAATGAGTGAAAATCGGACACAATGAAATGAGCAACAGAATTAATACTCAATGTCGCATACTAACAAAAGAATAAAAATAACTACAAGTGTCATTTAAAATATAAATAAAAAAAAAAAACTTTATTAGCTGCTTCTTGCTACTTGCTGCTGATTTGTTATCGCCTTGGTGCAGTGCGTGCCGCTTAAAAGCCAATTTAAGTGGCAGGCATTTAATCAAGTCTCAACTCGAGCGCTTGAGACGACGGCGCAGCGGCATTGTCACAAAACAGGCGACGCAACGGCGTCCTTGGCATGCCTTCGTGTGTGTGTGCCCCGCCCCGCGCCCCTCTCACACCTACCCACACACAGCATCCATTGTCAAGGAGCAGCTTCTGGCCAGCTCGCGTCCCAGCGCCTGCTCGCACATTCGCTAAAATTCCCAGTGAAAACATCGCCATAAATTAACAACTAATTCAATTAACTGTTGACAACGTCAACGAGCCAAACTGAGGTTGCACACAGGATCCTACACACATATATATAGGAACAGAGTAGCATAACATAGCATATAGGATTGGATAGGATAGGACTGAGCCTCAGTCTCGCCCCTCCCCTCAGCAGCAAGCTTCTGCACCTAACGAGCCAGCATTCCGGTAAGTCAATTAACAAAAAGTGAAACTTCATATTTTTCTTGAGCTTCTTCACATGTGGGCGCGAAATATGAGAGAGTGTGTGTGTGTAAGTGTGAAAATTGCAGTAATATCAAGGTTTGTTAAAAAGTATAAATACTTTTTTCCAACAACAAAAATTACAAACTAAAATTGCTAAAATGTATTCTTATTTATAGAATGTAAACACGCTTGAATTAATGCAATTTATTTTTTAACTATGTATTAAATAATATTTACAAGCACATCCCAGCAGTACTGGGCACTTGTTCACACGTGTGGTGAATAACTACCTACTAGGCGACCACCAAGACCTTAGCAACCCTTAGTAATGCATTTAATCGTTTCGTGTTTTTGACGAAATGGTCAATATGGAAACCACGATCGGTCATTTGGGGCCCATTTTAACCGGATATCTTGATTTTTCGTTATTGTGGCGGGTGCTTTAGCTAGTTCCAAATAAAACTTAGCTGCAGCTCATTTTGTTTTCGTATTCCTTTTTTGGTGGTTCGGGTACTTTTTGGAGTACCCATGTAGGAATTAGTGGAGTAAGTAACTCAAGAATGGCCAATCGCCACCACTAGTACTGCTTGATAATAGTTCAATTTAAATCAACGATTATTTTATTGCCTGTTTCTTAAAGTTTTCAAAGTTTGTTGAAGAAAATATCATTTAATTGTCATGCTGAAAAGTTAGTTTTACTACTTGTTACTTATTTTCAATACTCACTCAACAAGACAACTTTTTCTGTTCAAAACGGAATATTCGATTTTGGCATATTTAAATGGTAGGAAATAGTTTAGTTCATAATAAAGTACAAGAGCGAAATAAAGTCTTGTTGTTTAGAAACCATTGTTAGTGAAAATTTCGTGCATATTCTCGCTATGAAAACATTTCCAAATAGAAAGGATTGAAATGTACTTTATACATGTACATTCCTACTAATTACCAACTCCTTTCAGATGAACGCTGCTCTGTGTAATGTTTGGCTTGTCGAAGGTAGCTTTTCGCTCATGCTCTATACGCATGTTCATTAACCATTTTTATTTTCAAGAGGCAACTGTATACGCTTTCTGCCCCACCTCTGTTTGCCCCTTAATGGTCTCGCACGCAAAAAATCGCCTTTCTAGGCATATGCAAATTTACATTTGGGCTTCCTCGTTTTTTTTTTTTTTTTATGGCCCACAAAACTTGGCTGCATAAATCAAAGTCGACTTTTTGACTTTTCGACCTTTTGGACAGTTGAGACGCCCACCCCTTAAGAGAGTTTGGATTTACGTTGCACGTTGCAAAGCCATAAATCTTTTGTCAAACCCAGCCCAATGCCTTTAATTGTTTAAAATTCAAATTGGCACACAAATCGAAATGAAAAAAAATATAATAAAAAAATAACTAACGACAGTAAATGATCGGGAAAAATCGACGATGATTTCACTCGACGCGTATATATTTATCGTGTGTATTTATCATTGTGGCACGATCATGATGTATCTGCAACCATTTGTCAGCGTTGGCCAAAACAAGTTGAGCCTAACGAGCCGCAACCGGAGTCTTAAGCAAATACAATTTGCTAGCTAACATACCGTTTATTGTCTATTTGACATTAGGCGCTTACCTGGCGCTGCCAAAACCCACCCCCACACCCCCTTCACCGAACGGTTTGTATGTACATATTACTTAGTTGTATGCGTTCAGCGTATCAGTTGGCTTTCTACCCATTTATCAGTTTAGTATAAACAATAAACTTGGCAGCAGGAAAAGGTGCACAACGAGTCTTAGCCAAATGCGTTGACTGCATTTTTAGCATTTTGTGTGACTCTGTGGGTGGGTTTATTGTTGTTGTTGTTGTGCACGTGGTGCAACTGCAATAAGCAAATAATGACAGAAACGAAATTTATTTATCTTATACTGTGTGCAAACACAGTCAGAGAATTCTGACAAATTCAGGCGACGATGACGCCTTGACTAAGAATATCCATGTACAATATATATATTATAGGAAACAGACTTCGGGAAATGCATACAAACTAAGTCCGCAGATCTGGGACGCTGCGGAATAATCAAACTCATTTAAAACAAGTAAGAAGGCTCTAGTCGAGAAATCCCGACTAGACTATACCCTTAACCCTTTAATTTATGCATACAGTCAGTGCTTGCAAGTATGTGTGAGTGGCTGTATGTATACGCGTTTAGGGCATACCTTCTTAATTTCAATACTCCATATCTCCAGTGTTTCTCAGCCGATTTCAATAAAATTTTCACATGTTGTCTTTATTTAGTCTAATCTTTCAAACTGCATCAAAAAGTATTCTAAATTGAAGATTTTGTTGTTATCGATTACATGTGTATATCGGAAACGGGAAGAGTTATCGAAAATCTAAAACAAACTTGTACTGCCTAGGGATTAGGCGAGCTTATATACCAAATCTAGAGTCTCTAGCTCTTATAGTCTCTGAGATCGACGCGTTCATACATACGGACGGACAGACGGACAGACGGACGGACGGACAGACGGACATGGCTATATCGACTCGGCTGTTGATGCCGATCAAGAATATATATACTTTATGGGGTCGGAGATGCTTCCTTCTGCCTGTTACATACTTTTGCACAAATCCATTATACCCTTTTTACCCATTTTCAATGGGTTAAGGGTATAAAAACCGAACTGAATTACATGTACTTAGATTCGCTGAGAGTGTCGAGATAAGAAACTTCTCTCTCTATAAGTTTTATATATGCTTTACATTAACAATCACATTGCGCCGTTATCTTTTTGTGCGATTACATAAGAGTTGTTTGATCTGTGATGTGTTTTAGCTAATTCACAGACTGGGTTATGAGTTCTTATTGATTGTAATCAAAAATAATCGAAAGTTAGTGACACAGAAAACTGTGATTGCCAATTAATATGGTGTCAAGAGCTGGGCTTAAAAGGTATAGTTGAAGTAGATTAACAACTAAACAAGTACTTAATAGTAGATAAGGGCATTAAAACTAATAACAACAATATGCGAGTAGTTCGATTTGTATTGAGTATTATTTAAACATTGTCGAGAAAAAGTTTTGAATGTAGCTTTTCAATAATTTTACAATGTAAACATTGTTGGATCGAAAGTGTGAAAGCATATAGAGATATATATTTATAAACTCACATTAACAACAAAGAATCAACGACTCTTCTTTCGTATTCGCTGCCACTTTTTAGACATTGAACTTCACTGATGAACATTTGAATGTTGATCTTGTATCTGGCTGAAAGCCAAATGTGATCTTTCAGCAATTACTTGTTGCTCACGGGGCGTATTATAATCATTACAGGTTTTTCATCGGCAATACACGAATGTTTATTGCACGAAGCATTTTCAATTAATTGCAATACCGCGATCTATTTTTGGCTGTAAACATCAAAACCGCATTTTCCATCAAATTGTTGAACTGACCATTACTAATCCGCCCGCCCCCGCCCCCGCCATGCTGCTGCCCACTAGGAAAAAGAGAAACAAAAAGTCTAAACAAACGATAAAATGGCAAACTGTTTGGCTCAAACAGGCTGAAATCGTTTTAGCTCTGCCAGTTTGATTGAAATTGAATTGTGCGCCGACCTATGCATAGTTTCAATCAATTTTCATTATGATTGTGGATATGGGCACGGAGTGCTGGGAGCAACGAGGAGAGGTTTTGGGGGTAGCTCGTAATCGTCTTCGTCATTGCTGGCTAGCTGGTTTTGTTATTTTTGGCTTGAAGCAGCCAGGCTAAAAGGCGCAAATCGAAATGAAAATTAATTGTTATTAGCAGTCATTAAGAATTACAATGTGTTTTGTTTTTTTTTTCTGTGGCAAGCCAAAAAAAGATGTTAAATCGCGAACAAAAACTCGCGTGTGTCGCACTGACTCACCTAAAAAAGATGAGGCAGGTTTCTCGTTTCAAATGGACAACGTGATACGTGCAACAGTTGCGTGACAAACCAACAAACAAACAGGTTGACAGACCGATTGGCTGACTGACTGATAGTCGACAGGTAAACAAACTACACAACTAATATGAGCTCTTACATGGCCAACAGTGTGCAGTGTGTGCGGGTTCAATTAACGCACAACATACGAGTGAGAGAGGGGGGCACTGCCTGCCACGCCTTTTAAAGACAGCCAAATCAGCAACAACCGCCAATCAGCCAAACTGGCAGAAAAAGTTGTTAATTGGAATTTAACAAGCACTAAAAGCGTCTGATAGTATAAATGCCTCATCGCTATAGGCCTCAGCTTTAATACTAAACTCAATACTGCCCCCCGTACCTCTCTCCCTTTGAAGATGGGATGTATTCCCAGAGGCGTCCTGTGCCTCTGGCTCTGGCTACTGTTACCAGTTTTGCCCACTCAACAAACATACGCAGTGAATTCACTTTGACAGCGCTATTTTGTTGCTGCTGCTATTGTCGTGTCAGCAAATGTAGAAATTAAGTTCTGTCCCGTTTGATGATGCTGGTGCTGTGATGGACAGTAACCGCTTCGGTCTCTCTCTCTCGCTCTCTGTCTTCGTTGTGCCTCCTGTCTGCTGTCAGTATCATTTACGTGCCGGGCCTAGCACAAAGCAATCAACTTATTTGCCTGGCTCCGCTCAACATTTCAACGCCAAGCAGCTGCTTTGCCACAAAAGTTAAATCTAATAGCAAGGGCCAAAGACAGAGACACAGAGCCAATCCCGGTCTCAGTGACAGACAGTAAACAGGCCATGCCATGCCATGACCATTTCCAGGCAGTCGTTGTCCGAGGCATCAGCATTCAATGCTGATCTCTTGCATTTACAGTCAGGCAACACAATGGGACAGCAATAAAAATATATCAGATAATAATCATATCTTATCTGAAAAGGATAATTCCATTTAATAATAATGTATAAATATCTTAATGACCTAACTTACTGTCCCGAAAAGTTTTAAGACTGCTTATATACATATATATAAATAATTAATTAAATGATTTTTTTCTTCATTTGGCAAACATTTTGTTTTGCATCCAGTACAACAATACAATAGTTCGATTTCTCATGATTCAAATAGTCCTTAAACAAATCAAGCCAAAATGTATGCGTATTCCTGTTAAAGGACTTGGCAGAAATAGTTATTTTTGTTTATTACTGTTAAATGAATTCATTTCACTGATAAATAGTAAGAAAATACTGTAAGAAGCCAAGTAAATAAAAGTGTAAGGATAAAAACTAAATAAAGCATAAAAATACTTAAGCTATTTGATGTGCTACAAGTTAAAGCACCTTTAAATATATTAAAGTGCAGGTTATCTTTTAGTCGCTTCATCTCTCTAACAAAAGTTCACTCTACCATACATCATCTTGCAACAGAAAGCTTTTTATGTGTGGCATAAAAGTCGTGCAAAATTCATAGGGGAATGTTGGCGAATTTTAATCTAGACATGCAAATAGTTTCAAAACCAACTTTTTGAGATTACTTTGACCCGCTGTTGTTGTTGACGGTTTTTGCGTTTGCCTTTGACAGGCCACTGAACATGCGGGCCACAATCCTTGTGATGCCTGCCACTGGCACCACAGCAACAGCAGCAGCAGCAGCAGCTTGATGTTGCTGTCAGCGCACCTTTTGGGCACTTTGTCAGCGCAAATGAAGCACAGAAACTAACAGCAACAAATTGCAACAAAAAAGTGCAACGCCAAAAACTGAACATGTCACACGTGCCGCATCTTTTGATAAGCCAAAAAGGCAGCTAACTGGTTTTTCACCTCTCTCTCCTTCTTTCGCTCTTGTTGTTGCCTTGCTTTTGCTTTGGGCCTCACGCCGCGACGTCAACATTAATCAATTGCCATGTGCGCTCGCGCTCAGCAGGGTCCAGCACGAAGTTGTGCTGTTGCCTTGCACCTAGCTGGCCATAAATTACGGCCTTGTGCCTCTCGCCTGACCAAACCACGATAGCACATGTTTGCTGGCCACCAAACACCTGTTGCCACATTGTATGATGTTGCACTTTGTCGCCACTGCCCCGGTGGCCACTTCCGTTTCTTAATCAGCGGTTTCAAAAGATACGATCATTAAGCTTATATGGTAGTTTTAGACATAGATTCTGTCCATGCATTGTTAGTCCAAAAAAAAACAGTTAAAATGTGTAGTCGAAAAATAAAAAATAATTCAATATAAATTGTCATAAGATATGAGATATTAAATACGATGCAATGACGAGAAAGAAGCAGGCAAACAGATATTATATTTATTTATCTGCAGGGTATCTTTAGGTCATGTACCCACTCCATTCCATGTTTCCTGCACCTTCTGCTCGCTGCCAGATGCGAAAAGATGATTTGCAGCGACTTTTAACAACAAAACACTGATATGCTCTTAAGATAAGACCACGCGATTGTTTGAAGAATGAATGAAGGGCAAAAGGAAGAAAAATTTGCAACTTGCGCAACAGCAACAATGTTATTCATGTCATGGTTGTCAAGCCCATAAATCACGCGCACTTTACACCCTATAACACTTGCCTTGCCCCGTAAACACACACCCCTCCTCGGCCACTTGTTGAAGGAACCGCCACCAAAATGCGCTAAGCTCCAGCGAGACATTTGCTAAATATGTTGCCGCCTCAAAGCTGTTGATTGACACATCAAGCGATGAGTGTGTGAAACGCACATACATACATACACAGTGATGGCCTTATCAAGTCTCTGAACGTTTGCCGCAAACCGGAAGTCAAACGTCAAACATAGTTTAGTAGTTTTGGGCGCAGCCGTTGACAGCTGCTAATCAAAATAGCGCCAAAAGCCAAATCAAGTAAAATGCTATTTAAAACTTTGCAAATGTCCCGCACGCAGTCTCTTTCTCGTTTCTGCAACGACAACCACAGCAACATCTGCAATATTTGTGACGTGCACAATTGCAATTAAATGATGCGTGTCCGTGTGGGTGTGTAGAAGTTGGAATTGTGTGTGGCATGTTTAAAACTTTGACAAACTATGCAATCGAGTGTGGAATATGGCAATGAAGGCATAGAAAGTGTGTGAAAACTGATGGAGTTTGTCGTAAACTAGAAAAAGCAATTCATCTATTTTTTATTCATTTTTGATTTTTTCCCGAAAATTTAAAGCTTCTGTTGATGGTTTTTATTATATTTGTGAATTATTTATCGTTTGTTTCATTTGATTTTTATTTCTCATTCAAAAGTGCAAATTAAATTCATAAATATTCAGAAAGCAATCAATTTTGTTTAATAACTAAATTTAAATAACAATGAGTTCAAATTTCTGACACAAATAATATTTGAGAAATAAATAACTCTTAAACAATTCTGTTTGTTTATTCTATCAAAATGTTCAATCGCTCTCTTTTGCAAACAATACATCGAAACAAATATAAAACCACGCACAACCAACAGCTATACCAAATGCCACATTTGGCTAACCATTTATTTTTTTCATTACTAATAATAAATAGATCTAAATAGGTTTAACCTAATGACAGATTGAGCTGTTTGATGAAATTGTAAACAAAACACTCAAACTAAAAACAAACAGCTGCAAAATAGTTTTAGTTCCGTATTTGCATCTTTTTGTATGCTGATTCACTATTTGTCTTGAATGCTGCCAAAAGCTCTTGGCTTCAATCCCCAACGAGCCAAAAAATCAATAGGCTAAATCCAATCGCAATCCGAATGCAAATGAAGATATTTGCTGCCTCTTTTCCATTTGAATGCGTAAATCAGGTTAGTTTCTTTATTTATTATTTTTTTCGCATTTGTGTTTTTGCCAACATGGCAACCGAATCTGACGTATGCGTAATATTATGTGTTGTTGCACGTTGGGTGAGCTGACTCTTGTTGCGGCACATGTGGCAGCGTTCCAATTGAGACACCGGCGCGTGGCATAAATAAATACACACACATTTGTGGCAACAGCTTCTTTTGCATGCAACTCAAAGACAGACAACATGAAAATTGCATTAGTGAAGATGGGCCCACAAAAAAATACAACACCCACACAGTACAGTTCCCCCTCGCCTCATACACCTATGCAGCTGTTGTGTGCAATTAAAAAAGTGTACATGAAGTGTAATTAAAAATGGGAAAGTGAAATGTCTGGGCGGAAATTTTTGATTTCATTTTGACTGCATATCCATCATTCGAAGTGACAACAAACAAAGTTGCCAAAAAAATACGCCTTTGTTTCAATTTGACTTTGTAATTTTTTTGCTTTATAGTCTGAACCCATTAAAAATGTGTTAAAAGGGTACAATGGGTTTGTGCAAAAGTATCTAAAAGGCAGAAGGAAGCATAAAGTATATATATTCTTGATCAACATCAACAGCCGAGCCGATATAGCCTAGTCCGTCTGTCCTGCCGTCTGTATGTATGAACTCGTCGATCTCAGAGACTATAAGAGACTCCAGATATGGCAGTAGAAGTTTATTTCAAATATTCGATAACTTTCTCCGTTTCCGATATACACATGTGATCGATAACAACAAAATCTTGAATTTGGAAAACTTGAAGGCGTTTGAAACATTAAGAGAAATAATAATAATAATCTGTGAAATCATTTGAGAATCACCGGAGATTAGAGCATTGAAGTCAATAAAGTATGCAGATACCCCTACACACACACACATATACTTGCCCTGACTGTACGCGTTTAGGGTTTAGGGTATCTTTTAGTCGGGATCTCTCGACTAGAGCCGTCTTACTTGTTGTTGTTGTTAACTGAGTTTTGACAAGCGCTAATTAGCTGTCCAGCAACCCCCGCAAAAATTGCTGTAGTCAAATGAGTCGCAACTTTGGTTAAAACCACATCAAATCCATTCGAACAAACACAAATTTCTTTCATTAGTCAAACCCAAAAGTTCGTGGTTGTGGCTAAACCTCTTCTTGCCACATTTGGCAATTGGAAAATATCAGGTTGAGTTGAATCGTTAGCACAACATTTGATGTTGCTCATTAGAGTTTTGTTTGGATTCGAATTTTGGCCTGGTTATTGTCTACAGTAAAAATGTGTTTGACCACTAAAAGGAAGTAAAGCAAAACTTAAAGCCTCATAACTGACACTGACAGCTGCCATTAATGTTCCGAGAGCTCTGAGTATACGCTGTAAAAAGTGTTAAGAAGTAGGGCATATTATTATACTATGACTATTGTGCGCTTTAAAGGTCCGCTGATTTTATATTTACTTATTGATCGAGCCTTAATTTTCGTTTACTATAAAAACCAAAAAAAAAAAAAATGGTTATAGCGATTAAGTATTTCATACATATTTTCATTAAAATACATTCTCACTTTGTTTTCTAGTTACTTAAACTATTCATTTATTTTAGTTCACCCAATTATTATAAAATATATTTACCTCTTATATTAAATTGTAAAGAAAGCTTAATTAATTTAATAATTAATTAACAAATAAAGTTTTGAACCCTTAAGCAAAACCCAATTTTACCTTAAGACATACGAAGAATCCAGTTCTGAGTCTTTGGTTAACACAGATAGGGGATTATGATGTGATTTTCGAATTATATTATAAAAAGTATATTTTACATAAGGGACAACAAGAAATATTAACAGTTTGTTAAGCCCCAAGTAGAACAAGGACTTACCGTTTATTAAGTATGCAACACAACAATAGAACAAAATGTTCTGGAAAGATAGAATATTTGAACAGTTTTGCAGCAGTTAAGAAAGCTTTCAAAAAATGTCGTTAAAAAGTATCTATCTAACAGAACTTGCCGAGAATGTTACAGGATAACTGACATTCAATAAAACCAAGCAGCAATCGCTTTCACATCTTTACATTTCTTTATACACGCCATGCAAAAGCAAAATGTCAGCTAATGAGCTTGGGGTCGGACATATTGGGGTCTAGGCGTGTGAATAATGCAAAGTGTTTCATAACTACACTTAAAGGGCAAGCGGACAAGTGGACAGCGGTCAGCAAATTGAGCAACTGGAGCAGCTGGCAGCTGGCAGCTAACAATGCTCATACGCCATGTTGACCATAGTAAGCCCCATGTCTTCTACTATGTCGTCTGTCGCATGTGTCTCAACTCAATGTCCATTTGTGACATGCCGCACACAAATGTCCATCCACACATAGTTGCCGTTTGCCTGTCACTCAGGCTTATTTTGATGAGGACCATTTGGATAACTCAGGTTGTAAGTTCTGTTTCAGTCTTTCTAATTCTATGTATATTCATATTCCGTTGAATATCCTTCTCAGTTCTCAGTTCACACGCAACAGCAATCAAATCAGTACGCTGTTTACTAATGTTATTTATGGTAGTAGCCGTCAACTTTGCGAGGCGGTTTGAGGAGAAACTAAACAATTGGCTTTTGTTTTAGTGAGCACAAACACAAGGAGCACACACCAAATGGGCCTTCAACTTATAGGTTGGAACATCGTGCTTGTGCATAAAATTAGCTCTCTTGACTTAAGCTTCCGAGTCGGGCAAAGATTTGGTTCCTGGACATATGTAATTAAATCCGATTCGCTCTTGATTAAATGTGCATAAACAGCAATTAAGTGGAGTGTCCTGTGATGAATATCCTTGCGCCTAATTTATGTTGAGCTATTGCCTGCTTGGCCACCGAGCAAACAACAACTACAAAATCCAAGCATTCTTCGCCAGCAATAATGGTTGCCAGCCACTGAAAATTAAAACGCTTAATTGAAGTTGTTGTGGGCACCATTTTGCCAAAGTCTTTTCTTGCTATTCTTTTTAGCCTTTTATATAAACCATTTGGCTGGGCATCTTTTGTGGCTGCAATATTGCAGGTAATTAAGATACCCCAACCCCCAGCGAACACACACATACATACACAAACGCACATAGATAGCACGGGGGAAAAATTTATAGAACGAATACCGCCATCAACATAATTCAGCGGCTGAATTTCATGCTCACCCGATCCAGTTTAAGGCCTTTCCCAGCATTAAGTGGGTAGACAGCAACCCTTACCAGCATCCAATTGGGATTCCTTTTGTCCTTTTTTTAAATTTTATAACGAACATTTTGCCGCAGATAAGGCGTTTCAGTGTAAACTGTCTCAAGTAAGCCTCGAGCAGTAAGACTTTAACTCAAGGGGAATTCCTATTTAATTTTTTATGGATGAAAATGGACATTGTAACTAAAAGCGAAACCTAAGACAAACCCTTTGGATGGATTTTTCCTGAATTTTTTTGGCTTTTATGCGCTGCCAAAAGAACTCATAAATATATTAACAACTTATGGCAAGCGTCTGGAAAATCTAAGCTATTACCTAAATCGATACATTTATGACGGAAAGCTTTTATAGCCAATAAATTTTGGTTATATGAAAGTTGTAAAACTAAACATACTAACTCGATATGCTCTCAAGCATATGGGCCCTAACAGAGCAATCAGTTGAAAATGTATTACAAAAAATGTACATCCGATATATGTGGTATAAAAATACACAAGTTTTATACATATAATGCAAAGAAAATGAGAAAAATCCAATCATGAAACTTTAACGAGAATGTAATCGAAAATTTGTTAAGTGCATTTGTAAGGATTTAATTTTAAATTATTTAAATATATACGTGATTACTTAACTAACAAGCCAATTATTGAAAAATAACAGTAGAATCGGGTCTATTATTTGAATTCAGCTCATCATTGTTATAAGAGAGTAATAAAGCTTTAGCTTTGTTTAAGCAACTTTAAGGCCCGTCTCTTGGTCTTCACGTGTACTTTTTTAGTACCGATAACCTTTCCACAAATAGAAATTGATTTGCAGTACATGTGGCTTAACGTTATCGAACAGAAATGTCAAAAGTTCTACGGCTTTTCGTTTTTGACAAAATAAACTAATCAGTTTTGGCAAAAAACTCATCAAATGAAGAAACGAAAATGACTAATTGCCACATTTTTAACTCCATAAATTAAAGTATTCGTTTTTCGATAAGAGCAAAAAGCGGGCCTAAATCTTTAGAAAGAAAATATATGTCAATAATAATAATATCATACTGAACATTAAAATCAACTGTCCAAAACTTGTTATTCATTCAAACTTAAACAACAGATAATCTGATTATGCATACAGGAGCTGCCTGTTTGATTTCAAGGAATAACCAATCGATAACATTTGTTATGCATTTGCCTTCGTTGCATTTAAATGTTAGCTTAAATGTTGCATTTAGTTAACCCAGTTCAGTGCATTGTGGCACTCAAGTGCCAGCCACATTTATTGCATGCAACATGAAATATGCAAAATAATGCAGCTGCTGCCGTTGCATATGCCACACAGAAAAATTCTTTGCCTTATCGACAAGCTGTGGCACGAACTCCTATTGGAGAGTTGAGATATGCACATAATATTGTTGGGGGTGGTCAAAAAAGAGAGCATTTGGCATCACGCTTAATGTTGCACAGCTGTTGCCACCAGCTAAAAGCTAGCTGAATTAAACTAGTGTAAGCGGCAGCTTTGTTTATCCACTCAGTTTACACTTAATATGCAGAAAGGGGTATATTAAAGTTATTCACACTTAATGATTCACACATCGACAAAAGTCAGATTATTTTTAACTCAGATATTGTGAATAAATAACATGATTACGGGCTTTAAACAAAGTTAAAATTTTATTTTCTGTGTATGTTTATATAAGTCAAATAGAATTTGTATATTTAAGGAATATTCAAGTCTAGCAGATTATTTAAATAAGCCATTCAATACCAATAGATTTTTGATGCATCGCTAAGCAAAACTCAAAGTCGAATCACATTATATCCTCTTAAAGGATATTGGCTAGTCAATCAGTTTCGAATTGCTAGGACATAGTTGGCCTTCTACTTGATGGCATACACAGTTTCCAAGCTCATTGAATTAGCCGGAACAGCAGGCTGCGGGAAATCTTTGCAACCAAATCGCGAACGTCATTTTAATTGGCGGCCCCTGCGAGCAATCAGAATTATCAGAATGTATCTGAGAGATAGCAGACCGCAGGCCAGCGCAACGGTTCAAAGCACAAAAGAAACTGAAATTCAATTGGCCGGCGGCCAAATCGGGCCAAAAGGCAAATCAGATAAGGCAACCACAAATGCCTGGCACAACATAATAATGCGTTCCACTCGCTGGACAAGCGGGCAACAACTGGTTTTAGGGCACAATACACACAGAACGGAACAGAATACAAGCCTTGTAATGAGCTTCTGATTGTATCCGACAGATACATTTGTGTTACACACATACACACACATACATACATATAGCAAGAGTCTGACTTTCATTTGTTTATTGTGGCACTCAGATTTATGCTCATGTTCATTTTTTTTGGGGCACAGTTTCTAATTAAATGTCCACACAAAACACGAAGAAAAAGTGCCCGCAAAAATGAAATGAATAGTTGATTTGGCACGACGGCCAACAGATGCCCTATATGCAAACTATTTGATAAATAAAGGAAAATATCTTAAAAAAACTTTAAAAAAATAAAAAGTAATTCCTATTGAATTTTAATGTTCATATATTGAACAGCAATTTTTATCAATTAAGTACTCTTTTTAAACTTGAATACAATAACATATGAGAGTCTTTTCTTTATCATAGTAATTAGCTATACCTTCTTGAGCTCAACTCTGTGATTGAATTCGTTTCTTAATTTCCAGAAGTTTCTTTTGATAAATTTGGTAATGCTTCTGGAATCTTACATTAGCCTGAACTTAAATGGAACAGTACCTACAGAAGATGTAAAACTTTTTAAACATACCTTTCTTATGATTATCATCAAAACAAACCTTTGGTCCAGGCCAACGTATTAACGGCAATCCACCCGCAGACAACGTTATTGCTTTAACCCAATTTACATATTATAATTAGATTTTGGGTAGCTACTATTTGGAGTAAATTCTAGAAGACCTTCGCATAAATTCTTCAAAAAATCTATCCAAATCTTTCAACTTAACTGTTAATACTCGTCATAGATGAATGTATAGTATCAAAACTATATTTTTCTATCTCTAGAGAACTTAAAGGGCGTAAAAACACAACAATTAGACTTCATACACTGAATGAATGGAATTAATTAAGCCAATGAGCGCAACTTCATTATACAAAGCCTGAGCAGCAGCAGCAGCAGGAGCACCAGCATTAACTAGTAACTGTAACTTGTGGCTAGGTTAATACACTTTGTTGAATACAATGCTGGCGAACTCTTGAAAGAAAGAAAGTTTTTCACTATAAAAGTGCAGCGCACGGAATTTTTAGTTAAAGCACGTGCCAAGCTCAAATACTCCGAATCTGTGACTAACAAGATACTTTTGTATCTGCTGTCGCCGGCATAAATGGTCTTAACGGGGGTAGACTTGAACATTTATTTGGCAGAAACTATAAAAGGTATGCTATTACTGTTTCTTGCACCTACTAATATAACATTTAACAAACAGTTTGTAAACGAAATCGTCAGAAAATATTGTTTAATAAGGCAGTGAGAGCGATTTAGCGAAAGGTGTTTTGCGGTGTCCACGATAACTAGGCAAAACTCATTGGATTTACCAAAAGTTGGTAACGAAAAAAGTGGTTAGATTAGACGTTTATCCTTGTACTGACTTCGGCTTTCAATTTAATTATTTTAAAAAATATATTTACCATAAAATTGGCTACACTTATAGCTATTAAATCGGTGAGATACCAAAAAGCAATAAAAGCTAACTCAATCAGTACCTGCGTAAACTTGTTAATAAAACGAATTGAGCAATAGGAATTTTGTAAAACGCGGACTCTTCCAAGTTTCAAGCACAAAAACCCCATTCGACCCGTTTGGAACTGAGTACTTAACCCTGTATTTGCCATTGTTATTGATTCTGCTAAGGTTAGGTTTCAGCTTTTCTTCGACTTGCATTTTCTACAACTTTTCACGCAAAACTTTTGATTTTAATTAAAAGTTTTATTCCCTAAAACAATAAAACTAGCAATTTAAGGACATTAAAAAGGAGAATTTATTATAAATTTTAATCAATTGTTCATTTTGGCCATTTATTTATCTTTGTAAACTGAACAAAAACTTGTTAAATCCATATTAAATCAGTATGAGTTTAATTGTTTACATATTGATGAATATTTTTCTAGCCATTAACTTAATCAAGCGTTTTGAATTCCTTAACCACAGAATATATAACATATATAATATTCATATATATAACAGAAAAGTATGTAAATTATTGAATGCATTCTAATGTGTTTAACTCGCAAATTGGCTAGTTAATAGTCATACAATTCAAATAGGGATACTTATATCACATGCATAGCCTTAATTGCCTGGCCTGGGAACGTTCAAATTCTGTGCCTCAAGTCTTTTCGCAACTTAAAGTAAATCAAATCGCCATAAATCACAAATAAATGTAAATGTTCTCTGGCAATCAGATAATAAAGAAAAGTTCAAGCGGCAACAAGTAAACAAAACGCTGCTGGACAAAAGCCGCAACTTTTTAACTAAAAGTTTTTCTTGAAATTCTACAATGCTTTGGGAAGTTTAGGCTTTGTAAAGGTCGCAAAACAATGCGACACTTGGTAGTGAAATTTTTGTTGTATTGAGAATTATGGAAAACGACAGCTGCTATTGACTATTGTCAAGCTATTGAGGCCATAACACTCCATTATGCAGATACACAAATAGCACCTCTCCCCGTCCACACCCCTTTTTGGGTCGAGTCGAATAAAGAGCAAAGTATATTTCCATTTGAATTGAGTAGCAATTGTCTGAAAGGTAAGTGAATGGAAGATGAAATCTAATAAAAATCAAACTGACTTTCATACACATTAACCTGCCAGACGGGTTGCCCAGGTTCAAGGTCAAGTGGGTTGTGGTGGTTGTGCTGGTTGTGGGGTGAGGTGAGGTATGCGAGGAGGATGTTGACACCAAGCAGTTTAAGTCAACGCCTCAATTGCGTGTGTGTGTGTGTGATTGAGTGCAGCTGTCGTTGTGGTGGATACCATAATCCCCGCCCTATCAACCTCACCTCCCTTCCCACCCTACAATACACTCATTCGTACAGAAAATTGTTGATAGGCGGATAAGTGCGTGTGCTGTTCGAATCCGTCTTTCAATTGCTTGGTTGGTTTATATAGTTAGAGAGTTGTGGCTGCATGTGTGGCTGTGGCTGTGGCTTTAACGGGCTGTTAGCCAATAATGCGATTGTTATGTCTGACTGCAATGTATGTAGACATATGTTCACATCCGATGTGGCAAATGACTGACTGCCCTAACTGAAACCAACAAGTGAAAAATTGATTGTAGCTGGGAATTGAATTAATTTTTATGATCTTTCTGTTCATTGCAATCATTCTCTTATACAATAATCAATAACGAAGTATACAAGAAGCAATACAAAGGAATTCAAGTTGATGAAATGTAAAGATTTATCATCGAAAAATTAATATTAATTTGGGACTATTATTATGGCCTTAAATTCGCTTCGTGTTGCTTTAAACATTTTTTTTTTATTATTATATTATAACTCTATTCAAAATCTTAATTTAAATTATTTAAAATATTCACGTATATATATGTTTATTTTGTAAATAACCAACTTAAAACAACAATCGAATTATATGCGCATGATTTTACTTCTTTTTTTTGTTTATTTTTAAAATCCTTCTGTCAAGTTGTCTGTACTTAAAGTTAAGCTGCCGCAGCTTTGTCAGGTCTTATCTTTGTCTAGGCTTCGAAACCAAAAAACAAACAATTCCCTATGGGATAATCCTCTGCGCGAAAGCAAAAGTTGTCAAAAATCAAAGTACATTAAAGTATGCGCAAACACTAACTTTTTTTTCTCTCAACTTGACAAAAACAACGAAAATGTGAAAAGGAAAATGTAAGTGTGAAAAGCTTTTGTTGTCGCTGGCAAAGAATGGGACGCTTTGTAAATGATATGCTTGGCAGCATGACAAACATGTTGAGCAGCGGTATCGTATACCACAAACGTGTGTCATGTCTATTTGTATCTGTTTCTTAAAGACTGTCGTCCTTACAACTGCGAGACAATTAAAAAGAACAAACAGCTTAGGCAAAGCAAAAACCGAATACAGCTCACATTACACAGAAGAGTACAGAAGAGTGTACACAAAGTGGCACAGCTTGTTCGTGGGGCAACAAATGCAAATTTCTATCTCACTTTCACTCTCTCTCTTTCTATCTTTTGGTGTTCTGTCAAAATTATGCAATTGTTTCCTGGTGTAACAAAAAATATACGAAAAGGTCGCATTTAGCACGTGTGGCACGTATTTCATTTTGTAAAGCAAATGCTTCAACATCTTTTTCACACCAAACTTAAAAAGTTGCTGGTTAGTTAAACGAGAAGCAATGAACCATATACGCACCCTCATCGCCACTCCACACGTCGTATGCGTAACAATGAATGCGTTATAAAAAGCCGCAAGTTGACGGGACAGTGCCATAAAACCAACCCAAGCTTTGGCACGTAGAACATGAGCTTTTACTCTACTCGGACCGTAGGCAGCTATAAAAGAATTAAAGATGAGCAGAAGAATTCAATCGACGGCGAAATACTCTTCTACTAAGATCAGTTTACTGAAGTTTGCGGTAAGCGAAAACCTTGAGCAAGTAAAATGCGCATAGAAGAGTTCTCTCTAAATATCTGTTTTAAGCCTTTTGTGACTTAATCTTTTAAGCAATGGGTAATAACAAATTTTAATTGGTACCTGAAGGTATAAGTCAACATACTTTGTACTGTTACACAAAAATCTTAACACTTTGTCTGACAAAGACATAACCTAGTAAATACCTCAGGCTACACTTCTCTACTTCAAGTTCCTCCGTTCGTTCATTTTGTTTCCTAATAGCAAAAAAAAAGTAAACGAAAAAAATCTCTTTGGCCTTTAAGTATCAGAGTGTAAAAAAAGAGAAAAAAACTGAATGAATAGTCGGATGCGCAGAGTAAATTGTGACAGCCACAAAGCCAGAATGTGGCACAAAGCAAACCACAAGCTTGCACTTCTCTGCAACGTGCAACGTGCAATGTGCACCCGGCATCCTATACCCCTACCAGTCACAAGTAAGATTGCAATGGTGCAGCCTTAAGTTTGCAGCTCTGACCTTTAGTGTAGATGAAAACTTCGACGTTAAGTTGCTAGAGCAGCATATAAATTATTCCATTTGTGTTTTAAGTTCGACTCAGTGGAGAAAGAGAGCCTGAAGCAACCACAAAAAAGAAAATGAAAAACATGTGCAAATTAAATAAATTGCCAGTGCGAATAATCTGCAGCAGTAACTACAAAACAAATAAACAATATTGTATTGTCATTGCGTCGGACATTCCACAGCTATCCCATCAGCCATAATCCTGAAAGCACGCTCAACATATGTATGTAACAAGCAAACATATTGTTGTTGCTACGGTTGGGAGGGGATAAAACTACTGTTGCACGGTGATACACATGTGTCCTGTGGCGATTTGAAGCTGTTTCCATATTTACTGCTCTTATTTTTCGTAATATATTATCTACTTTGTGTGCCCTTCAACAGCACGTTTTAAAAATATTATACTGCAGGTACGTCGCAGCTGACAGCTACGATTCAAATTTGAAAGAGGTTTAAGCATGCATAAACACATAAATTTTATGATAAACGCTTTGATAAACATGCCTGATAAGCGGCATTTCCGCTTGCGGTTTTTGCATGTTCAACGCGGCGTATGCGTAATATTGTTAGCTTTGTGTTTAAGGTTCACAGATTTATTGAATTTAAAATTTAAAGAGCTGAGTTTTAAAATTATCTGAATTTATTTCGTCAAGGTTTTTTGCTGAGTTTTTCAAATTTTGTTGTAAAAACAACAAAAATTTGGAGGTTCTTATGATTGTAAAAAAAAAGTTTGATAGCTCAAGAAAAATACTGCTCGAGTCAAAAACAAGTAAGAAGGCTCTAGTCGAGAAATCCCGAGTAGACTATACCCTTAACCCTATAATTTACGCCTACAGTCGGTGCTTGCAAGTATGTGTGAGTGTGTATGTATAGTGCATACCTTCTTAATTTCAATACTCCATATCTCCAGTGTTTCTCATCCGATTTCAGTACAATCACAGATTGTCAATATTTAGTCTAATCTTTCAAACTGCATCAAAAAGTTTTCCAAATTGAAGATTTTGTTGTTATCGATCACAAGTGTATATCGGAAACGGGAAGAGTTATCGAAAATTTGTACTTGTACTGCCTAGGGATTAGGCGAGCTTATGTACCAAATCTGGAGTCTCTAGCTCTTATAGTCTCTGAGATCGACGCGTTCATACATACGGACGGAAGGACAGACGGACATGGCTATATCGACTCGGCTGTTGATGCTGATCAAGAATATATATACTTTATGGGGTCGTACATGCTTCCTTCTCCCTGTTACATACTTTTGCACAAAACCATTATACCCTTTTTACCCATTTTCAATGGGTTAAGGGTATAAAAATACAAGTCAAGGTGCTTGTCAATATTTGAAAGGTTTGTTAACTTACAACAGAGTTGTAACAGTTTTATAAATGCATTTTTCGTCCCAGCTGTTTAAGTGAACCGAAGCACATATGCCAAACTGAAAAATTGTTTATGCGTAAGCTTCATGTTAACAATGCCATCACGTTTTTATCAGTTTCAACCAAAATCCCTTTCCTGTTCTTTGTACATATGCGCCCAAAACAAACACATTGATGCACAATAAAAAATTGTTGCCGTTAAAAATTTATTACTGGCCAAATCCCAATGACACTGAATATCTAGCCGCTATACCTATATATTCCATATAAATGTATTTAAAGCTTAAATCTAAATAAATGTGTGCAAATAAACAAAAAACAAATGCAATGCTTTTTAAAGTCGTAGCTTAAACACCCTAACATTATTGTATTAACTTCCAAACAACATTTATTAACTTCAATATTAATCTAACACATTTTGATATACAAAAAAAATTGCATTTAAAATCATTACAAATCGTAAAAAAACAAAACAGTATATAAAAAATGTATTGTGCACTTTGCTGGCAGTTGAAAAAAAAAAACAGATTCATGAACACAACACATATGTTTATTGCCTACACAAGGCCGTGCAGCTACTCAGATTTTATGATTGTTGAAAAACACATCAGCCTTAAAGTTAATGCTTTTTTTAATTGCATTCATTGAAGGTGTGGTAAAAGCTCAATTGTTTATTTTAAAAGGCAAGCTTTTTTTCGGCACACATAAATCAGTGGGCGTAAAAAGAATTGTGGGCCGAAACTTTATGATTTATATGGCCAATAAATTGGAAATCAGAGAGATTTATTTATACAAATGAAAATGAAAAATAGACGAGCACTTGAAAGACTTGCCATAAACTATACATTGATGTTGAAAGTTTTGACAGCAGCACAGACACACAGATAACATAAAAACTAAAGTCATATGCGTGAATCTCTCATTACTCATACGTCACGTGGGCGTCTGGCAGAAATGTTGTTGGTGTTGTCATAAAAGTCAAGGTATGTTAAAAATCAAAAGTTTCTGTCATGTAAATGCAGGTCAAAAGCCAACGAATGTTTTGCACCTCGCTACCTTTTTAATATGGGGCTGCACTTTGCAATGTGTGCCACATAAAAAGATTTTGAACAATGTTGGTGCTGTTGCATATACAAAAATTGCTGCTCGACAATATGTAACGCAAACCAAAATACTCATACATTTGCTGTTTTATGTCTGGACTTGTGAGTTTTATGATCACACACACACACGCCCCGCATTCAGCATTCTCACTTGGCAACACGCACGCAATTTGTGCTATGTGCAAGCTGATGAGTTTTTTTCTTGCTTCCCCATCGCACTACACTTTGGTGTAGGCGCTCTTTTATTGCTAATTTCTGTTATTGCCTTGCGTGCGGCCTGTGCACACTCGTAAAAATATTTTTATTAGCACAGTACGGTAGCCAACCAACACCCCACCCTATACATGTCAAGGCATATAAACGCTTCCGAAAGTGTTTGCTCGAAAATGTATGCTATGATATTTGACGTATAGCTCAGCTTTTAGATTAGTATTGACTGTCAGCTCGCCTAATGACCGTTTTATATAAATGTATGTATGTTGAAGCACACCTCTTTAGTTAACGCTCCTTTTGGCGAACCCCTAAACAAATTTGGCTTTATTCAGTGCCTTGCTAAGTGTCTTCAACTTGTCGCCTGGGCATCGTTAAATTCAAGTGTTGCCAGGCTGAAATTTAGATCTCTTCTGTCTCTTCACCAACTTGGCAGCACTTTTATGACTAATGCCAGTTATTAACCAAATTTGTCTGCTTGAGTTTAGTAAATACCTTTATAAACATGCAGCATTATCAACAGCTACACAACGCTTATGGTTTTATGCACACAAATGCAGCAGCGTTTACCATTATTCAACCCCTTTATACCTTACCTTGTACACTTCAGGTCTCCCTCGTTTCCACTGCCAACAATTCATTTCTGTTCACATTTTGTAGCTGTTGCTTGAGTGCTTGCTGCAATTTACCCAAACGATAAGCGAACTCACTACTAAGTGTATGTATGTGTGTGTGTATTCATGTGTGCATTCAGTTGCAAGTGTCAATAGGACCAGATGCGTACCTAGTTGAAAGAGTCGCTCAACTCTTTCGTCCGGTTCCGCTTGATTGCAGCTACACACATTTTGTGCTAGAAATTCTCTGATCGTTACTGTTGACTCATACGCCCAGTGATTTGCTTTGTTTCGCCCGGCTGCTCGTATCCGGTTTACTGCACCCGCAACTTAATCGACCACTCAAAACACCAACGCAACGAAACTTTTGCGTCGCGAATATTTGGCACTGGCTGAAGATTTGGGTGCGAAAAGTTGCGTGTGCGACAAAAAACTTTTTTTGCATGTCGACTAGTTGCATGTTTCTGTACAATATGAGAGGAATATGTAATTCTAAATTTGTGTAGTTATTTACAAGAGTTACGCGAAAATGTCTTTGCCTAATTAGATTTAGAATAAAATTATTATTTGTTTCTAAGAAAAAGATTTAATATGCTTTAATATCTGTAATAACTAAATAATAGTTAGGTTAGCTAAGATAGTAAAGTTAGTTAAAATTCAAATAAAATTAGTTTAAAAATACGGACCTTTTAGAAAACTCTCACTTTCTTAAAATCGATATTTTAATTTTAAGGAGTATATATTTTATTTAAAAGTATATATAGCTATAATCTATAGACAGGCTTCTTGCTTTTTTGTAACGACTTTTGCATTTAATTAAACACTGTTAACTAAAATCTTATTTATTTCTATGTGCTTTCATTAACAACTACTATTTAATTAGAAACACATTGAAATATATATTTATAGCATGTCTGTTTGCCATAAACAAATTGTAATAAAACTTAATTGCATACTTTTGGGCGCGTAAATTAAATTGCTTGGCCATCCACAAGTCTGTTTGTTGGAAATCTGATTAAAATAACAAAATGAATAAATAGTGAATGGGCTAAGCTCACAATTGGTTGACCTACTGAATTGTCCGCAAAACCAATTAAAATTCAGCTCAAACGAGCTGTAAAACACAAAAATATGCGCGAGTGCATTGAAGCGTTAGTAGGAAAAACACCCACACACACACATTTACATAAGTATGCATTGCCGTGATTTAAGTGCTGACTTAAAGCCATTCGGTATGCTCTCAAGTTGAAAGCCAGTCAAAACTAATTGCAACATTTTTGTCGTGTTTTGCAGGAACGTTCGGTTTTTTATGCAGCAGCCAAGCAATGGTTGAAAGCAGCAACAGCAGCGGTGGCAGCAGCAGCAGCAGTGCTGCGGAAAGTGGACCCGACTTTGATGCTTTACGTGCAGCATGTCAAGTGCGTTTGAATGGCAGCCACCCGGTGGCAGGTATATCAACTTGCAACACACTTAAATACACATACCATTTGAATCAACAACTTAACGTCTAGGCTCCTACTGTGGCGGCACCTTTGATGGCTGGCTCTGTTGGCCCGACACTGCTGCCGGCACCTCCGCCTATGAGCTGTGTCCGGACTTCATCACCGGCTTTGATCCGGCGCGTAAGTGCTTCAATTTTGTTTTTTATTGAATTCCACATGGACAACATCCGGGTTTGGACATTTTTCGTTTTTTTAAAGGGATTCTAGACTCATGCAGACCAAATGAAGCCAAGTATAGAAATTCGTAAAATTGAATTTATTAAATACAAAATAAGTGACGCAGTCACATTTCAGGCACACAAGATTAAAACGGAAACGGAAATGAGACATGCCCAGCCTAATGAAGGCTCACAGACCCAACTCAACAACCGCAGGCTAAATAAACACACACAAGCACACATGCGTTAAAAAAAAGACCGCAAACCAGGTGGGGTTTGCTAATTGGCCGCATCCCCTTGTGTAAAGTCAACTCTTGGGCCGCGTTTCCGTTTCCGCTGCTCTTGTGCTGTAAAGCTTGTGTATTTTAATTTATCATCTTTTCGCCTCGCTTATTAAAAAAAAAATTGCTGGCAAATAAATTATTTATCATTTTTGCCTCAGCTCTGATTTTAAGTACACACGTATGCTCTGATTGTGTGGTTATTGGTGTGTGCTCAAGCATGAAACAGCATCTGTTCAGCGCCATTAAAGTACCTCCTTGCATGGTTGTTGCAACTTCTACCTCACAAATATTTGTACATACGCTTGTAGTCGAGTGCCTTTGAGCTGAGGTAGCTCCTGATGTTTGATTTTCCTATTGGTTGGAAATCAATAACTGAACTTTTGTTGCAAATTAAGTTGAAAAATCAGCTATATATCATAGCTGAGCATTGTTCAAAGTTTTGAAAGTATCTACAAACAAATTGTACAGCCAAGTTGTAGAACAATATGTTTTTGGACAAAGGCTCGGCTTGCAACAAAGCTAACGAGATTATCAGAAAGATCCACTAACTACTAAGGAATTATACATCAAAAATTGGGGAGCGGCTTTTAAAAAGCAATATTTCAGTATTAATATTCGAAATTATATTATTTTACCCATTTTCTTGTACAAATTTAAGTGCAATAACACTTTAATCAACTTTTTAATATTAATGCATCAGATTTTTACTTATAACCCCATAATTTATTTTTAATTTGTCCCTTTACAACTCCCCACTCATTATTAACCTTTGGTATTTAATACTTTCTATGATAAATTATTAATAACAAGCACTTAAATCAACTCAGAAAAAAACACATCATATATATTATAAAAAAATAAATAAATTTTTTTCGCGTGTCAAAACAAAAACCGCAAAATGTACACAAGTGC
Organism: Scaptomyza reducta; assembly: GCA_035044485.1. NCBI lineage: Eukaryota > Metazoa > Arthropoda > Insecta > Diptera > Drosophilidae > Scaptomyza > Scaptomyza reducta. Next base: position 3,580,639 of record JAWNNV010000613.1, read on the forward strand.
AACCGCTTCAGCGGATCAACAAAATTAAGCAGCAGCTTCATAAGTCAGCCATGCGTAATTAACTGTTGTTAGCTTGAGGATATTTTGTGATGTCTGTTTATGTTAGGCATCAGATAGAGCAACAGCGTTGCGTATAATTTGGCAAAAAATAATAAGAACGACTTGGGCAAAGGGAATGCAATTGCTTATGCAAGGAAAACAAAAATAAAAAGATACTTTTGCATAAAAAGCTTCCCCCAAAACTGATAGACAAGCAAAGCGATGACCATTAAATAATCATAATTAAGTGCTGTGAGGCAATTTTGTGTGGCATAAATCATGTAGCATGTCAATTTTTGCATGAAACAAGGCGTGCCCCACGCCCAACACGAAAGTTGAATGACATTTTTGTGTGCTGTTTGTGCCAAAGTAGAAAACAAACTGGCATAGAAAATATGACATGAAGCCGAGTGGTGGGGGTGAATAACAATAAGTAAATGTTGCGTTCACTACATTTTGGCTTATGAGTGTTTTTTTTTTTTTTTTTGGCCGAGACAGAGCTAGAATGTTGCCGCGCCTCGGGGTCGCCAGCGTGTAGCTTGTATACAAGATTATGTGCTTTGCACTGTGCCACCATTAAATTTAATGTCACTTCCGTTTGCCGGATGTGGTTAAACTTGGTAGCAACAGCAGCCATACACTGAGCAAAACCACACAAGTACATTTCGCCACTTGCATTATAATAAGAAATGTTGCCAAATTTTAAAACAAATTAAAAACTAAACTTTTGGGCAGACCAAAATGGATTGGTCCAACTTGATCATTTATGTTTATAAACAAATTTAAAAAGGAAATTTTATTTGACTAAATGAACAACAATAAGTAGACCCGTTTATATTTGTTTCTTACTTTATTGCCCAATGAAAACCGCTTTTATAATACTTTTTAGAAATTCCTTAAAAAATGGAGCGTTTCTTCAAAATAAAATGATTTTCATTGGAATATCTTAATCAAATCAGTATAATTGTCAAATACGTCTTCAACGAAACATACGTCTCAGTGTAACCACATTTATTGTCTCACTGTCGACTTATTTGCCACACACACGTATACGTGATTTTTTGACTCTGCGTGCCAACTGGCGATAAAAAGCAAAGGGATAGAAAGAGACAGACGGAGCGAGTGTTGCAAAACTTCACCTGCTAAATTCTCAGCCACACTGCGGCATCTAAACTCGTTTCCTGCCCCATTGACCAAAAAAAAAAAAAAAAACTCGATTTAATGGCTCCCCCAACAACATCAGTTGCTATCGCTGGAAGTGTCTCGCAAAGTGGTACTTTTTAACAAGTTCGATAACAGTTTAACAATAGCACGAAAATTGCATAAGTTAACTTCGTTTTGAGCATTCCACATGCTGCAGGAGGCACTTGGAAACTTGTCCAGGAATCTCATGTCTTATAGTCGTTTTTATGACCAATTTCAATTTAAAGTTCAACTGGCAGCTTAGTTGAGACATTTTAATGATTGCTATTTGTGCTCCCTCTTTTGAAAGTCGTAAACAGTTGCAAGTAGAAAGCGGAAAAGCTTTTAAAAATTGTTCGGTTTTATGTTAAATAAATATATAAACCCACAATAACTACTAATTTATGTATAACATGCAGTCCAAGTACATTAGATGCGGTCAAATCGATAACGTGGCGTATAAGCAATCAACATATAAATGCATCAGCAAGTTGGCTAATCGAAAAGTTAATTAAACTGTAATTTTCTATAATAACACACACACATACTAGCACCAATAATGAATTTATCAATTGGATCCAGTTTTAGTAATTATAAATATTGGTTGATTTTACAGGATATGCGCACAAGGAGTGTGGCGATGATGGTGAATGGTTCAAGCACCCGTTGACCAATAAAACCTGGTCGAATTATACCACCTGCGTGAATTTAGATGATTTGGCGGTAAGTAAACAGTTACAAATTAACTTTTAAATAATGCTTTATTTACTTGCTTACTTTTACAGCGCAATCACAATGTGAACTTGATCTATGAGGTCGGCTACACCATCTCCCTGTTGGCCATACTTCTCTCGCTGACCATCTTGGGCTACTTCAAGTAAGATTCAACCCCCCGCACACACACACACACAAACATACATACACTGCATTAATTAGCTGCAGTCGTAATTAATAGTACTTATGTCCTTCTTGTCCTCTTGACGTACGGATGGATCCATCATCCTCTCCTTTTCGTTTCTTTTCTGCTACGTTGTGGCATCTGGCCATCTGATGGAAAACCACTCAAGGCTAATGAGACACCATTTGCCATTGGGGATTATAGCCGCTGTGCGCTTGGCGCCAAATTTCATTGCTAAACAAACGATGCCAAATGCGTTTAATCAACTGTCAACCTGGGTGTGTGTATGTGTGTGTGTGTGTGTGTTTGGCAGTACTTATTTATGTTCATTGCACTCTCTTACTTAATCTTACGCCCATTTAATTTGCCACACTTGACGTCGGAAATGAGAAAATATTTGCTTTCTTATTCCGCCGTCAACATTCACCTCCCCTCTGCCAGACGTTACTGCGTTGCACGTCAACTGTGCATTAGTTTGTGTGTCTGCTCCTTCAAGCAGGATATCGATTAATTTCCACTTGTCTGCAACACAATTGGTGCTCTTAATTAGTTTATTATCAGCAAAGGCAACAGACCAGATAAATACAAAATGAGACAGCTTTACATTGGCTCAAGCGTTTTATGTTGTGTGCAAAGGACAAATAAAATTTATCACAGAATGTCGATGATGGGAATTTTCGATTAGACATATCTCATTCCATCTGTCAATTAGACTGTGTTTTTTCCTCAAATAACAAAATGGTCTTCAGAATACTAGAAAAGTTTTTTATTGATTCTGACCACACCCTCTGAAAGATGTTTTCTTAAGCTCTTTTCCACTATCGGTCATGTCTCGAAAGCGAAACAACGCAGTTTTTTGTGTGCTTCGAAATGTCAACTTTTGTACCGAGAAATTTTTTCTCGTAAACTTTTACCTCATTGCTTAAACATGAGGGCCCAATGTGGTTTGCAAGGTTTAAAAGTGTCAATTTTGTTTTAGAAGTCGAAGTTTGGGGATGTAAAATTTGAGAAAACTTTTGATGCATATCCACCACAAAGATTTATTATTATTATAATTATTATTAATTAATTAAATTTATTTGCAAAAAATGATGTTGTCAAAATGTCAATTTGCCTAACAATCGTTTAAGTAAGGCAAAATTGCAGTCACATGCTTTGCCAACTGCAATGCAAACTCGGAGAAAATTAATTCAGAAAAATATTTGCATGACATGCATAAATTTGACTCGCATCCGAAATAATTTCATTAATATGCATTCTGTTTCCTTTGGCCACTGGCCAAAAATTGGCAAATGCAGCACAAGGCATGCACAAATTGAACTGAACCAAAAAGCTCGTGCGGTCAGTGTTGGCACTGCACTGAACTTTTGACATACACACACATAGATACATACATACTTACGTACATACGTACACCCTGCATCCTTTGCTGATTTGACGTCCCCTTGTTGCCGTGTGAAATGCAAATAAATGTGTTGTTGCCAAAATATAAATATTTGCAAAATCAAATAAACAACTTTTCATTTGAAATCATTTTTCGGGAAAAACAAAAAACTTATATGAAATAAACTAGAAGAATGATTGAGTTAATTTTACCCTATTCGTTTTATAGCAATATCACAACAAATATATGTTTGCAAGTATTTATTCAAGTACAGAAAAATGCAAGAAAACTTAAAAAAGCCTACACCGAAAACTTAACAGAGTTTAACTTATAGCTATTCGATATTATCTAGAAGAAATAATGTCTTAGAATGATATTTTAAATACACTATTTCATATATATGTTGTGGAATTCTAATAAATAATTCAGTACTAAAGTTGATGAGAATTCGGTTTGACAAAGTAATAAAATATTCTTTATTTGAAACAGAAAAATGATGTGCTTCATGTGAATGTTGATTACGAATTACGAATATCTAAGCCCACTTTACCACAGTGTATTTTGTAATTAAATTCTTGCTTTTAGTAACAAAATTAAGTTTGTATCTCCAAATGTAGATCATTGAAATGCGCCCGCATCACGTTGCACATGAATCTGTTTAGTTCGTTTGCGGTCAACAGTTCGCTATGGCTCATTTGGTATCTGGTGGTGGTGCCCAACTCGGAGCTAGTCCAACTCAGTCCGGTAAGCAAACAAACACACACACACACACGTACGCAATTTGAAACTCAAAACCAACTCACAACTTGGTTTGTTTTTGCTTTTGTTATTGTTGCAGGGATATTGCGTGGCATTGCATATACTACTGCACTATTTTCTGCTGACCAACTACTCGTGGATGCTGTGCGAGGGATTTTACCTACACACTGTGCTGGTCGCAGCGTTCATATCGGAGAAAAAACTGGTCAAATGGCTGATTGCCTTTGGCTGGTGCTCGCCAGCCATTGTCATATTCATCTATGGACTGGCTCGCGGCCTCTCAGGTAGCCGGGAGCAGAATCTGCAGTAAGTGCATCAACATGATGTCATCCCGTATGTTGATGCATGTGTGTGAGCTAAATGGATTGTGCACACGCACACTCAAACAGACACACACACACATGCACGACGCTTGGCAAATCAATTGTGAAACCAGCTCGTGTGCACTTCATTAGATTAGAAAACATCTCGCTATTGTTTTACTTTGTCTTTTCTGCAGCTGCTGGATGACGGACACGGACTTTAATTACATTCTGATAGTGCCCGTTTGCATTTCCATATTCTTCAATCTACTGTTCCTCTGCAACATTGTGCGCGTCGTCCTGCTCAAGCTGAAAGCCCCGGCCAGCATTCAGGGCAGTTGCGGACCCTCGCGCACAGTCCTCCAGGCATTTCGGTATGTTATCAGGGTGAAAACATTGCGCGAGCATTAACTTAAAAGACTTTCAATTCAATAATAATATATATAATTTGGGTCGGCCAAACCTAAACACATACCACACATATAAAACAGAGCCCGGCCCGCAGGTCATACGCATAATAAACTTGTTTTTCTTTGCTTTGTTCTGTTCGCTTCGCAACTTGCTACGCTTCTTTCGCGAGTTTTGTTTTGCTTCATTTTAAATTTAAAAATACGCATACGCCGCGTTGACTTGCATTTTAATACGCTCGTCAACAACGAATTATACACAAGTTTAAGTATTATAACACAGCTCAGTCCTCTCGCATTCTATCCTCCTCTGTCACTCTCTCCTCTCTCTCTCTCTCTCTCTTTGTCACTCTTTAATTCATTTTCTGATTCCCCGATGTGTTATTTTGCAGGGCAACGCTGCTGCTTGTGCCGCTGCTTGGCCTCCAGTATATGTTAACGCCATTTCGTCCTGCCCAAGAGCATCCCTGGGAGTATACATACCAGGTCATCTCGGCATTTACAGCCTCATTTCAAGTAAGTAATTCTCTGTTTTTTTTCCCCCACATTCCGAATACCTCGCACAACATTGAATTAGTTTTTGTTAGCTGGCAAAGTTTAGCTGAACCATGACACTACGAACGATTAAGGCCAAACTTTTACTAAAAACGATTTTTTGTTATCATTTATTGTTCTAAAGTTTGTCATTTGCAACATTGTTTATTAACTCTTAAACAAAAACGAATACGGATTTGTTCACCCAAAAATTCGTAAGGAAAAATTGAATATCATGAAAACGTTTTCCGTTTTATTGAAATATTTCTTTAAGTTCCTTGATGTTGTCACTTTTTGTTATATGCCTTAAAGTCTGATACCCAAAAACATAGGGCATTTTCTAGATTATCATAATATTTTTATTGAAACTTTTAATATTGTTTTATGAGTTTGTACAGGTGGAACATTTTACGAGCGCTGTTTGTAATATATGTAAATGTTCTCAACTGCTTGGAGTAAAACTTAAATCTAAACGCTTGAAATAGGATCTCTCCACCCGCTGCCCTTGCTCTTCTGTTCATGCGTATTGAGGGGTCGAGGAATATGCACATTTAATTGGCTTAAAATTGGATTGATTTTATCAACCGAAACTTACCATAATATATGCAAATAAGCTCAAAATCATGTCAGATCTTGTTTATTGGAAAAAAATCACAACCAAAAACAAGTAAGAAGGCTCTAGTCGAGAAATCCCGACTAGACTATACCCCTAACCCTATACTTTACGCATACAGTCAGTGCTTGTGCATTGAAACAAACTTGTACTGCGCGGGGATTAGGCGAATTATGTACCAAATCTGGAGTCTCTAGCTCTTATAGTCTCTGAGATCGACGCGTTCATACATACGGACGGACAGACGGACATGGCTATATCGACTCGGCTGTTGATGCTGATCAAGAATATATATACTTTATGGGTTCGGAGATGCTTCCTTCCGCCTGTTACATACTTTTGCACAAAACCATTATAGCCTTGTTACCCATTTTCAATGGGTTCAGGGTATAAAAACAAAACAACCATCTTGTTTTTATTGGTGTAACGCCAAGGGCTAAATTATTAAGATTCCAGGCACATGCTCCCAAACTGCTCAAAAGCAGTCAGCTCTCAGTTCATTTAACTGCGGCCAAGTCGAGGCTGAGGCTAAAAAGCGGTGTTGGGGTTTGGGAGTGAAATCAATATACAAACGCAATATGCAAAAATGTTACTTTGGTATTTACTTAGATATTTTCATCAACGTGCATATTAAATTGGTTACAAAAGAAAAACGCTGAGATACAAAAGAAGACAGAACTCTGTCAACAACTCGAGCATGAAACGCACAGCCAGTTAAAGGAAAAGCACGAGCTGAACGAAAGTAAAATCAGGGCAAAAGCATTTTACTAAAAAGGCGAGCGAATGCGAGCGATGCTTAAACGCATAAAACCAAATCGACCTGCAACTCATTTTCATCTGCTTTTTTAACGCAAAACTATATAAAAAGGAGTTGAACAAATTGCTGGCAAATATAATAAAAACGTCAAAAACAGCATAATTCCAATGTCTGCGGTTGTTGTGCAGTGCACATAGTATATTCGAAATTGTCATGTCTTTTGGGTCGCCTGGGGGCGTCGAATTGTGCGCTGCACTTAATCTACGTTGTAACTGTAACAACAATTGCAGGGGCAAAAGACCAGCAAGATAAAAGCTGCTCAAGGCATTCGCTCGGCTTGGGAATATTCATACACACAATGGATCTCATTTAAGTGTATCTTTTACGATCATTATTAAAAGTTAGAAGTAACCTTAATTATAATATTATACACGGTTACAATAACTTATAAGGGTAAAGAAGTAAACGGTAAAGAGTAGGAAAATGGTAAACAAAAATCCCTCCAAAAAGCTGAGAAAGTTAACTGAACTTTATGATAACATAGTATAACTTTTTTTTTGTCCACAAGGTTATGCCGATACAGAATCTTTTCTGTCTACTTGTTTGGTAGGCGAAATACGACAAACCCGAGTGACAAATGCAAAAGAAAAATACTTATTGCCAATTGTTTTTAAAGCCGGTAAGCAGAAACTTTTTATTGTTGTTGTTTGTGATGCTGCTTCACAAATTGCAAAGTTTTCCCTCAACAACAGACAACGAGAGGTACGAGAGGCACTTGTTCCATTGCACGGATATAATTTGAAATTATTATGCCAACTGCAGAGTACGAAGGCTCATAAAAGATTGGGTAAAACTTTTAAGCTCCATAAAATAACAAAAAAATAAATAAATATATTTCGCAGACTGCATTATATTGTTTTTTGTAAACAAGGGGATAGAGCGTTCTAGTTTTAAGATATTTGCCGCACAGTCCTCGAACAAAGTATATGCAAAAAACTTGTCATACAAAAAAAGTCATGAAGTGGAATAAACACGAATAATTGTTTTTAGATTTCTTGTCAATTGGTTTCATTTGCTTTGCCTTCGAAAATTTAAGCTTAAATACTTTCGTTTCATTCTAACTTTTAGGTAAGCAATTAAAGATAATTTTTTTATTAAGTAGCTGCATTACAACAAATCTTTTTGAACTGTGCTTATGTGTGAGTAAAATGCATCACTGTCCTTGGAGCACACAAACAAAGATAAATTCTCATGACAATTTATTATGACAGCAATGCAAGCAATGAACAGGATTGCCTCTTCATATCTCTGGGCAGCAGTGCAATGAGAGCCAAAGTTCATAACAAACAACAACAAGAACTGTAATTTCATTTACTGGCCAGACACTCCTAGCTTCACTCATTCGTTTGGCTAACCAAATGCCTCAGCTGGAATTTTAATAGACTTCAAGACTCATTTGAGCTTAGAGAAACATGAATCGCCTTAACCCGTCTTTCTTCTGTTGTTTGTATTTCTACATATTTAAAACGTCATATGTTCTATAGAGAAGGAGCGAGATAGATAAAGACTATGTCCAAAACGAAAGCACCAGAAAGTTACCACTTTGACTGTCTACTTTGCTAATTAGTTTTGCAAACTGTTTGCACTTTCGTCTCCAACTCTCGCCAACTACACAAGTAGAATTAGCTAGTCATCGTGTGTGCTTTTTTGCTACGGGCTAAGAGGTGCATGTCATGCAAATCAGTTCGGAATACGAGTTCTTGTACTTCTTATAACAAAGAAACTTTCTACTCTTTTTCTTCTGTGTTTCTTGCCAACTTTAATGCTGGCAGCGTATAGTAATGACAAACATCAGGCTGAATAATAACTAGCTAAATATTATTCAACCTACTTAAAGTCAGCTTAGCTGCCGGAATAATTAGACTCAAAGCTGGGTGGATAAAAGTGAGAGGGAGACGGCAAAATCCCAGAGAAAATCTTTATAAATGCGCAACCAACGCACAAACCATGACAACAAAGCACAATAAATTAAATATATACCAACAAAAACACAGAGCCGACATAGAACTACACTATTTGTTAGCTATCGCGTTGTTATTTTGTATAGACAAATAATAATGAAAACAAGCTTTATCAGAATATTAAATTGTTTTTTCCATTAGGCAAAACTGAGAATATTTGAATAAATCTTTCTAAGAAAATATAGCTATTAATATCTTTTGTTGCAAAAAGTGTAGAAATTATTTTCTTTGAAGACACAAATCTTTTGTGTTACACTGCTTATATTATAACTTAGATTTAATCATGAGTCGGCAATATAGCATTATGACAAATTCATATTTTGGTGTATAAGCATGTTTACAAAGCTAACGCATTCAATCATATTCTAGCATGATTTAAGTTTTTATATATTAAAGAACAATTGAGTTCTTGAAATATATTTACAGTCTTTTTTCTTCATTTAATAAACTGAATGCTCTAAAATACGAACTATACCCAGTTTAAGCTGTCAACATACTCATTATATATGTGAATCATTGCGTATAAAAATTGAATGCCATTTGGAATGTTTCAATTTGGGAACAGGTTGCTTTACAGTACCGCATAGCGTATTGAATAAATATTCTATTTCGTACGTAAGATAGTAATATACGTACTTGTGTATGTATGTTGATTGAGTTTGGAACAGAAACTAGTAGAACGTGTGCATTGGCAATCAAATGAAGCCTTTTTGCCAATTTCATTTATATGCAAGCAATGTGTGAATGAGGATTCCAAAAAAGACAGTCCCATGCACGTACACAACTATGCCATAAATACGCACACAAAATGCCAACCACTCAAACAGGCTAAAGACAACCGACGAAAGACAACTTACTTATACAGAGACATTCGGAGTTACCGAGAAAGGTTGGGGAATGAATTGGCAACTGTTTGGGCCGGGCATGAAATGGCAAATAAACAAAATTGCATTACACTTAAGGTTTGCTTCACACAGCCGACGCGAAAAAAAATCCAACAAGCACAATTGCGACGACAATTTCCACTGATAATAATTCTCTTACACTTATCTCACTGGCCTTGAATTTTATTTTATTTCGCAGGGTCTGTGCGTGGCCACATTGTTTTGCTTCTTCAATGGCGAGGTGATTGCGCAAGTGAAGCGCAAATGGAGGACGCTCTGTTTTAGTAATAGACCACGCACCAATTCCTATACAGCAACTCAGGTCTCGGTAAGATTTCATATGAGCTTCACATGCTTCTTGCCTTTTCTTTAGTTTAATACATATATATATATTCAGTACGGGCTACGGCGCGTATGAGTAATGCAAGCTAATGTATGCAAATAAATGAAAATACTACTCACAAAATGCACGCACGCATAATTGGCATAGACACACTCTCACTAACACTGTGGCTTGCTGCATGTTTAGCATGCATACGCCATGTTGTATAACATTCAAATTGCACAAAGCTAGAAAAAAACAAAAAATTAATGCATGAAATATGCAACGCACCCTTTTCCAACCTGCCAACCACACCATGATAGCAAATTGTCAGTTCTTTTGATTGTAGTTCGTGCGCTGCGGTCCGCCAGTGCCTGGCGAGGAAAAGGTATGACTAAAGGATATGTCCTCATCGGCGAAACGACGCGCCTCCTCAGCGCCCCACCACCAACAACACCATCAGCAGCAGCAACTGGAACAGCGAGCACGCAGCCAAAGCATGGCATTGACAGCTCACACGAACAACACGATTAGAACTACAACGAGCAGCTCGTCCAGCTTTCTTGATGGTTGGCGGCACAAGCTGCGCTTCCAGCGGCGCCCACACATGGACAATGCCCACCAGCGGCAGCCGCTCATGGAGGAAACGCCAGCAGCAGTCAACATACAAGCGGAGGCAGTTAAACCAATACTGATGACGACAATAGCTGAAGATGCAGCCGAAACAGCAGCAACATCCACAAATGGAACAGGAACCGGCATTGTCATTGTCAGCATGAATACAAACACGAATGCTGACCAACATAGCATAGCCGATGAGGCGCTTTAAGCTGCCCCAGAACACACACACACACAAACACTTTTACTGCTACATTAAACAAAGTCACAAAGCTTGGAACAAAATCTCATAGTCATAAGCCAACTTTTAAGCTAGCTACCCGCCCAAATTAGATACAACTCTAAACAACTGTATACCAAACTAGTGAAAAGCACCCCACCAACTATATATCAAAGTTGCCCAGGCCCCAGCCAGTGTTAAAATATAACATATACATATAGCTAAATATCAGAGCAAAGTTGCATTTCCCAAAAGTTTATAAAGGCTAAATTTAAACTCGTTGTGCAGCATTATACAAATATTACCATTCAAATTTTGTTTTGTATTTCAATGTTGGCAGCAATTTTACAAATGTATTTGTGTAAAATAACTTTTACTTGGAGTACAGAACTTACACTATAAGATATATATATTCCCTTGTTAGACTTATCCCAAAGCGTTTGCTGCATCAAAAGTTAGAAAAATTGTTTTAAAACCGAAATGCAACTTGTATTTAGTTTAATGCATAAATATATAGAAACATATTTATCGATTATATGATTATTAAGAATTTATGTGGATATCCAATATCATTGTTGTATTTAAGTGTTATGTGTCCGTAACTTAACATATTTATATGAATAACGCATCTGTGGCTATAAATATATATGTATATGTACGTGTTAAGCTGAGCTTTCAAGCATTTCTTTACTTAAGCGCTTTATGTTTTTCGCCATTTTAGATGAATGCTTTCAAATCTGTGTATATGATATAAATAAATTATAAAATGTATGTGAATTATAAATAGAAGCAATGATTTTCTTGATGTTTCGGTTATTTTGAAACTCTTTTAAAGAGTTGATGTTAATTATAATTGATAGTAATTATAAAGCCGCAACATTAAAATGCGCATTCCGTAACATTGTTGGTGAGGTAAGTATTATTAGGTACAAAGCAGATACCAAAAGTCTGTTAATTAGCCAACTTTTGCGCTTCAGCTGCCATTTTATAAAATGAGCTCGGGACCAACAATGACCGTCCATCCTTCCCAAGCCGTTGATGAATGCGAGTGCCAAAGCGAATGCGAAGTGACCTTGAGGCGCTCAACAGTCCGGCAAAGCTGCGTTGTATTGTACTTGCAACAGGATGATAAATTCCGTTGGCTCGTCCTTTGTTCATTGGCGTGCTAATTTGGTCGACAACGCAACACTAACCACAATAACATCAACAAGAGAAGTAGAAGGTAGCAGGAGTAGGTGGCGAATGAGAAGTTGTCAACATTTTGTTTGACATTTTTTGAAACTTATTTGTACTTAAGTTGACTTTTGTTTTGTTTTATCACGTTGCCGTTGGCATTTCGCAGCCAGCCACACTCTCTCTCTCTATCTTATACTGTGTTAATGTGGCCTTAATGATGTTGCCAATTGTGTGGCAGGTGGCCATGCCTTGCCTGCCGCATGTTGCAGCTTAATGCACGAGCAGCTGTGCTGTGGTGCCCCATGCTATATGCATATAAAGCAATGCGTTAAGTGCCATTTTATTGCCACTGAAAACACTCTTGTACACTCAAAAAAAAAACTGGAAAAAAACAAACAGAAATCTGTGCTATATTTAAGCAGCATATTAAGTGAGTCACAGATTATATGCATCTTATGCAAGAAATAAATGTTTTTCAAAATGATTCTAGTATTTGTATTATGCCAAAAATGTTAACATTTAGCATCTAACGATAAGAATTATAATTAATTAATTAATTAATATATAAAACTTAATAAACGTGTGGACTTGAGAAGAAAGAAATTTACTTCGGAAAGACATTTTTTACAACTATGAACGCTCTGGCCGAGTAAGTTCGACTAGTCGATACCCTAAACCCTAGATCTTACCTACCTATGCAGCAATGGTTAACTACTAAACTTCAATATCCATATATCCACTGTCAAATTTGCACTATTTGGTGTATAGTTTCAAACGCCTTTTCCAAGGTTTCATAATTCAAGATTTTATTGTTATCGATTCTATGTGTATATATCGGAAACAGAAAAAGTTATCGAAAGTATAAAACAAACTTGTACTACGTAGGGCTTAGACGGGCTTATGTTCCAATGTTCCGGGAATCGACTCGGCCTTGGACGCTGATCAAGAATATATATACTTTATGGAGTCGGAGATGCTTCCTGTTCCTATCTGTTATATTCTTTTGCCCAAAACCATTATACCCTTTTTACCCATTTTCAATGGTTTTAGAGTATAAAAAAGGTTGCTTACTTATACTCAGTTATTTTTGTTTGAGACAATTTTTGGTGAAGGACATTTTTAGGGTTTGATTGTAAGTTTAAGTTATCGTAAGAAGATATCAAAATCAAATCAAATTCTAGTTATCATTGTCAAATGTGAATATAATGTAAAAATATAAATATATATATAAATATAAAAATAAAAATATATAAAAACTTAAATTTTTAAAACTAACTCAAACTTTATTATTATTGGCAGTGTGTGTGTTTTATACATTTTATTTTTGTTTTGTATCCATGTTGAAAATGGTTCGCGCCGTCAGAGCTCATAAAACTGGAGGTGAGTAATTTAAAGACAGTCAGGAAAAACTTTGTCCATCAAAGCTGTAGCAAACAGTAAATGAGTTGTTTAATTGCGTATGTGCTTGTGTGTGTGTGTAAGTATCTAGGTGAGTGTGTCGATTTGTGTGCATGAGTGTGTTAGATAAGTGCTTGACAAGTCTTAGGCGCCAACAGCTATGAAAAACACATTTCCAGCACAAGCAGAATTTTCTTTTTTGTGCAAATACTCAAGCAGAGAGTTTACAAAGGATAATGCACTTGAGAAAACACTTAAGGCAACCTGAACTGGACACCTTAAAGTAATAGAATCGGGTATCCACTCATGTACTTTTGCGACTGCAACTACTTCAACACATGCTCAAAACACACACTTAAAAAGTAGCCTGGGGAAACTACACATAAAATTTTGTTTGAGCAAATGGGAATGAAGGTACACTATGTGGAGACCAAAGTATAATAATAATAATATAATAATAAGGAGCAAGCTGCTGAAAATTTAAAAAAAAAAAGTTAAATGTGATCAATTTAATGACCATCCTTTGCAATAAAAACCCCAAGCTGAAAAAAAAACATTAAAATAAATTTCAATTGGTTTTTTACTATTCCTTTTAATATAAAGTTTGAAAATAACATGGAAAAAGTTGAACAAACAGTTTTGTGAAAAAAATAACTGAAAATTATTATACGAAGTATAATAAATAATAGTCGCTTTTAATTAAATAACTTTACCAAACAAGTGTTGAAGACTACATATTATTGATGTGTAACTGAGAGTAAAATTGCGCATACGCCGTGTATGCTTTGTCTGGGGATGTTAAGAATAGTTTGTGTGCAGCTGACGTATTTGCATAATGAACTCAATTAAAAGTTGGCTGACTGCCAAGTGCAAAACCACGATACCTAAAACTAATGACGAGCGTGAAAGAGAATGCTTTCGATTAAGTTGTGAGATGTGGAGGACTATGGCGTCTTGTCCTTGCGCAACAGCTCCTGTTTGGCCAACAGCTGGATACGCTGCCCTACGATTCCCAGTGGCTTACTCTGAACCAGATGACAAGTTGATTGCCTGTTTGGCACAAGAAAAAAATACATTAGCGAAACGACTTCAATTGACAGACTGGCTGCACTAAAGAAAACATTTTGTATCTTAAATTAAAACAAATATTATAAATAATAAATTAATTTTTGAAAAACTTATAATAAATGTTTTTTTTGTATGATTTGCAATCTCTTTTCTTAATAATATATTATTATTTGTTCACTTCAGTAAACTGGACAAGAATTTAAAATTGATGTCAACGAATAAATATTTTCCATGATTGAAATGCCCTAGAAATCTTTGAAATTCTTTCACCTTTTTTTTTGAAGTGTTTGAACTCACTTGTATATGATTTTCTCACGATCCGCCCAGGGCCAACTGCGTTCCAGGTTATCCAGCTTGAAGAGCAGCTGCAAAAATGTGACAATGTCATATTATGTTGTGTCCCTAATGAGACGCCACCGCATTGATTGCTTTTTACCTTTTGTGACTCTGTTGCAGAAGCAGCTGCTTGTGTTGTTGTTGTGGTTGTCGTCACCTCAAGTGTCGGCATTGGTGTTGGCGTCGCGACGCGCACCTTTGAAGTGTCAGCGGCATTCTGTGGCGGCGTCTCCAACTGCTGCGGGCTGAGCGTTAAATCACATACGCCCTCAGCATCGTTGATGCGCAGCTTGGGCACATTTCGCAAATTCCATGTATAAGTGGTGCTCAAGAAATCGCTGTCATTCTCATTTTCATTTTCATTCTCATCTCCATCATCTTCAGCATCATCGTCGCTGAAACTGATATTTAATGCCCCCATTTTCCCGGCAACTGGCAGTTTTATGTAGTAAACAGACTTGTGAGTAGCAGCCAAGGCGTTCTCGTTCTCGTTCTCATCTTCGTCTTCGTCCACCTCCCCCTCCCCCTCTTCGTCATCATAGTAGTCGTTATCCTTGTCATTCTCTGGCTCATCACTCAGCTCATTTGTCGCATAATTGACTTCTGATGCATAATCGGATTCTGGCGTCAAATCCTTTAGCTGCTTTGATTGAAATTCTTTTAAAATCTCATCATCGTCTTGCACCTGTACTAGATCTTCCTCCTGCTCGGTGTCAGGCTCATCCTCGCTATCCAAATTCTCCGTTAGCTCATAGTCGAGCGCATCTTCGTCATAAGAGCATTTGCGCTGCATATACGACAGCTCCTCAGAGTTAAAGCTGTGCGCGACGGTTGCCAGCGTTGATGTCAAGATTTTGGGTATTTCAGCTATGGCTGACAGTTTGCGCTGCATTTCCAGCAACCGCATCTCAATGGAACTCGGCAGCACGCGGCCTGAACGAAGATGCTCTGATTTATGGTTTTATAAAGTTTATGATTTTATTTGCAAAAAACACACACATAGGAAAAACGACACACACATAAGATAAAACTACATCTACGTACATGTGCTTAAGATTTATGTACATGAATTTGAAAGCAAGAAAAAAACAAAGCAATGCAGGCGTTAAGGGGTTAAGGTCTCGGAGATGGGAAGGCAAAAAAAAGGTTGGGGGGAGATGCTGCCCATCAATTTGACGATTTGGGTGCAGTGGGCAGAGCCAACAGCATGTTCTCTATGGTGCTGCTGCGCAGCTCCTGATTATCGCCGACCTCCGCAAAAAAGCGCTTAATATTCCGTATAATGCGATGATGCGGCAGCTCCTGCGAATTTGTGGGGATTATCAGGCAAAATAGAGAGAGAGAGAGAACAAGGGTTAAAAACAATTGCTGTTGTTGTTGTTGTTGGCATTCACCTGATCCTCTTCGTCAGAGGACTCGTCCTCGCTCAATTCAATGATCACCTCGTTGCCCTCCTCATCGAGTTGGGTTTTGGTTTTCTTTTTCTTGGGCTTGGGCGGCTCGGGCGGCTCGTGCCACATAATGGGATGCCAACAACGCGAGCCAAGCAATGGGGTTGGGGTGAAGTCTACAAAATACAAAAATTTTCATGTGTGAGTTACAACAAGATGCAAACACACACACATACACACATAGTTCATGCTAGCCGGGGAAGTTGCAACAATTTGGACATGCTAACAATTAATCCGACTAATCCAAACTCACCCTTTGGCGGCGGCATTGGTTTGGGCACACGCATTACAATGTTCTTCTCCTCGCCGGCCTCGTACATGCCCAAGGGATCATCCTCTTCCATGCTGCGAAAAACATTGCATAAGCATTTCGATTTATGTATAGTTTTTTTTTTGGGGTAAGCGGGTCAACCTACTTGCGCAAGAGGAACTGCACCTTCTTGGGCGTTGCGTTAATACGTTCGTGTGACTCGGCCAGTGTCAGCTGCGTTGCGTCCTCCTCGTTTATTTCGAGTATGATGTCGCCCAGACGTATGCCCGATTTGTCAGCTATACCATCGGGTGTCACCTGTTACCAATGGACAATCGTTACTGTCTATCACATCATTTATTATTACTATATGCTGGATGTATATACCCCAAGAAGTCACTCTACGCGTTTGCTTTCATGCAACCGAACGTGGCAGCTGTCGGAGCACAATTGTTCGCCTAGTTCGAGTTTGGGTCAAGCAAAAGACTTTTTCTACTTAAAATCTATATAAAATATATGACAGACAGATACAGATGGATGCGAGTTCGACTATAGATACATTTAGGCATATGTATGAACGAATCTATGTAAGTTTGCTCCGAAAACACAATGAGATACTTGTTGCTTGTGTTTTGAAATTAGCTGCTTTTAAGTGTACCCTACCATCACAACGGTAGAGAACTTCTGTTTGCGTTAAGCATATATACAAACTATATACGAAAGAGTTCATCGAAGTAAATGTATAAATATATAAACCCGCTATTTTAATTACTTATAAAGCTTTTGACGATAGTTAACATGGCCAATCCATATATAAGTCTTAAGTATAAAGCCATAATCGATATATATCAATTTACATAAATAAAATTTATAAAATCATATTCTATTCTTTGTTTTCCTGCCATTTGGTAATCATCAAATTTTATATGTTATTACTTTTGACTAACTATTATGAAGCTATTATAATATTCCATTTAAGTTTTCGTAAACTTCGCCTATGCCCCGCCTATGTAGTGCATGTTAAGTGGCACAATATATATTTGTGCAACTAAACTAGAAAGACAGACGTCAAAACCGAAAGCAATAGGCAGAAACACTGCTAAGACAAATATTGTGCATTCCCTCAGCTCAAGAATAAAAGCAATTGTAACGAGAACACAACTAAATTTCCCACCCCGTCCGCAACCCCTTTCGAACATGCGGCTAGCTCTTTGTCTTCGTCAAGCACACGACAATTTTCGCGCATACGCCCCATCGAACGAGCGCCAGCAAAGTGAAATATTCATTATTTTCGCTGGCTGCGATGATTTCGTCATACACGAATGAATGAATAACTCAAATGGAGACAAAACTGTTGTCGATTTGTATTTGCTTTTGCGATTGTTGTTGGCCGACGACCAGAAATGCGAGAAAAGCACGCAATTTCGAAATGGAAAATTGCAGCTGTCGATTGGAAATTGTGAAGTTGGGCTACGCCAAAAGGAAAACGTTTATGATGCTGACATTATGTTGCGGCAGTTGTTTGAGTTATCAAGCGGGTCCAATCTATTCAACCTACGAACTTATGCATAGTTAACAAAGCGTAAGAAATACCCTTACGCTGTCTCTGCTCCCTTTACACTTACCTGAAAGACAGTTAAGGGCATGTGAAACTCAGCGCCGCCAGTTATCAGAAAACCCCACTTGCTATCATCCTTGGAGTCATAGACATCCGATTCCACATCGAATGCGGGAAAGCCATCCGTATCACCAATGCCGCAGGACACCTTAATAATAGGCGCCTTCTTCTTTGTCTCTGGCATGGAATACAGCATACCAAATGGCTCTGGCATCGTTATACTCTTGTTCTTCTTTTAGTTTTTGTTTTTCCTTTTGATTGTTTATGTTTTTTTTACGCTCGCAGCTCTTTTCGCGACGCTGCTCGTTTTATTTATAAATCTTTTGCGCTCGCTCTTTCTCACTATCCCTCTTTCTCTTTCGCTCTGTATTTTTACACACTTTGATGCAATAGTTTTTTTTTTTGGTTGTGTTTTCGGCGCCTGTCAAAATTCAGCTGCCAAAAAAAAGATAACCCGTGCAATATATATACACAAAATAAGATATTATCTTATTTGTTTTGCCGGCTTTTCACTGTCGGCTGGGAAATGACTTTGCGCAAATGTTTTGTCTAGAGTTTGAACGTTCTTTGCAACAATTTATCTGCGTCGCTTATATAATCAGCATTCACGCATTGCACAATGCATTTAAGCGAATTAGAAACTTTTAATTTTCGATTTTTCTTTTTAATCAGAACTTTACGATTTTTCCAACTCGAAGCTATGTGTGTTACGTTATGACAGAGATTTTATAATCACAAACTTTATAAAAGTAAATGTTTTTTTGTGGATCTTCGCACTTTTCCACAGTTTTCATTGGCTTCCACACGATGGCACACGACTCGGGCAACTAAAACTAAAAGGCAAAAGCATTGCAATAATTTCGAGAAGTTTGCCTTTGTGATGCATTCGCGTTTTTTATAGTTGCCACGCGGCGACGAATGCTGTTTTTCCTTTATTTATATCTTAAAACGTAAGGGGTATATATGTCACGAATAAAAGTAAATAATATATATATATATATATATATATATAATATAATATATATATAATAAAAGTTAAAAGATTTTTAACTGCGTTTTGTTGAAGCAAGCTGAACTTTATAGTTTAACCTTTTTCTATTTATAGTCTACAAAATAGACTTTTATAGATTTCGATTTGTTTTTGAAGGGTGTAGCGCAGTCGTTTCACCCTTTAATATAATTCGTTTCATTTTTGGTCTTCTATTATGTCTTACTGTGCTGAACATTGGGATAGGCCCATGAAAAGTATTCGCCGCATTTAATTTATCGCTGCTCTTTTTTAGTTGACAACGCATTGTTGGGATCCGAATGTTTATTTGTAAGTATTCCAAGTATGAATATATTTGTTTATTTGCTCATGCGTCTGGGTTTTTTCTGATCTTTTTCTTGGAAGTGTATTGGTGAATTGTTTATTTACATGTGTTGTTTTTTGCGGCTGCTGCTGATTATATTCACTTGAACTCAATATTTTTGTTTATAAGTGTGCCGGTTATCGGCGCCCGATGTCAAAAGGTTAGATTGAGTTCCGAATAATAATAATCTCTATATAACTGTTGGAAATACGTACTATAGATCATAATTTAAAGGCCGAAATGAAATGTTTTGCACACTTAAAGAATAGAAGAACTGAAATTTAATCATAATTATCGGCTGATTTGAAATGTTTAACACATAGTAGGAAGCATATCCGACCCCATAAAGTATATCTGTTTTAGATCAGCATTAAAACAAATTTAGTTTGAAAAACAAGAACTCTCTACAAGTGTACATAAGAACCAAAATGATTGAAAGAATGGCATGATCCACATCCACTATATGTTATTATTTGTGAAATTATTTTCTTTTACTCAATTGATATCTGCACATTAATTAATTTAAAAGTTGAACGTGGAAAATGTTTCTTTTGAACTGTCAAGTCCTGTAATTATTTCTATTTCAAAAAGTGCAACCTGTGTCATTTTTAAATATAGTAAATGTTCATGATCTACATCTAGCTACAATAATACGAAATATACTCAACAGCTCCAAAACATTGTTTGTCAAGTAATTTGCAAAAGCAAAAATCGGATAGAATAAAAATTCCTGATTTGAAAACAAACAAAAACATCAACGTAATAAGCTAAACTCACAGATAAGAATATTGTTTATTCTGAGTTTATTGTTACATATAAAATTTGAGATTTTTCGTTTTTATTTACTAGAGTTTAAGAATACGTGCATTTTGTTTTTGTTATCATTAATTTTAGTTTTAATATTATTCTACATAGTTGGTCTCGTTGTTGGCCTCATCAGAGTTCACTTCGAGCACCTCGCAGCCCTGTGCATAGTCCTCCATGTTGAGTTGTTCATTGACTATTTCATCGAGCTGGCTATCAGCTGGCTCCAGTTCAAACGAGTCCTTAATGACCGAACGCTTGGGACGGGCACTCTGTCCCGTCTCCTCTGATGAGCCGCTGTCATTTTTACGATGCTCCTCAGACGAGTGGCCATCGGAATCTTCACCAACTGCTCGTCTTTTGCGGGCTTCTGGCTGCTGTTTGTGCTTATCCTCTTCCGATGAGCTATCATCCTTATCATCCTTCTTCGGCTCCTCCTTGTATGTCTGGCCATCATCTTCGAACGAGTGGCCACCGGCATCTTCATCAACTTCTCGTCTTTTGCGGGCTTCTGGCTGCTGTTTGTGCTTATCCTCTTCCGATGAGCTATCATCCTTATCATCCTTCTTCGGCTCCTCCTTGTATGTCTGGCCATCATCTTCCAACGAGTGGCCACCGGCATCTTCATCAACTTCTCGTCTTTTGCGGGCTTCTGGCTGCTGTTTGTGCTTATCCTCTTCCGATGAGCTATCATCCTTCTTCGGCTCCTCCTTGTATATCTGGCCATCATCTTCCAACGAGTGGCCATCGGCATCTTCATCAACTTCTCGTCTTTTTCGAGCCTGTGGCGTCTCATCAGGGGCACCAGTTGATGTATCCTGCGGCTGTTGCTGCTCCTGCTGTGCCTCCCCTTGTGGCTCCTGTTTAGCGGCCTGTTCCGTTTCCTCTGATGAACTATCAGATGAGACATGTTTTTTCTCATGCTGCTGACCTTGACCATGCTCTTCGGATGATGAGCTACTTGCATCCCCACCTGCTGCTCGACGATCACGTCCCGCGTACCTATGTCCCAAATGCTCATGCGCTAACTCATCAAAATGAGCATTCCAAACGCAAGGACTGTGGCTTTCTCGATCAGGATCTTCGATGGGTGTGCGACGCACACGATCATGCTCCGCGCTGACTGCATCTGTCTCTATACTGTAACCGCCTAGCAACTTGAGCAGCTGAGCATCGGTTTCGGATGTCTCTTGGACATCATCCAGATTGATGGGCAGCGCCAATGCTGCATTCAGCATCATCGCCATCAAACCCACTACATATATGGATGAATGCATTTTTGGTTTCTGCTAGCTTGTTAAATCCTTAAGTGTTAATCCTTATGGGTTATGTTTATTATGCTGTGCACTTGCTTTGTAGCTCGCGCTGCGACTTGTGTTCTTCAACTGACTGGCGTTTGTTTCTACAGTTTCTTATGAACCTTGTCGCCTTACTGATTATCACATTCTGAACACTGGCTTTGCTTTTGCTTGTTGTAGCAAAGACGCCACAGCACAGAAAATAGCTCAGCTGCCGCTGCCTACCAGTTCACTTAAGGCATCATAGATTCGCAATTGAGCTGCAGCTGATGCAAAATCGAAGGAAACAAATAAATAGATAATCCCTATCGCGAATTTCATGCTTTACTTTTCCATAAGCACTATTTTGGATCTTGTACATTAAGGGATTGTATATTCGATTATGAGCTTTATAATGTTTTATTAAATGCAACTTACGATATTTTATAGATTTAATATTCAAATAAATTAAACATAGGAAATCTCTAAACTAACTAAGTTTAGTATATACATCAGCTATACTATTTTAAAAAACAAATTAGATACTGTTCTTTAATTTAAATAAAGAATACAGCCCAACAAAAATATTCAAGATGTTATGACTTCATACTTAAACGTTGTCTAAAAATGTAATAATAAGGGTATTTAACAGTCGCTTATAGCAGCACTTTTGTTTACTCTTACTCATATTTCAGAATGCGCAATTTACGGAAAACTTTTGTTTTTGCTGTGTGCAAATTTGAGCTTGACTTGCATAACATATACAAATTAAGCGGCTGTACGCTTTGGAATTGATAACGCAAGATCAGCAGAGATCAACAGTATTAACTGAACGCGCAATTTGCGATTATCGAGACGCGACACAAATACTTGAAAACACATTCAAAGGCAGCATGAAACCGTCAACTATGTTGGGAAGAAAAAATGATGAAAATACGTGCGATAATTAAATGAGGTAAATTATAATAGTGAATACAAATATAATCAGAATACACCCATCGATTGTAAGAATTACATCAAATAAAACAATAACAATTAAAGTGATAGCTTTAAAACGCCAGACAAGGCTTTAGGCCAGGTCCGTTAATCCAGAATAGTGATAACACAAAATCCCAACGCTTAATGCTAAACAGCAACGTGAGTCGCATGTTTAACAAAGAACCTAAACTAAAAGCTGAACTGTTAAAGTATCTCGCTGATTGCAAGTATCTTAACGGCATCTTTGTTCTACGTCCTTTGCTTATCCTTTAGCAGTTGGGTGACACTTTCGCCTTTACGCCTTTCTGATGCATAAAAGCTGGACAAATTCATAAGAGACGAAATCAAGCAATAACTGTCAAGGCGAATGGCTGTTTGCTGCCCGAAATTAAATGCAAATATTTAACGGCTTTATTCGGCAGCTTTATTTACCTTTAAGAGCCCAAACCCTTTGAGCTTTGCAAGCTTATTCAAAAATAAGTGGCTCACAGCCCGACTGGTTGAATTTGATTCCCACCTGGATGCCCTAACTCGGCGTATATATAATTTCAAAAACATCAAAAAGCAACGTGACGAAGCTGAAACGAAATGAATTGAAACCAAATCCAAGCCGATGAAATGACTTACTGCATAATTCAAAAGAATTTACAATTTTAGGCTCGCTGCTTGCACCCTGGCACCCCGAAGACTCAAAAAGCGTTATATTTTAAATCAATTTAAAGAAGCAGTATATTTTATTGTTATAAGTTAGCCCTATAACAATCTTGTTTATATAAATCTCGTATGTATTGCCGATTTGATATGTTTTTTAGCTTTCTTATAGTAGACACTTTTATTGGTAAGGTAATCAACATTTAGTTACGTGAAATAGAAAGATTTTCCTAAAAAGTTAGTTTTTCTGTAATTTTCTCATTTTCTTCCATCCACTGTCTTTTTAAAATTATTTTCACAATATTAGTAGTTCTTCATGAAGTGCAGAGTATCTAAATATCCATATTTTTATAGCACACAAAATACGTTCCTAAATTTTTGGTAGCTTTAATTTTTATCAAAAAAGGGAACGGTCTGCCAACTGTTCAAAAATATTGCAGTTCATATTTTTTATGTAAATTGAGATTTTTTCGAGAGCGGCAACGCGCATTGCAGCATTTTATGCAAATCAACGGGCACCTGATGTCCTCACAAATAATGTTGCCTCTAAAATTTTACTTCCGTTTTATTTGAGAGTGTGCTTTTTTTGCATTTTTATTGAAATTTATCAATGTCATAAGTTTGCAAAGCCATCAATCAACTTTAAAGCAGAAAAGATTTCCTTAAGTGTAAAATGTTGACGCAGCCAATAAAAATTCGAGCTTTATATAACCCGCCATTAGATTCACTCGTTCTATGTGTGCTATGGCCAACTGGCTAACTAGCTAGGTAGCTAAACTCGGCGCTAACCGGGCAATATTTGAAAAAAAAAAAAATACTCTCCAAAATAGATCTATTGAAGTGGTGATTTATCATTTAGCCATAAAACTGGTGAGCCATTCTTCTTATGGAGATCAATTGAATTAATTAGTATATCATAAACGTCAGCCATACGGAAACGATGACATTTCTTCAAGCAGCATTATAATTTAGATCAGCATTCAGTATAGTTGCCAACATTTAGGCAGGAATTTAATTCATATTAATTACATAACGTTCTGAATTAATGGTTTCGCCTAAATGTGTGCAATGATTTTTGATATTTCTCATTTGCGTTTGAGTTCTAGCTTTCTTTGCTTTTAGGTAAATATTTTAAAAATATAGCCTAAAATTATGCTAGCCCTTGCCTGAATTGACAGGCCACTATCATCTGAACTGCTGAAAATAAAATTGGGGGCAAAGAATGCAAAATGTATAAGGAGGGGGACCTATTGTTGTAGAACTTTAAAAATACCAAAGCTAAAAAAGGATTTAAAAAAGCCAAAAGACCTAAAGAAACGGCAATTTTCCCAAGTATTTGTTTTAACAAAATTATTGCCTACTTCTTGGCGATATATTAAAGTCAATATTTGTGCATGCATTTGAGTTTTAATTAATTAAATTCGTTTTAAATGTGGAATCTAATTAATCTGCTACAAATTGCATATGTAAAATTAATTTATTTAAATAAAACGTATTTACATAAATGTGCTTTAGATTTAAATGTCAGTCAAAACACACTTCACACACTTCACACACTACACACACAGACAGCACACTATAAAATATAAAAAAAACTTAAAAAATTTAAAAAATTTCACCACACTAAAAACCACACACTCCAATGGACACTGAACCACAACAAACTACACATGAAGACGCCGCCAACGACATAATAATTGATGCAAGTCAGGAGTCTGGTGCGGATGAGATCACTTTGGGAGCTGCAAATGAAGGCGAGGAAGAAGAAACTGTTGAGCCCAAGGAAAAGTCATCAGTTCTTTTAGTTAAATCTGATGGTGAGACTGATGCGGAGACTGAACCACAAACAGAGGAAGAGAAGAAAGCGGAGCGTAGAGCGCGTTTAAAGAAAGCAAGAAATCAACGTTTCATATTTGATGAATATGAGGAGAAAGACGAGTATATTGAACAATTTGAAGAGTTTGAAGAGGAGGAGCAAATGGAATTCAATGAAGATGATCACTCACTTGGCGAATCACATAGAAAATCTAAGGGATCGGACGATGAATCTGTCCGAAGCTCTCATAATGAGGAAACCGATATCGATGAATTATTACATAGCGATGTCGAAGATGAAGAAGATGAGGACATTGATTATCGAGGGCCACTCAAAGTTGATCCAATACAAGCAAAGGCCATGTTCCTAAACAGTTTTGAAATACCCGAATTATCTGATATTTCCGAGGACATAGAAGTTGAACAGAAACCAATAGAGAAAGTAAAGAGTTTAGAAACCACTGACAAGGTGATTGAAGATCAAGGAAAATTTTATGATCCCTTAACGGGGAAAGCATCAAGCAGTTCAATCGATTCCAATGCTCCCAAAAAGCCAACAATTATTAATTTAGAAGAAGAGGAAATCGAAAGCGAGTCCGAAAGCGATGATAGTTTAAATTTCAGTGAAGATGATTTGCAAGTTGCAACAGCACAGCACGCAGAGGTTTCACCTGTCGATCATATTGTGCAATTTCATGGAAGCTTCATAGATGAAGAGAAAGTTGAAGAGGATCCCGAAGAGTTTATGTTATTAAAAATGAAGCGAGAAACACTTCAAATTACAACGGAATTTCTTTTCGATCTCTTTAACAATGTGGTCAATATAGTAGCAAACGTAAATGAAGATGATATAATGCGAAAAAAATTGGATAAGGAGAAGCTTTACCAGAATTTGGCAGAAATGAAAGAACAGTATTTAATGGCAAAGGAGATGAGCACATATCTAAATTCCAAAATGAGCGATTATTACAAGCGCATGAAAAACTTTCGAGTATTCGCAGAATTGAACCCAACAGACAATCAGAAAGAAAAATTCAGATATATGCAGGGTCTTGAACAATTGGATCATTCAAAAAATGTGGCAGCGGCAACAAAGAAGCAGAACGCTATCCTTATGTCCAGTGTGCTTATGGATCTAGCACATGTACAAAACATTTCCAAGTATACCGAAGAGCATTTCGATGATTTAGTGCATAGAACTCTGTGTACGAACAAATCGGAGTTCCTCAAACGTGTCATCGAACGAGAACTGCGTCTAATGAGCCAGAAACGTAATGAAATTAGTGATACTCGGCTTTTCTTGATCACCAGGACGCATACTCTTGGACGTATCACAGATGTTAGTATTAAATACAATGCAATGATAACATTTTTAATTTTTGATCTTTCTACACATTATTAATTGCCTTCTGCAGAAAATCACAAAGCTGGAACAAATCAATGACGAACTTTGCATGGATGACTTTATAACTATACAAAATCAAGTAGTCGCATTAGATAAGAAGATCGAAGGTAATTATCGTTTCTTTCCATCATCTATCATAAGCTCAATTTGATTCTCTTACTTAGAACGTAACACGGATTTGAAAAGATTGCGCTATACCTATCACACGGAACTACATCTGACGCAGCATAATCGTGAAAAGGCACTTGCTCTGGTTAGCAAATTGAAAGAAACGAGGAAGACATTGGTGAAGAAGCAGGATATGCAGAACAATTTACGCGAATGTCTCTATAAGGCCAAGTTGGAGCGTAGTCGCTTACGAAAGCTTCACTCAGATCTCAGCTTCCAGGGTGGTCTTCTGGCAATGCCCTCTTTAATGAACGACTTTGATGAAACAGTAAAGAAAGTGAATAAAAAGAAAGCCGTTGTACAGGAACTAAAAGACACTTTTAAACGTGTAACCCAACGCATTTCAGATTTAGAAACACGCTGTACATGAAAACACTCAACAACAAAATAAACCACTTAAGAACTTGTTAAAAACATTCTAAAATTTGTTTTTTTCGTAATATTTTGATAGGACTTGCTGATTTCTTTCAAAAATTACAACACAAACTTATTTAATATATATATATTTTGCAAAACATAAATTAATATGTTTGAAATGACAAAATAAAAAACAAAATTATGATTTCCTCTATAGCAAACAGAGACCTACAAACATATATCGCATATAATTGCCCCGAAAATGACAGCAAAATCTTTTAATGAGCAAGCCTTATATATATCTGCACATTTTCAGTGTCATGTTTGATACTTTATGTGTGTTTTCATTCATTCTCTAGGTTTTCGCCGACTTTACATTTAAAATACTTTCATAATTGTTAAATGAAAATATTTGTAAAATTATAAACAAATCCAAAATGCAGGCACACGCTTTAATGTTATTACTTCTATATTTAGATTTGAGCAATATAGTATTACTCAGCAAATTAATTTTGGTACACTCATGTAGGAGCATAACAAATTGCTAAATACCAGACAGCTAAGATTGTTAAAAAAAATTATTTTAATTATTATTATTATTTTTATTAATACAAAATATAAAAAAAAAAAAAAATTTCAATAACAATCTCAATTTTGTCATTAAAATTTATAGCTATTGAATTTATTAATATTTTTTGTGAACATTTTTGATTTTATTAACTTTTCTTTGTATTTGCATATATATTTTTTGTGGAAATAGCGAATTTTATATATAAGTCGAACAGTCACGCTAGCAATTAGCAAAAACTAATGAAGAACATATTTCATTTTCATAACGCAACAATG
Organism: Scaptomyza reducta; assembly: GCA_035044485.1. Lineage (NCBI taxonomy): Eukaryota > Metazoa > Arthropoda > Insecta > Diptera > Drosophilidae > Scaptomyza > Scaptomyza reducta. The sequence goes on from JAWNNV010000613.1 coordinate 3,608,529, forward strand.
TGGAACATGCAAACATTTTTGCACATTAATTAGGAATGCAAAAACCAGCACATTCACATTCACATTAAAGGGGGGCGTAAAATTCTCAAAAATTTCTAAAGTTTTTCTGGTTCCGTTCTCAATGTCGTATCACACCTGCATAAGTATTGCCAAAAACTAAATTAAAGGTGAAATAATTCAATTAAGAACAAAAGCATAAAACAACTTTTGATTTAAAATTAAATTTTGAGTTGATTTCCGTAGCTGCAGCTCAAAAGTACAACACATATAATATAGAAATATGTATCCATTGGATTGGAACATTAGTAGCTGCCTGCAAATGACCTCAGAACGCTTCGATGGAATTTTTTACACACACTTGTAAAAGCTAGCTGTTTATGTTCACGGACATCGTACTTGTAGATGTGGCAGCCATATTTAGATTAGATATACGCAGATCGAAACACATACAGATGTATAAAACATGCACGCAAATATATAGACAGTGGAATAAATAATAAGATACACCCACACAAAACGCAACAACACAACTCAACTTTTTTTTGTATATGAAGGTTAAATCCATATTAAATGTGATTAGAAATGCGTCGTTGCAGGAATTAATATCGCCTTGGCCATAAAGTTTTATAGGCGTTTCTTGCTTCAATCAGTTGTCGTTCTAGTGTTCAGTTTTTCTCCACATCATCATCTTTTTATTTGTATATATAAACTTAGGCGTATACTTAATATTAGGCGCATTCTAATAAGCCTTGGGTTTTTTTTTGTGCATTTGCATTTGTGTGAGTGTATGTTTGTTTTTCATTTTTCTTATTATTTTTTCACTTTTTGTGTGAGTGTTTTTGTGTGAGGAATATTTTTGTGGTTTAATGTTTGTAAACTTAACAATTACACAATAGACATAATTTGTAAAACAAAAATTAGAAAGACAGAAGTTGCAACTGCTTCACAATGCGAGCTGTGTGCATTTTACTTGCCGAGCAAGATCTTGCGGCCAGCGCCAATGTTCTGGCCAGCCTGGGTGGCACCCTTGTTGGAACCGGCCTGCAGGCCGACAATGGTCTGGCCAGCCTTCAGCTGCTCCTCGCTAAAGTCGCGCTTGCACTCATCGGCGGGCTTGGGGCCCAGGAAGGGACCTTTGAAGTCAGCGTGCTTGTAGGTCTGCAAGCAAACACGCATCAATCAAACGATTAGTCTTTCAATCAATAAATCAATTGTTAGTCAATGTAAACTTACAGCGCGGCCCAGAGCGAAGATGGTGTTGGTCACGTTGGCAATGTCCTTCTTCTCATACAGATCAACAGTCTGGAAGACATCAATATCGGGCACACCGTAGGCCTTCAATGCCTTCTGGAAGTTGTTGAGGTTCTCCATGAACTTGAACTGTCCACCGGACGAGTTGATCTTGGGCACAGCATCGGGCGACAGTTTGTTAATCAGATTGCAGAGCACTTGACCGTCCTTAAGCACTTCCTCGTATGCCTGACCAGCGGGGAATTTCTCACCGAGAATGGACTCGATCCATTCCTGGGCCTCCTTGTCCATCTCGGGATTGCGTTTGCCGGCAATCTACACCAAAAAATAAAACTTTATTACAACTTTGTTTTCTTCACACATTTTCAAGCACTTTTTTATTCAATTTTTTCATATCTTTTTATTTTCATATTCATATTTTTCAATTTTTTCACTTTTAATCACCTTGGCACGAACAGCACGTTCTAGAGACATGTTTGTGGATTTGATTTGGGTAGGGAGAGTAGTCGGTTAATATGATCTTCACCAAAGCTAATGCAAGCCTTCACTGATGCCTGGCCACAGGGCGTATGCGGCTTTTAAAGCGCGAGAGCAATACGCACACCAATGCACCAAAATAATCAAGAATTTTCCAAAAATATATCCGAATTCGGAGTCGTCTATATGAACGCTTTCTGTTCTGTGTGAGATTTTTGTTGGCCAAGACGTGGGCGTCGGCTGTACGAATCTGTCAGGTAACTATGTGTATGTGTGTGTGTTTTATAAGTGTGTGTGAGTGTGAGCAACAATTTATTTCTCACTGTTCCGACTTTGAGCGTCGCCATCGAGCATGAGTCGTGTGTTTTAATTTTAGACCAGACCATCTAAAAAAACTTAGCAAAACAAATTTCAATAATTTTTCACACTTGTATTGTGAAAAAAGACGTGCGCCCCTAAGTAAATTTTTACAAACTCTTCCATTTGCTTGTTCTTACCATCTATCCAATAAACCTGTATGAGCAACATCACAAAAATTTCCACTTATCCACATATTTTTCGGACTTTGGGCCAGCTGTCTTGTTGCACATTTGGTATCGAAATGCATTGGATCATGCTTATAATTAACATTCCGGATGATTTTCGATGGGTGTTAAGTGAATTTAAAATGATGAAAGTGATGAAAACTTAAACATTAGTTCCCTTAGATATGTATAATTGATAAATAAGTATAAGTTGAGTCATTAAAGTTGTTTGAAAAATATGTTTTTTTTAATACTAAAAAAAAATAGTTCGTTTAGGTTTCCAAAAATAGCTTACTTTATTGTTAGCCATGAAAATATTTTCAAATAGTTCACATATTTATTTTTAATTTAAATGTTATTAGAACAGACGATAAACAAACATACACACAAAATATACACAAACAACCCGAAAACTAATAATTTCTCATCAATGGACTCTAAACCTAAGAAACATAAAATTGCAGTTGTAGACGATACTAAATCCAATTCGGATTCGGCAACTAAACCTTTTGAACAGGATAATAATAGCGAAGGCGAGACAATGGATCATCTAGACAAAAATCCGCGCTCAGTGCTAAAGGCTCGTCTAAAGAAAGCCCAAGATATGGATTTTGAAACTTCCTTGGAAGAAAACGAATTAATGAAGGGAACTCAAGATTTTCAATATAGTCTAGCTACCGCTAGCACGACATCGCTTGAAAAACGCCAGTTTAAATCGAAATATTTTGATGAGACAGATGAAATAGAGTTGCTTCTTGAAGAAGATAATTATGATGATGATGATGATGATGATGATGATGTTGAGGAGGATATGATTAAGGCGCCAAAAGGCGATACAATCAAGGCTAAAATGGAATTTCTAAAACATTTCGAATTACCCTCACTATCGGATATGGTTGAACCAACTAAAAGCGAACAAGTTTTAGGCGAAGAGGCCTTTCAAACGGAAGAATTAGAGAAAGCAGAGCGTGCAGCTCGTCTAAAGAGAGCACGTTATATCCGGTTTAAGACTGGAGATTCTGAAACTTCTTTAGAGGATACTGAAGCTGGCACAGATACAGCCACTTTAACTAAACCCCAACTTCGCGTTATTAATTCTGAATTGGATGAAACAGATGAAATAGAATTGCTTTTATACGAAGAAGAAGATGATGATGATGATGAGGAGGAGGATGATATGATTAAGACGCCAAAAGGCGATACAATCAAAGCTAAAATGGAGTTCCTAAAACATTTCGAAATACCCTCGCTATCAGATATATCTATAGATACGGAAGATGACTCTACAGAAATGAATAGGGATTTTTAATGTATCTAGATAAATTGCTTTTGTGTCAGTTACGTCTACTAAAAGTCATCTAAAAGTCATCAAAACCAAATTATTACATGCTACTTTGACAACTTATAATGGTTGACACATGCTATTAGGATTTGCATTAATCTAAACAAAATAAAAAACGGAAAGCAACTTTTCAATTTCGCAAGGCCAAAACCATTTTTAATGTGCCTACACATTTAATTTATACGAGTTTGCGATATTAAATAATAATTGAGGGGGCGCCCAGGAAAAAATTTGAATTATGTTCAAAAATGTTCTCTAATAAACAAGATGGCATGTAGCACAATTTGTGTGCTCGGTGAAATATTGAATACTCTTTTAAAAATTAAATTAAAATTCTTTGAATTCGAAACTAAGAAATGTGGTCAAGAAGGGGTGATAATATATCTGACTAAGAAAACATATAGGAAATCTAGCATTTCGCAACATATTCAATCACAAATACCTCATACCCCCTTTAAGCATAGTGTATTTAATACAAGACAGTTGTCAAATAATGTCCGACAGGCAAATTTTGATGACTGACACAGACGCAAAAGTACAGACCCTTAACAAAAGGTAATATTTTATTCAACAATAAAAACACAGATAACAAGACAACAATATTTGACTAAGGCCAAAAACAACCACAAAAGCGAAAGCATAGTAACAAACTCAAAGAGATTGGGGAAGATGCGTTGACCTTGCTTAACGCAAAAGCTGACATCACGCGCTCCGATAACTTTTCTTGCTAGAGCGGATACAGTTTCGATAACAATCGCTAGCCGCGTACTAATATGGAGGCAAGGCGACAAACAGAACGTCCAAGAAATTGTGCGTTGGGTTGTGTCTATTTGTATTCGGCACACATTGAACAGGTGGATAAAAATATACCAGAATAGTTGCGCCGCGTCAGCATTTGAGATTTTCCAGGCGTGCTACTAGGCGACGGCTATTGGCCTCTGGAGCATTCGAATTGCTGGCTTGTTGAGATGCTGCGCAGTAATTCGCGGACTGTTGTTGTTTTTCACACATTCTCGTCGCATGGCGTATTGGTTTATTTTTACAGCAGTTGTGGGCCAAGACGTTCCAGTTCTTTGGGGTCCAGTCTCCCAACTGCCTGCCCCAAGGCAGAAAATTTTTTAATTAACAAAATTTGGTTCAAACAACATTGCTTTGCCTACCGTCATTTTATTTAAGTGAATTAAATTCGCCTTGGCTTAAAATTTAATGACGCATCTACGCGGATGCGAAGACAATTTTGTGATTACAATTAAATTGGTTTATTGCCTTAAAGAAAATACAAATAATTATTTATGTGAAAAAAATGAAATTATTAATAAGTAGTCGAGAAATCCCGACTTGACGATACCCTGAACCCCATACTTTACGCGTACAGTCAGTGCTTGCAAGTATGTGTGAGTGTGTGTGTGTACGCGTATAAAACATACTTGACTTAACTTCAATTCTCCATATCTTCGGTGTATCTCAAACGATTTCACCAAAACTTTCACAGATTGTCATTATTTCAGCTAATGTTTCAAATTGCTTCTCAAAGTTTTCAAATTGAAGATTTTGTTGTTATCGATCACATGTGTGTATCGGAAACGGGAAGAGTTATCGAAAATTTAAATTAAATTGTTACTGCCTAGGGATTAGGCGAGCTTATGTCCGAAATCTGGAGTCTCTAGCTCTTATAGTCTCTGAGATCGACGAGTTCATACATACAGACGGAAGGACAGCCTGATATGGCTATATCGACTCAGGTGTTGATGCTGATCAAGAATTTAAATACTTTATGGGGTCGGAAAGGCTTCCTTCTGCGTGTTACATACTTGTGCACAAAACCATTACACCCTTTTTACTCATTTTCTATGGGTTCAGGGTACAAAAAACATTTGTGTGAAATATAGGTTTAAATCCTGGTGTTAGAGACAGACAAACATTCCATCAAACTTAAAGATGAAAAGATAGTTCTTCAGGACTTAATTTGGCCAACATATATCGAAAGTTAACCGCTTCAACACTTGCTGTCATTTGTCGAGTGACTTTGATTTGATGTCGGCCAGCAAAACATTCCAAGCGCAGACTGGCTAAAGCGAAAACTTAGGCTTCGGGCCAAGAACTCGATGCTAAATGCGTTCGGATTATTTTCACATAAATCAACATTAAAACGTAACAAAAGGCAACATTCTACAGCTTTGGCAATGCCGCACTATAAGCAAGCAAGAAACTAAATAATAAAGAAGAATATTGAATACCCTTAAACAGATTTATTTACAACAATTTTTTTTTATATTATATAGATTAAAGAAGAAGAAGATATTTTTAATAAATATATATAATTTGTATGAGAACTTTTAATTTTACCATGAAATTTGTATTTCAATTATACTTTTTTTAGTGATGATTTTATTTAATTAAAAAAAAAATATATTTGTTTAATTATCAACAACAAAAATTTGCATATCATAACTCTTATAATAAATTAACTGTTAAAACGGTATTAATTAATTTTATACTTACTAATTTTGCCAAATATAAGGTATGAGAAACTCAACACTTCGAAATTTCGTTTGATTTTGTTTATGTTTTGTATGTATATTCTAAAACCGAAGAAATAAGTAATGCCCTCAGCTAATAGTGTATACAAATAGCAGCAAACGAGTCCGAACAAAAATGAAGTCAAGCGAAAATGGGTTCAATGCGTTTGTGGGGTTTTTAGCTGAGCTGTCCTAAGAGGGATGCTTTACTATTTGCGCCTTTTTTTGTGGGGGGTAAGGTCGTAATTCCACTTGTAGATATTGTTAAGAGTAGATGTTGAACGAATATTCCGTTGTTTTTACAACACGGAAACGGAAGTGAAGTTCAAGTTCAAATAATTCACAATTGACTTCTTGCGCTGTTGCCGTAAAATAGCATTTTCAATCGTACTCATAAATAAACAAAAGAGTTGTTTCAGTGGCTTAATAAATAGTTTTGACTATTGCAGACAATGACAGCTAAAAATAGTCGCATTATTTATATTAGCAGTCGACTGAGTGCTTAACATTTAATTGGAAACACTCGCCACCCAATGTCGTCATTGCGCTCTAAAAATATGCATAAAGCACATTGAGCATACGCGGTGTGGTCCGTATGGAAATATCAATCAGAACTGGGAATAGCTGGCAATTGTTATTTATAAGTTTTTGTTTTTTTTTTGTTTTCACAATGCTTTTGACGTCTGTTCGTCGGCTACTTTTCAAATCACAAGCAATTAAAATTTTGTGAACATTTTCGAAAAAGTTTGTTTGCAAATTAAGTAAACATATTTGATACCCTTTTTTCTCGCCAGAATATAAATTAGCTGCATCCACTTTGCTTTCTGGCATTTATTGACATAAATTTTAATTATATATGCTTTCTTCTACTTTTCTTGCTTACTTTTTGGTTATCTGAAGACTCTTTTTAACTTTTCTTGCTTGCTTTGGTTTTTGTCCGCCCTCAAATCATTTACAACTGCCCTTAACTTTCCTTTCTCACATTTCCTTTTTGGCCAATTGATAGACCTTCTTACTCAATATAAAGAAAATAATAAAACCGTAATTACACATTCCAAACTTAAACCACAACAAAAAAGGTTGGATCTAACCCGCAGGGCAAATTCAATAAAATTGGTGCTCAATCAAGCTTACAGCAGATAAAATGGGAAGCAAAAAATACAAATACAGGTAATAATTGGCCAAAAAGTGAAAATGCCCTAGTATCACGAACTTGTTATAAAGAGTATGATTTATTTATAGCATGCATAAAGAAGTAGTTGAATTGAGTTTTTCCAAATCAAATCTGTGTACACAACACATGTTTCATTAACAACATACTTGCAAATCATCTATAATTTTTATTTCGTTAAATGTCAATGATTTTAAATATTTGTACTGCTAATAATGATATATATATTTAATATATTTTTTCTCATATTAATAAGCTCATGGAGAAAGGTCTTATCCTTAATATAATTTTTATTTTTATTTTATATTTTTTAAATTATTTCATATATTATATAAAAATATTTAACTTACCTTTCTGTTCAAGCTTCACATAGAAATTGGTTTCAGAAAGTCCTTATGCTTAATTTTCTTTTTGTTTTTATTTTATATTTTTTAAATTATTTCATAAATAATATAAAAATATTTCACTTACCTTTATTGTCATCAAAGTATTGTATTTGTATGAGATATGACATGTATATTTTATTTATTTTTTAGTGTTCTATTTAAGTATTTAATTTCATTTACAGATTTTATTTGTGTAAGCTATTTATTATGTCAACAAATTGTATGTCTTAACTCATATACGAAACATTTTTAAAGCATCGAATTTTTATTTTTACAGTGCAATTAAAATTGTATTTTCTTCATTACAAAGCATTACATTACATTTACATTTTAATATAATAATTAGATATCTAATAACTCCCACCAATTTCTAATTTTAAATTATATTTTATTAATTACAATTTCAAGAATCGCACAAGCAGATTATTAAAAATATAAAATACATGAAGCTCGAAACTCTGCTACAAAATTATAAATAAAAAGTTTTATTGTCCTATTTTTATTCATATTGTACAATCAAAAGTTACAAAAGTTATTATCAATAATGGTAAAAGATACATGGTATTAACAAGCTTAGAGCTCTTAACTAAAATAACTTGAACAATTTTTTCTGCCTCTTTAATTAATTATTCAGCTGAGACTGAATTTCAATTTGCTGTCAGCCAAAGAAAAAGAAACTTTCAGTTGCGACAACTTTTAGAGCTCAGAATCTTATTATTTTTTTTTGCTTGGCGAAACTTTTCTGACCCAAATAGAATCAACAAATGTAGCTTAAAGTGCTGATGGAATGCTTGGACCATAAAACTTTGTCAATATTTCCGCAGCTCACGCATCATTGACTCCGAATGGTGGCTGTGGTTTAGTGGTTCAGGGGCACGGTGGTTCATATGAATGGTGCGATGGTTGGCATGTGAATTTTTAAAACTCAATTGGACTGAGTAAAGATAGCTCACACTTTAAAGCGGACAGCTGAGCCTAGTTAATAGGCAGCAGCATTTAATGAGATTTTAAACTTAAGAGAAAGGTCTCCAATTCCGCAAATTGAATAAAATGCGTTAGAAGTGGGGCTTAAGAAGCAGCAGCAGCGGAAGCTGAAATGAGTTGCGACATCAAAGCAACATTTTATACATAAATCAATTTGTCGAAATAAATTTTTCTCAGCATTAAGCTCAAGTTACAGACCTTAACACCTGCCTCAGACAACGGTATCTCCCCTAACCAGCAACTGCCTACAATTTAAAATACAAGCCCAAAAAATTTCAAGAGGCCTACAAACAAAAATAAAATGTTATTGCTGTTGTTGGGTGTCATTTCTCATTATAACTCGATTTGCAGCACATCCCCCCTCTATAACTCTACCCCGTTACCCAGCTTCAAAATTTGTTAACAGCTATGCTAATTTACACTCATTATGCGCTTAATTATAGCGCCTCTTGACAAAAGGCGTTGCCTGCTTTTAGGCTGTTTGTATGTTATTGCCACCTTCTGTTAACCCCTTTTTTTTATTTCCCTCATTTGCTTTGTCGCTGTTCTGAATTTATGCACATACAATTCACTCTTGTTCTTTATTTTATTTTATTTTATTTCGTTTACCATAATTATTTGCACATTGGATTTAATTAAACTTTAATGTTTCAGCCAATTGCAAAATATTGTAGCATGATTTTCTTTAAATTGAATTTCTTTTTCCCTGCTGCAGCTGCAGCGTCAAATAGCTATAAATAAAATCAATCGTCGGCAGTATGGCTTTATATATCCAGTGCAACGTAAAATGCAAATAACAATGAGGGAAACGCAGTTGGGTTTCTATGTCCATTTATGTATGTATATATATCCGCACTCTAATTAGTGACTAATAATGATACAAAATATTTTTACTTTTATTCTAATTCAAATTGGGAGCAATAGAGGGAGGGGTTCAAAAACCATAATTTAAAAATATATAACTGATTTTATAAAAAAAGGAACTTTTCCCAGAGCTTACTTATGAGAATCCTAAAGAACTGCAATGGTCAAAGTAATGCATAAGATGCAATAACAATAAACAGAGCAAAAAGCATCAGCTGATAACCAGGATATGTCAACTCGAAATGCAGAAAAATAAAGTTTCATCACTTCGCTTGGCAAATTGAAAAACTTGCTGGCTGATAAAAGTTTGCTGCGTGACCCAAAAGAAGATTTTTGCACAAACCGAAACGCGTTGCAATTGTGTTGCACACGTCATCCTGCCTTCCCCCATCCGAAAACTGACGGCTAACAGTCATGCAGGAGCACCTGGATTCCTCTTGACTGGCACTGGAAAGGATGGATGACTCATGATGACTTGTCGAGAGATTTCTAGCTTTACTTTTGTTTGAGTTGGGTTTTAGGAAATTAATGATGGTGCGTGATATTAACACCGGAAAGTACTTTTCTATGACAGTACAACCCAACTCAATGTGACGCACTCGATGCGGCCATTAGGCATGACATGCTGTCGTCGGTTCGTAAGCTAATATTCGACAACATTTCGAGTGCAAACAGTACGCGTAACCCTTCACTTTCCAACTGGACTTCATGCTGTTTGTACGCTAATGAAGTACAGCTAGATAACTGGACGACATCATTAGAAATTTGTATGTACAAGTTAACTTATGTCAACTTTATTATAAGAATCGAATAATGTTTGATACCACGGTTACTTAATTATTGTACAAATTAACCGGATGTTATTATGTAGATTTGCGGAGATCAGCAGCTCATATTACTTAAGTCAAAAAAGTGGTAAATGTGACACCAGGGACACTTCATCGGATGTCGTTGTCGCTATTAATGTGAATGCACAGCTCAGCGTTTCGCATTCCCTATGCTTCGTCTCTAAGACTATATTCTTTATTCGGTCAAAAAACCAAGAAGTTCTTTTAAGTTAACTCAAATGCATTTCTAAATGCAGTAATACTAATTCGATACTGGCATCGATAATGTTTGTAATGCCACATTAAAAGCACTACCTATTCGAGCAATCCTATACATGGCCCTATTATTTAACGCGATGCTCAGAGTGCAGTTCTTCCCAAAACAGTGGAAGATGGCAACAATTCTTATGATACATAAGCCCGGAAAACCCAAAGAGGATCCTGAATCGTATCGACCTATAAGCCTTCTGTCTTCGCTTTCTAAGGTATGGGAGAAGCTTATTGACAATCGATTAGGTGACATTATTAAAGAGCGCCGTATCCTACCGGATCACCAGTTTGGTTTTCGAGAGGGACATAGTACCGTGGAACAGGTCCACAGATTGGTAAAACATATCCTACAGGCATTTGATGATATGGAATACTGTAATGCTGTATTCATTGATATGCAACAAGCATTCGACAGAGTTTGGCATGTTGGCCTACTTAGCAAAATCAAAAGGCTGTTCCCAGCACCATATTACGGAGTTTTGAGATCATACTTGGAAGATCGGAAGTTAACGGTCAGGGTCAGAAACACCTACTCGACTGATTGCCATATGAGAGCTGGAATTCCGCAGGGCAGCGTCCTTGGACCGCTACTCTACTCAATATTGGATTTGCCTTGTCCAAACACGTATCACATGGAAGTTCCTAGGAGGGCGCTACTTGCTACTTACGCTGATGATATTGCACTGCTGTACAGCTCTAATTGTCGCATTGAGGCGGCACGTGGCCTACCAGTGTACCTCACCACATTGGCTGCATGGTGCAAGAGATGGAATTTAAAGGTCAATCCACAAAAGACCATCAATCCCTGCTTCACCCTGAAGACCCTCATTTACCACACTCCACCCATACAACTGGAAGGTGTAACTTTGGACCAACCTTTGCTGGCTAAGTACCTCGGGATCACCCTTGATAAACGTTTTACCTTTGGCCCTCACTTGAAAGCTACGTCTCGGAGATGTGGTCAAAGAATGCAACAACTGAGGTGGCTGATTAATAGAAGAAGCACCATGTCACTCCAAACCAAAAGAGCAGTATACGTTCATTGTGTAGCCCCAATCTGGCTATACGGAGTGCAGATCTGGGGTATTGCTGCAAAATCGAACTACAAACGCATACAGGTATTGCAAAACCGTACCATGCGTGCCATTACAAACTGCCCATATTATGTACGTGGAACCACCCTTCACCGTGACTTGAAGGCACACCAGCAGATATAGCGAACGACTAAGAAGACACCACAGCACGCTTGTAAAGTGCTTACTCCCTGACAGGCCCCTAATGCGATTAAGACGAAAGGGTTTTGCCACAACAATTGGACAACTTTGAAGACCCCCTCGCAATACGAGATATAGTTTTAAGTCCTCATGCACATAGTATGAAGTTTGGTTCTTTTATTTATGAGTTCACTTGCGCTGTTATGATACTATTACTGCATTGTACGGATTCAACGCTTTAGATAAAAAAATAAAAAAGTAATACTAATTCAGTGATACACTAATTCAATTGCATTTCTAAATGGAGTAACAGTATCTGGTTCTGGACAGTGAAGTCTACTGCGCGGGAGAAACCACATTTGGAGAAGAAGTTCAAAGACCAAAGAGAAACATGTAAGTGGGCACTTTAAATCAATCTTATTTCAAATCAGAAAAAAAAAAAATTATATGTATGTAGGATTGGCAGCTGATACCGATAACTATCTATAAAGTCTAATACTAAGTTGTAATAATCGATAGTATGTCGTAGAATAAGCTCGTCACTAAAATATGTATCAAGAAGCGTTTGTAATTGAACCTGCGGCAGCTGATACCGATAACTATCTATAAAGTCTAAGTTGTAATAATCGATAGTATATCGTAGAATAAGCTCGTCACTAAAATATGCATCAAGAAGCGGTTGTAATTGAACATGCGAAGTGTTAAGACGTACAATTTAAGAACTTGAAAATGATGTCCGCTAAATAAACGTTTTTACTTATTATTTTATATTTTAATCAACGAAGTCAAGAAGTTGTTTTATTTATTTGTGGTTTCGAAAGCTCAGTCCTACATGTACCTATTTCAGGATCAAATTAATCAACTAACTACCACCGTCAATCAGAATCTCAAAGCAGCCAAAAGCTGACAAGTCGACTCTAGTCATTAATATGAGACGATGCTAGTCAGGAATAGAATGTTAATGATGGAGTTCCAAAATTTAATGCTCGCCATAACACACCCATATGTCCGTAAGGTACTCCAATCCACTAACGCTCCACTTTTAATTTAAAAGTTTCCCAAAGCTAAGTTCGCTTGGAAGAAAATAACAATGTTCCCTGTCATTCACAAAAGTCTCGTATTACGCATGAAAAATAACCGGGAGCTTATACCAATACCACATACTACAGTTTCTACAATTAGAATGAATTTAAAATAGCATAACACTTTGTACATAAAACTGTAAAGACGTTTTAATTAACAAAAGATTTAAAATGTTTAATATAAACCTACTCTCAAAACTTAATTGGCGCAACCGGTAGGATATCAGTAAAAATTGGGAAGCGTAACTATCCTTGAAAAATGTACTAGTCTCTCGCGAGCAAATTGGTATCCGCCTAAGGGCCAATCGCTAAACCAAATTCGCCAAGTTCCAACTTGTGAGTGGAGACAGAGGAACTAAGTGCATTCATCGGAAGGATCGAGTTCATCAACGAACTTTACCCAAGTACAGTGCAATCCAAATGCAACTATACGGATATGCTCAAAGGACATCACTAAGACACTTGCCAAGATACTGGAACACACTACGGGACAAACTAATAAGTGCTTGCAAGTATGTGTGTGTGTACGCGTCTACTGCATACTTGACTTAACTTCAATGATCAATATCTCCGGTGGTTTTCAACCGATTTCAATCAATTTCACACATTGTCAATATTTGGCCTAATGCTTTAAACGGCGTATAAAAGTTTTTTTGTTATCGATCACATGTGTATATCGGAAACGGGAGTTATCGAAAATTTTAAAAACATGTTATAATAAAAGACCATACAAAACTTTTACATCCAGGAATAGAAAAACCCATACTGGTAAGAAAAGAATAATGAACTGTAAAACTGAATAATGTTTGTAGACCAAACTTTTAAGACGTGTTTTTAAAATAAAGAATTATATTTTTTTCATCAACATCGTTGCTCAACTCTCAATTGGCGCAGCCGGTAGAATAACAAACCTTGAAAACCTTTTCTTTTTTCTTTCTTTTTTTTAAAGTGAACATAATACGCAAGGCAGACGACGAAGAATTTTTTTTTTTTTTTTTTTTTTTTTTGTACACTTTTGGTTTATGCAATAATTCGCTGAGAAACAGATCTTCACTTATTTTTGAAAAGCTTACTTGCACAATATTTTATTCATTTTATGACTCCGAGGTTCATGCATAGGCAACCACAGCATGTGTTTTGTTATTGTATCTGTCGCATGAATGTATTTTGTTTTTGAAACGTTCGTTTGCTTGATAACGGGCTCAAGGCCCGGCAAACTGAAACTGCAGAACTGAAAATAAGTGCATTCAAGCACATATCTCTTATACAACTTATCTCTAACCTTTTAACTTCACTTAAATGTTATAATTTTAGATTTTATCAGTTGTATGTTTAAACTGTTGTAGTTGTTGGAAATTTAAACTTGCCCTTTTGTTCCATTATTTCACGTAGTTTTTCCAAGCCAAGACGATTGACATCAAAGGCATCCAGTTGCTGCATTGTGGCAAACCAGCGATGCAGTTGCGGCCAACGTTGTGGCGTAACTGGAAACATGAGATTCACGGTGCTCAGTGTGGTCACAATAGACAAATCGGCGAGCGTCAGCTATACAAAAAAATGCAATTAAATATGTATAAAAAGTAAACGTATATTAAACTCGTTTGTGGTTTAGGTTACCAACCTCGTCGCCAGCCATATACTGATGTACTGTTAAATACTGCTCCATGATGGTGTATGCCTCGTGCAGCTTACGCTCATGGTAATCCACATCCACATGGGCAAACTGCTTGCGCACAATCTCCGACTATGTAGTAGTTGGGGTAAATGGATTGGGTTAGAATGTCTGTAGTAAGAGAAGGAGCACTTACCATTAAATCACTGTCGCGGCGAAACAAAAACGAGCACTCAAAGAACAAGCGATTAAGTATCTTCAGTCGTTCGCCGTTGTCCTCGGGCCAAAGGGTGCCCGGCGCAGTACATTGCTCTGCGAGATGTATAAGTATGACATGACTATCGGTGAGTACAAGATCTCCATGCACTAATGTGGGCACACTGTGCTGTGGATTTAGCTGATACAAAACAAAAACAAAGACATAAAGAGAGAATTAGTAAGGCGATGCTCATGCAAAATATGTACATTTTCTTACCGCTACGAATTCCTTCTCAAACTGTTTACCCTTGAATAAATCAACGTAACGCAACTCAACATCTATATTCAGCATTTTGATTAACATAAGGCAACTGCGCACCGGTGGACTGCGATCATCATAATATAAAATCGGTTGCGTCATGAATATAATGGCGAATAAGGAACACACGAAAACGAAGGCAGACAAACAGTGACCGAGGCAGGCAATCACACGCAATGCTAGAAAACAAGTGAGTCTGTGATCTTTGAAGGCCCCCGCACTTAGTTTAAAGCAAGTTTCGTTAAGCTGGCTCAGCATCGTCGGCCAGTATCGGAGACCCGCCACAGTAAATCGACATGCTGTCGACCGACCGACTCAACACAGGTGTTACATATCGTTAAACTTACTCACTTCGGTCACACTGCTGATACCAACTTGCTTGTAATTTATTTTTGTTTAGCGAAAAGTTATTAATTGTAACATAAAGTGAAGAGATTTTGTACGCCTAAAACACTCACCATGTACCTATCGCGCCAGCTTAAACTACTGCCCAGATGCAGCCTTCTGCGTCATATTGCCAGTGGCAATGGCGCACATTACACAACCGCTGCACAGCCGGCCGCCGAAGAGCACATTGTAATTCCCAATCGTATTGAACGCTCGCCGACAGACTTGCTGCAGGCGTTGGCCAGCACCGTTGGATGTGATCCGACAGCGCCCCACTACAAATATCATGATGATCCATATCTGATACCCACTTCAAATGTAGCGAAACGAACGTACGCGCTATCTAAGGAAGCGGGACGCAAGGCGGCCAACTGGATAAAAGAGGAGAACCGTGACCTGTTTTTGGTAAAAAGATTAGTGGAGCTTTCTAGTTTCGGATCTTTAAGCTATTATATTTTACATTTCAGCACCAAGAGGCGCAACCAGCAATTGAAAAGTTTGCACCCTCAATGGTCTATACTGAGGAGTCAGATGTGGATGTGGATTCACTTCAACGGCTGATTGCCCAAGGCGAGGTGTCGGACGCGACGTTGGTGTACGGTTTGTTGTTGAAAAAGGGCATCGATGTCAGTGTTGAGCTAAAGCAAAGCATGTTGGAGCTGGTGTGCTTTTATAACAATGAGGAACCGCTGCCTGAGGATTATATTGAAGAGCGCTGGTTCCTGCAGAACAGCCGCCGGCGTGAGCGTCATGGCAAGACCTGGAAAGATGGTGATTTGGCAGAAACCATTTATGCCTCCATTGAGCCAAAGACGCCTCAGTCCTATGCAGCACTTATTCGCGGCATGGCCAAGTATTTGCAGTGTGAGCGTGCATATGCGCTGCTCCAGGAAGCCAATGAAAGGAAAATGCAACTGGACACCAACACCTACAATGCCATCATACAGATTGTTAGCCTGCTCAAGGACTCAGCCGACCAGCGCTGGCAATTGTGCACGGAGCTGCTGCATCAAATGGCCGAGCAGCAGCTGCATCCCAATTTGGGCACACTGAATGCCATGCTCGAGTGCATCAGTTCTTTTGGCAATTTCAAATTGGCACGCAGCTCAGCACTAAAGTTGCTGGCCGAATTCAAGCAATTGGGCGTATCGCCTAGTTTGGGTACCTACTATTATCTACTCATCATCTTCTGTCGCGAACGTGCGCCTGTCTCGCACGTCATTGTGGACATTCTGAACGATATTGCAGGCAAGGAGTTTAAGATTGAACATCCCAAGGATACGTATTTCTTTGCCACGGCAATGGATGTGTGCCGCAATCATTTGCATGATAAGGCGCTAGCCAAGAAAGTAGATGCATTGCTGCATACGGGCAGCAACTACGATCTGGTTGGTGACTCTTTCAAGGAGTCCATCTACTATCGCAACTTTCTGGCACTTCTCTGCCAGACAGAATCCATTGAGGATTTCATGCACACATACGATTTGCTAGTGCCCAATATTTACATACCCGAGCCGGGCATTATGGAGGAGATACTTCGAGCTATTGAAATCAATGGCGCCGTTGATCAGGTGCCACGCATATGGTCCGACATGGTCATCTTTGATCACACACATCGCGAGAGTCTGCTGCTCTATGTGCTTCGCATAATGGTCGATAATCGTCCAAATCCCGAGCTACCCGGCCAGCAGCAACTACCAGAACAATGCGCTAAGGTGGCACTGGAGATGTACAACAAAATCGAGGAGTCGGCAAAGCGCATCCGCAAGGTCTCCTTCACCGGCCAAATGCTTGGTGACATCCTTACGTTGCTCGTGCGCGGTGGTGCCAGCTTTGACAAGGCCAGCGATGTATTCACCTATATTGACAAGCAGCAACATCGTATTCCCGGTACACCCGCCGATTCCGCATTGTTCGAGTATGTGGAAGCAGCTGTGCTCAATAAGGCACCTAGTCTCGCACTGACCGCGCTCCAGTATGCCGTGGAGAACAACATGGAAACGAGTGCTCTGGCAAAGTGCATACACGAGGGTTTCACGTTGAACGAAGTGCATTTGGCCAAGTTAAAGTCGCTTGTCGGCGAGGGCGTCTTAGAGAAATAAAATCCAAGTTCGTTATAAGTCATTAAATTCGTTTTATAATTGCAATAAATACAAATAAGTGTATAAATATGTATATAAATGACTTATACTAAAATTCGATAGATTTGTGTTTTGAGATTGCTTAAGTAAATGACTAGTCTGGAAATGACAGTAAGATTTAATCCTTCTTCGACACCGGCACCCAATTGACGCCATCGTGTGGCAAATCGCTACGCACAAACGGCGAAAGCCAGGTCCAATACATACGTTTGCCCAGCACCATTTCGAAATTGGCACGAAGGCCGAGATTATATTTGTTGGTCAGACGCTCCTTCATTATGGCACCGCGCTTAAAAATCGGTAAGTGAAATATAAGCAGCAATGTTGACATGCCAAATGCCAAGAGATTTAACTCATAGATTAAAACATAAAAGTTTTCCCAGCTGGCGTGAAAGGTGAAGCTTAGTGCTGGCACAAAGATGGTAACCAGTGTATATGGCCGCCAATAATAGTCGGCGTGTAGATACCACAGATAAATGCTGGCATTTATGCTCACGTACAAAGCGCCAATGCTCATGTAGAGCAGAAAGTAAAAGAAGTAGCGGTAGTTGTGATGGCCAATGCAGCAGCAGGTAAAACGGCAATGATGATCCCTCTTGAGCACACACACATCGCAGACTTCGCAATGCCAGGCACGAGGAGGCACTAGAGCCTGGCAGCTGTGACACATGTGCCAACGGCGGATCAAATGGGTCTCCTGCGGCGGCTTCAATATATGCACTGCAAAGATTAGGGTTTATATTAAGATAAAGTAGCACTTCACCACAAAGGATAAATAACTCACCATTTATGGACGTATCCACTAACATGCACGCCAGCATATTTGAAGTTAAATTGAACACCAAAAAGAGACCCGCTAGCCAAATGACAGTGTACCAAAAACTGCCCACAACATGCAATTCCGGCATAATTACAGTGACATGAAATATGTATGTAATTGGTACAAAACCGGCGACGAGCAGAAAACACGCAGCATCGGCGATAGAACGGGGCCAAAATGCCCGTTTGAATGGTCGAAGTATCATTCTAAAGTATACTTATCTAATTTCCAATACTTTTCAAATTTGTTTGACACTGTAGTCGCGTACGTGTATATAAATAAAGCATTTCGCCTTATCGATAATATTTTTCGATAATCATATATATCGTTTTTTTTGCGTAAATAAAGTATTTCGGCTTATTGATAGTATTTTTTCGATACTTCTATATATCGTTTAGTTGCGTGCGTGACTGATTTTATTGTAAAGTCACAGCTTAAACGTTAATTGTAAATAGATGTAAATGTTAATAATATATATATATATAATATTCCCTTGTGCAATAATTTTCACTAACCCAGAACGCTTATTTGCGTGAGTGCACTTGACAATGAGTTCCCGTGATGCAGTCACTGTTAAGCTGAAACTGTTCATCTCTATATTAAGAGCTGCTGCTGCGAGCGTAATGCACAGAAGAAGAACCAGCTAGGGAGAGAGAGTGCAAAACGAAAGCGCTGTAGCTAATCGAAAAATATTGAAACCATAAAACATTCCAAATGCTGCGGTAGAATATTATCGTATCAGTCGTACTCATTGCATTGAGCACCAAACACTTAAAACAACGACACAACACACTCGCTATCAGCGAAAACAATGACAACACGACGAGGTACGCAGCTAGCATATTTAGTCGTAATATGCCTGCTTGAATTGGTTTCCGCTGGAGTTCCCCTCAAAAGGTACGAAGCATTGTTAAAACAACAATCGGCGCCCGTTGACGAGGAGCTGGGCTTGTACGATGACAAAGACAAGGTGGTCAAGTTAACAGTTGGCAATTTTAATGAGACGGTGCTAGAGCAAAATCGCGGCTCGCTTGTTGAGTTCTATAACACATACTGTGGGCATTGTAGGCGCTTTGCGCCCACCTACAAACAGTTGGCCGAGCAGCTACATCCATGGCAGGATGTTGTCATTGTGAGTGCCATTGACTGTGCAGCCGAGGAGAACAATGGCATATGTCGCGCTTATGAGGTGATGGGCTATCCCACACTGCGGTATATGGCACCTGGCTTTCAGCCCAGCGCTCAGCAATATGGCCAAAAAGTGGAGACGCAAAAGCCCGAGGAGATACGATCATTGCTCGCCGGCCTCATTGCTGCCGAGAACCAAACCATTAACAATACACATTGGCCTAACTTTGCGCCCGTCGCGGAAAGTGAAACGGCGGCAAACCTCTTTGAAGGCCTGCATAGCCAACGGGAGCATATAGCACTCGTCTATGAGCCTGAGAACTCTACGCTGGCGATTGAAACGGCGCTATTTCTGCTGCACTGGCCATCCGTGCAAGTTCGTCGCATTAACGATGCTTCCATTGCGTCTAAATTTAAGATTGATATCAAGGAACAGCAGCTGGGGCTTATGAACCGCAAAGGTATCATCCAGATGCTAACGCCAGCTAATCAAACCAGCGAGGGCCATGCCCAAGCCATTGAAACTGCGCTCCGTGCACACAATTTTACACCCAGGCCACAGCAGCAGCAGCAACAACAGGTCGATTCAAAGCAGCCGGAGCCCCAACCAAATCACAGTGCATCACTAACCGATATTATTAAGGAAGTGCATCAGAATAAGCATTTGATATATCAAGCGGATCTGGAGCAGGGCATACGCACCATACTACACAACGAGGTGGCCAAAGTGAATGAAATTAGTGGTGAGCGCCTGCTTGCATTGCAACGTTTCCTATCGTGCCTGCAACGATACAATCCGCTCGGAAGCAATGGACGCCAGCTGGTTAGCAAGCTGAAAGATTTCGTAGTGCAGTTCAATCAGCAGCTAACGGGCAAACAGTTCGAGCAGGAGCTGCGACGTCTGGAGACGCAACTCGGCCAAATATACTCAAGCTCACATTATGTGGGCTGCACTGGCTCCAGTCCGCATTTGCGCGGCTTTAGCTGTTCGCTGTGGACGCTCTTCCATTTCATGAGCGTTCAGGCAGCGGGCAACGAGGAGTCACACGATCCACTGGAGGTCCTGCAGGCGATGCATGGTTACATCAAGAACTTCTTTGGCTGCACCGATTGCAGCGAACATTTTCAGGTAGGTTTGTTCAAAACACACACACATGCGTTTTAGTTTGTGCCAGCGTGTTAATAGTACTGTATTGTTGTAAATAATATTCATTATAGGGGCTTTCACTATGAGATCATCCAATGAGCCTCGAGCTATTCGAGCGCGCAGGGTCAACCTTTACTCAGTGTATTTGTTTAGTAATTGTTCGTAAAATGTGTTATTATTATAATTATTAGCTTACGACGACAATTCTAAGTAAACAAGTTTGAACGTAAGTCGTAAAATCAATAAAATCAAAAATCTATTTTATATTAGGGTCGAGTTTGACAAATGTGAAGTTATTATTACTTTACTATAACAAGTACCTGGTTAGCTTTTATATATAATATATTACAGTAATAGGTTAACAAAGAGATTGCGACTAGTAGATACGATATATTCATATACTGTTTAGTTGTAATTGAACATAGAACAGTTTTCTTCATATTTTTAACACATTGAAAATGGGTAAAAAGGGTATAATGGTTTTGTGCAAAAGTATGTAACAGGCAGAAGGAAGCATCTCCGACCCCATAAAGTATATATATTCTTGATCAGCATCAACAGCCGCGTCGATATAGTCATGTCCGTCCGTATGTATGAACGCGTCGATCTCAGAGACTCCAGATTTGGAACAAAAGCTCGCCTAATACCTAGGCAGTACAAGTTTGTTTCAAAATTTCGATAACTCTTCCCGTTTCCGATATACACATGTGATCGATAACAACAAAATCTTGAATTCAGACATCTTTATGATGCAGTTTGAAACATTAGACGAAATAATAATAATCTGTGAAAATTATATTGAAATCGGTTGAGAAACATAGGAGCTATGAGAACATTGAAATTAAGAAAGTATGCACTATACGCAAACACACTCACACATACTTGCAAGCGGTGACTATACACGTTAAGTATAGGGTTCAGGGTATAGTCTAGTCGGGATTTCTCGACTAGAGCTTTCTTACTTGTTTTTTAAAGGCCGCAGTGTATTTAAGTTGTTACCTTTAGAACATATTTGTTTACCTTACCATATTTAATTGTGTTAATCACACAAAAAAATAATTATTACCATAAAAGGTGGGATATACAAATGTGCTACATATAAATACATTTGGGTAAACAAAAATTATGTATATGGCACAGTAATTGAATTTATCAAGTCTACTTTACTTTACTTTTGTACATTTGCGATTCAAGCCGCAAGATGTCTAGTTTTATACCCTAAACCCATTGAAAATGGGTAAACAGGGTCCAATGGTTTTGTGCAAAAGTATGTAACAGGCAGAAGGAAGCATCTCCGAGCCCATAAAGTACAAATATTTTTGATCAGCGTCAACATCCGATCCGATATAGCCGTCTGTATGTATGATTGCGCCGATCTCAGAGACTATGAGAGCTAGAGCTATTTGGCAAACTTGGAATATTAGACGAAATAATGACAATCTTGAAACAGGTTGAGAAACACCGGAGATATGGAACATTAAAGTTATGTCTAGTACGTAGTATACGCATACACACACACTTGCAAGCACTGACTGTAGGCGTTAAGTATAGGGGTTATGGTATCTTCTAGTTGGAATTGCTCGACTAGAGCCTTACTTGTTTTTAATGCTGATTGAGCATATATATTTACATCATGCGAGGTCAAAGACCCTATTATAAGTATATACATGAACTAAATAGTAAATTGCGAATAAAGAAGCATTATGCTGATAAATAAGTTCAATTGAGCAGTCATGATAATAATAATAATTGGATTGTGAAATTGTTTATAAATTCTTTTCGCAAAGATTTATTTTATGTTGGGAATTGCTTAACTAGATTGTTTTTGGTTTTGTTTTTTATCTCAGACATCCTCATACGCTCGACCTGAATTAATGTCTCATTAATTTGTTTATCAGCAGCTGTTCAAAGCAGTTGACGCAAGTGTCAGTACTGTGAGTTATATATACTTATTAATGAATATTTTTGACTTCTGTTTAGGCAATGGCATCACGCCGAAAAATCTGGAACGTTGCCTCAAAAGATGAAGCCATACTGTGGCTATGGGCGGCACACAATGAAGTAAATCAGCGTCTGGCCGGCGATTCCACCGAGGATCCACAATTTCCCAAGGTACAATTTCCCAGTGCCAATAGCTGTGGCCAGTGCCATCGTGCAACCGCAGCCGGCTCCAAAGAGAACTTGGATATTAATTGGAACAAGGATGCAGTGCTGAGTTTCCTCAAGAACATACACAATCCGCAGTTCATCAGCCGCTATGGCGTGCAGCGAGAGGAGCTGTTGCACGATACGCTCGATAAGATGCGGCAGAAACGACAGATCTCTAATGTCTTTTCCGACATGGATATGCGGATGGGAATGTTCTTGTATGCTTTCTGCATTGTCATGATGGTTGTGGCATTCAAACTGTTCGCGTTCAAGGGTGGCTATCGCAAGAAACCCTATGGCCACGATCTTCTAGGCAAAGTGTAATTCAAGCATCTCGGGGATTAACTCTTAAAAAGACATGAACACTCATAGTGATCGCAATCTCCAAACGACCACCTCTTATTGTTTTTTTGTATGTATGTTATGTAACACAAATGTATGATTAAGATAAAAGTGTATGTATATATATATCAATAATCTTCCAGTTGTAATTCTTTATCATAATGACAACAATCGCTTCTTTATAAAATAACGTAAATATTTGTATGCTGTTCTGTTATATTTTCTACGTCAGTCCAAATAGAATGATAAAAATCAATATACATATCTACGTACGATTGTTTATCTACAACACAAAACTGGGGCTCTCGGTAGTTCCCAAACAATGTAAGACATCTGTTAGGTGTCGTGTCATCTGACATTTACATGTATATGCTTCAGTTGTTTGAGACAGTTCGAGATAACGATTGATTGCTTGGCCCGTTCATGTATTTGTTCTCAGTTATTAAAGTGAAAGCAAATATATAGGTAACCTTTAGCTTGATCAACATTGATATGATAATGATAATGAGGAACATAAATTTATTTCCGAAACCTCTTGAAATCTGGATGCCACCATGGTAACACTTTAAATTTACCTATACGTGAATATTTCACAGTCACACTCATTTGACTACTGCTGCTGTTATCTTCAGCAAAGTCGAGCTCTAGGTTTTTGGCACGCATATCGGTGCAAAGCAGTTCACGGGTCGCCTTAAGGCGAAAGCGAGATTGCTCTTGGTTGTAGAGCAATTGCAGCGGCAAGGGCATGTATTGTCGACATAAAATAATCAATAGCACAACACCATCATGACGATTTGCATAGCTTTGAACTGTTGAAATTTCATCCTCATCCTCGGCAAGTGTTTCCCAATCGTTAACGACATCCGTATCCACATAGTCCGACTGTTTGGATTGTTGATTCCATAGTGTATAGGTCATAAACCACCAGCATCCGAACTGTTTCTGTTCGCAGGACACAAATGTTCGATTCAGCAGCCAGTCTAGGCCGTAGCCCAGTTCAATTCGTGTCTTAAGCGGGCGATAACAGTGGAAAAGTGCCAAAATGACACGTGTTCGCAGCGTTTTTGTATCACAGTTACGTATTTGCTCCAACTGTAGTTGGGCGGGCAACTCCAAGTTCCAGCTGTTGGCCGATTTACCCAGGCAGTAGCGTTTGTACATGTTCCGCCAGAAAGCGCCGGAGCTCACCAGCCGAGCGGTCTGTTTGCATACCAAAGCAAAGGTCTGTACATCCTCCGGGTCGAGATGCATGGCTATTTGAAACCAAACGTCATGTTCAATGCAAATCCTATTAATGTGGTTGGTATTCTCAGCCATGGCGGCAGTTGATGTTGTGGTGTTTGTTGCATTGGATTTCCTCTTCGGCTCAACGTAAACATCCGATTGACGTGCAAAGATAGCTGTGTTTGTTTGCGGGAGCAGATTTTAATTTCGAACGTTAAATAAAGATTTAGAATACTCACCGCATTTACCCCTGCTGCGATACAACTTCTGATGTACATGTTCATCACATTCGTCATCTAAAGACATTACTTAAATTTTGTATTTGCATTTCAAGCAGATTATTACATTTCAGGTATTCCCTTATTGGTGTATTGATATCATATCTTTCTAATATTGTTCAACACTAGACAATTTTTATCGATAGGAACAATGCGTTAATGCACGTTCTTTATTTATAAACAATCTGTTGCGCTGTATATTTGTAAAAAAGAAATGCCTATAGATTGTAAAGCAAAATGTGGCAACAGAGCCGCATTAAAGGTCAGTCCATAGTTTTTAAAATAGTCTCAACATATTAAAAGAATTATTATATATTATAATTACACAGCGGCCCAAGACCGGTGACGCATTGTGCAAGGATTGTTTTTTTGCTGCCTTTGAGGCTGAAATCCATCACACCATTGTCTCAAGCAGCCTCTTTCAGCGTGGCGAAAAGGTTGCCGTCGCTGCCAGTGGTGGCAAGGATTCCACAGTTCTGGCGCATGTGTAAGTACAAGACGATCAAATTTCACACCGCATCTTACAAAACTGATTGTAGGTTGAAGCTCCTCAACGAACGCCACGACTATGGTCTGGACCTAGTGCTACTCTCTATTGACGAAGGCATCACTGGATATCGGGACGACAGCTTGGAGACGGTCAAACGAAATCGCGATGATTATCAAATGCCACTTAAAATTCTCTCTTACGAAGAATTATACGGTTGGACTATGGATCGCATTGTGGCGCAAATCGGACGTTCCAACAATTGCACGTTTTGTGGCGTTTTTCGTCGCCAGGCATTGGATCGGGGTGCTAAACTTTTGGGTGTGGACAGCATTGCTACTGGCCACAATGCGGACGATATTGCCGAAACGGTACTGATGAATATACTACGCGGGGATACAGCGCGTTTGCGCCGCTGCACCGACATCCGTACAGGCGGTGGTGAAGACTCCATACCCCGCGTTAAGCCTCTCAAATACAGTTATGAAAAGGAGATCGTAATGTATGCGCATTACAAAAAATTGGTCTACTTTTCGACGGAATGCGTGTTTGCACCCAATGCTTATCGGGGACACGCACGTGCTTTTCTCAAGGATCTAGAAAAAGTGCGTCCTTCCGTAATAATGGACATCATATATTCGGGCGAGCAACTGCGCTTTAAGGATACTGTGAAGAAACCCGTGCGCGGCATTTGCGAACGCTGCAGTTTTGTTGCCTCGCAGCAGCCATGCAAGGCGTGTGTTCTCTTGGAGGGACTTAATCGTGGCTTACCAAAACTAGGCATTGGGAAGAAATCAAAAGGTGATCGCATGATTGCAAAACAGAATCAGGAGCTCGCTCTTAGAGAGCGAGCCAATATAGTAAAAAACGATTTTTAACTTCAAAATTCAATGTTTATTTATTTATTCATGATTTACTGTATAAACACATTGATCCATTCGAACACCTGCAAGAGAGAATGATACAGAATAAGTAAACTGGCTGCTCAAAAACACAAATAATGCACCAAGTATAGGACTCAGTGCCAATTTCTTAACCAGGGTCCATAACCGGTTAAGCAAGACGCGCCAACTCCAAAAAAATATTGAAGCAGTTTGTCAGCGCCTAACGTTTATATGGTGTCTGTGAATGGTTTATAGTTTCATCATTGCGAAAGCAAAACGACAAAAACACGTGGTAAAAGAATACTAACCAAATAAGAAGCGACCCTCGATGCATTGATGCATGTGCGTTTATAGCAACCATCACTTGAGGCCTCAAGATGCCCATGTGCATTTATAACCTAAAAAATATATACAAATATGATTTAATAACTCTGAAAAGCAATTAGCAAAATAGTGATTTAAATAACAACTTCAGCATTTAATTACAAATAGATTGAATCACAGTGGTTCATATGAGGTGTCAGATGTAAAATTTCATCAGAGAAATAAACAAAAATTCAAAAATTATTTATACACAACATACCTTTTATTTTAGTCTGCGACATAACAAATATGATTGTTCACATTTTTCCTGCAAAAAAAATTTTTAAACACAAAATTAATTTAAACAGGGAACTATTTAAAAATCACATTAAAAATTAATTCATATATATATATATGTATGCTTCACGAAAAAATATGCACCGCAAATTTGTAATGTAAGTTTGGGTTATGCTTGTGTGAAGCAAAATTATTCTGCGAACAGAAAAAAAGCACTAGCTAAAGTGGATATTTCTTTACACCAGCGACTCGAGTTCGCAAAAAAAAAAAATAATAATAATACAATTTTCATTTATTATTCACTTACCAAGTTTAAATACGCCCGCTGAAGCTGGCTCCATTATTTTAATCACCTGAAAAATAGGGAGAACAAATATTAGTTAGTTAGTGTATTAGACAAATATAATAGTGTACAAGGGCAGGAGGCGGACCGCAAGCCACGTGACTATAGAATTGTAGCCGGCATACGGACGCTGTTGTCCTGCACTTTAATTTGATCTTGCGGCATTGAGTTCTGTAAAAAGGCTTGCTATACACTTATCACAGTTATATTTGCAGCAATATCAATTTACAACAAATATTTGAGTGAACTTACATTTTGAAAACAGCTGGAATGACCAACACGTAAAGCAATCGGAATACAAGTGACGGAAACAAGCGAAGTCGGCTGCGCTAGTCAGCAACACAGAGTTGCACTACAAATGCCGCAGGCTTGAAACTTATACTTATCGACGTGATGATAAAGCATATTCGATATTTTTTAAGAGCAGCTCTTTTACACCAACACACAACCGAGCCAGTGAAAATTATAACTGTTCTTTCAGAATTTAGTGCCGTTCATTTGCGCGTCGATTTTGGTGCATTTTTAAAGTTAATTTTGTTTTTGTACAAAAAACGTATAAAGCAACATGACGTCTTATAATGATGCTACTGTATTAATGCCGCTCGGTAAGAAGCAAATAAATATATATTGCAAATATTTTGAGATTGCCATTTTTATTTTATTTCTTTTAGACGACTACTACGAGCTTTGCGTTGAGCCAAAGTCGAAAATACCGCAAAGATATAGCCATGAAAAAAAGCAACGCAAAGCAGCTCATTTGCAATCGTATAAGGATGACGATGTGGACGATGAAGAAAATGAAGACGATGACGAAGAAGATGAGCCGAAGCACGCTGATGAGTTAGATGCTATAAACGACGCCAACCAAATTCAAATTGAGTTTGAAACTTGTGCGTTTAACGAGTTATATGAAGACATTGATGATCCGATGGGACAAAATGATAAAAATTCCAACAAAGGACTGCCAGCTAATTCTGTGCAGTGGCGCATACAATCCAATAATGTGAACAGGCCACAGGGTGCTCCTCCATTGGTTCCAAAAAGTGCTCCATATACACGTCGCGATAATTCAGGAACGCAGCAACAGCAACACTGGCGCCGCAATCGTTCTTCGAATTTTAGAAACAATAATCGCAATAACTCGCGAGTTTCTGTTCATAACCGTTTAGGCTACAATATCAAGCCCAATTGGCAACGTGGTCAGCAGCACATGCCTAACAGTTTTTCCCCAAAAACCCAAACAAAACTAATAAAACCCATAAATGACAACAACACCAATACTAAACCGCGGGAGCAGCAGGTATTACTGAAGGCAAACAATCAATTACTCACTAACCAACAACCAAACAATAACAACATTAATAATCAACAACAACCGATTCAGCAGACATTATTAATGAATGTAAGAAATCAGGGCGACACCAACCAACCAAACAATAATGCTCAACAAGTATTACTGAAGGTAAACAGTCAGTTGCAGACTGGTAACTCACAACTAAATCTGAGTTCCCCTCTAAATTACATAGAAGCAAATACCAGGCGCAACAACGTGCCGTTTTTTCAAGAAGATGGTAACAATATGACAAATACTAACAACCTTACTTCATTGTTAAGTTTAGCTAATTCTCTTTGTACTAACCAAGGTAATACTAACCAAGTAATTCGTACCAACAACTACCCAATTCAAAACCATTTGACTTTGGGTAACGCCGCTCATATGAACACAATAAACCAAACGAATTATCAACGTCAAAGTGTAAATTCGGGCTCCGGAGCCATGATTGCTTCAGAAACAGTTCGTTTGGCTGACCTAATGAACATTACCAGAAACGAAGATCAAGCCATTAATCTAAGAGAGGTGGCCAAAAACGCTATTTTTTTATTGAACCAAGTTGTCCACAAGCCAATTTTGGATAGGGACGTTCAGCAGGTACTGTCGAATATACAGGTGAGTAAACAACCAAATTTACCCATATTTTAATAACTAATTGTATTTGTTTTAAACAGCAAAAGAATGGAATGCCCGAAAATCCAACTGGTCTGGACGTGAATATCAATCCTCAGGTCACAGATGTACCAATGTATCGACGCTTTATGTAAATCCAACAACAACAAAAATACTAATTTTAAGTAACGCTACCAATGGTATTATGTGGTAGCACAAACAAATTTCAAACAATGCCTTAAAATTACCGCCCAACTATTCGTTCCAGGCGAACGGTTAAACAAAACAAATTGGCATTTCATGTGAATAGTGCGTAGGCGTACAGTAAGAAGAGGAGAACGGCTGTTATGTGAATGCCAAATCACACACACACACACGCTCGTTCGCGAAAATACATGTATTTTTTGTTTTATTTTTATTTATTTTTTGGCTGATAAGAAAAGGCCGCGCCGCTTATCAGCAATGCACAACAAGAGAGACGTGAGA
The DNA here is from genome assembly GCA_035044485.1 of Scaptomyza reducta. NCBI lineage: Eukaryota > Metazoa > Arthropoda > Insecta > Diptera > Drosophilidae > Scaptomyza > Scaptomyza reducta. Next base: position 3,637,929 of record JAWNNV010000613.1, read on the forward strand.
CGAAAGCGTACAAAAATAGAAGCAAATAAGAGCGATAATTGACGGCAAAGCGAAAATGTTTTAAAACGAACGAACGAAAGGAATAACAATCAATCAGTAAATCTGCTAAAGACGTAGAACGTGGACGTAAAAAATTGTCAATGGCAACGGATAACGAGTGTTTTCAAAGTGTGTTAGTTGATCCAGTTTAAGTTGCAACAAACAACTAATTAACGCGAATAATAATATATATAAATATACATACACACACATATACATATGTAACGTTTGCAATTTTGTGAATACAGCGTCAGCGTCTTTCCGCACCGAATAAACACTTATAAACACTTGCGAATTGAAATAAAATTTATCAATTTATGTTTCAACCAGTTAAATAAAGAAATTCAAATAAATATTTAGTGTCTACTACACAAATAAATGCCCTTTTCTTAACATCACTCAGCATGTTGAAGTCCAAGCAATTGCTTAAACAATTAACCAAAGGTAAGCAGGTCCATCGAATCTTAAAAAAAGTTCATTTATTGAAACACAGTTCAACTAACTGTTCGTTCTTTATTGTGCCACAGTTTTTGTTGTTTTTAATATATGATTAAGGCTTCCAGCACGTTTCCGTTTATTATTGTTATCAGCTTTGGCTGAGGCATGTGTTTGTAATGGCATTGTCAGGAATGATACTATTAAAGATTATCTTGAAATTTATACTTTCGCACACTCGTTGGTGTATTTTGTTTCTAAATAGCTGACAGACCAAATGTAATCAAATAAGAAACCAATAAAGAAAAGTGCTGAGTTTATGTGTGCTGGTAAAAATGTTATAAAACTAAATATTCCAACAAGAATTATACGCACGTAATGTGAAAGCAATGAAAATATTGTCTGAGCTCCTAAGAAAAATAACTAATATCTCAAATTTGTTTGGCAATTTAATTTTTCAAGAATATTCCAACTTTTCACCTGCAAATTTCAAACTAAAACGTGCGTTGGTTGTAACAAAGCTGTCACGCTATGAAGTGGAGCAACAGCGTCATCCGGAATTGTCACGCGAACAGCTGAAACAAAAGCTGCGTGATCGTGGCACCGATGTTGAAATGCTCCTCTATCTACACAATCTGCACAAGGATTTTGAGCAACGAGTTGTGCAAAGTTTCCAGAATGCTGGCTGCGAGGTAAAACTGTCCAGCAGGTGCGTACGCTATATGTTTGTGCCTCGCCTGTATGTATATAGATTTCTAATGTTTGTTTTGTTTGTGTGTGGCTATGTCTGGTGTTGTCATCATTGTCATCGTCGTCCAACTGATCATAATAATGTTGTTGTCATCGTCGTCACAATTATTACCAAAATCTACAAACTTGTACTTACTTCCCGCCATCCAACATAATGTGTCCCTGTCGCCTGTTCACTTTATTAAACAAGCAGACTTGAATTTAGAAGCTCTCTGAGCAAGGACATCATGAGCTGGGCTGATGTTATTGTACCCGTTGGTGGCGATGGCACGTTCCTGCTGTCTGCCAATCGTGCCAGTCCCCTGTTTGCGCTCAGCCAGCAGAAAACACCAATAGTTGGCTTCAATTCGGATCCACAGCACTCGGAGGGACGCCTCATGCTGCCCAAACATTATTCGGAAAATCCCGCAGACGCAGTGGAACGCATCAAATCCGTAAGACATTGCACTCATCCATATTACATCAAAAACTTAATACGAATATCATTTACAGGGCGACTTTAAGTGGATACATAGAACGCGCATCCGGACCACAATTTTAGGCAGCAATGGTACAATACCCGAGTCGACAGATCTATTCAGACACACGGCTGTCAAAATGGAGCAGGAGAATACGTCACCAGAAATGTTGGATATGCAAATGGCCAGCAAATACAAGGCTAAAATGAAACGTGTTCTACCCTATCTGGCACTAAACGAGGTAAGTAATCCCGAACCAAAAGGCTGTCTTCTTAAACTAAACTCTCTTATTGTATCAGGTTTTTATTGGTGAGCATCTGTCTGCACGTGTGTCTCACTTGCAGGTGGTGCTCGATCATCAGGATATGGTGAATAAGACAAAGTGTTCGGGCTTATGCGTCACCACTGGCACTGGCTCTACATCCTGGCATACAAGCATCAATCGCATCACTAGCAGCGATGTTGATGATTTACTGCAATCGCTGCCGAACTGCGATTCTCCCGATGTGTGCCAACTGCGCGCTAAAGCCGATGAAATTGCCCAGCGCTATAATCAGGGATTGCTCTTTGCACCAGACGATCCACGACTTTGCTACTCCATACGTGAGCAAATCTGTGTGGGCGTATGGCCCAAGCCAAAGACATTCAAGGCACGCGACTTTGTGCAAAGCGTCTTTGTAAAATCGCACTGCATCGATGCCAGTAAGTGGATCTTAAATAGCATTGTATTGTATTAAAATGTGAGCGAATTGTAACATATTTACTTTAAATTTTTGCAGACTTGGTCATTGATGGCAGCATATCGTATCCGTTTAACGATGGAGCCAAAGTTCTGCTAGAGGTCCATCCTGGGGATGCACTGCTAACAATTTCTTTAGACTGAAATCTGAAAAAACTTAAAAGTGCCTGCTCGAAAACTCGGAAAGGCTGCTACTGCTGCATTTTATGAAGCATGTCTGAATTATTGAAATTACATACATACATATTTAATGATGCGTTTCGCAAACTGCTTAGTAGTAAAAGCTCGAAAGTTATTTGTTATAATATATATATATATACGCATTTGTTTCTTAATTTACTGTTGCCTTTCGCTTCACATTTGGTTTCTTTTTTAATGAGCTTTTAGCTTTGGATGTACTGGTTTTACTTTCCTTGAGTGGTGGCTTATCATTCGCATCTTTTGCTGCACGTTTTCTAAATTTCTTCTCAAATCGCGCACTGTCCATGTTCTTGAAGCGATCGTCTTGCAACAGCGCCTTGGAATCCTCACTGGCGCTCTGTTCTGCTTGCTGCTGCTTTCGTTTGCGCCGTATTTCGCGCAATTTATCCTTTTGCTTCTTGCGGTAGCTGCATCGAAAATAAAAAAAGTAAAATAAATAACATGTATTTTCGGTGGTTAGATTTGTCACTAACAGTGCCTCCATTAGGTCTGGATCCTTTCCCTCCATAATCCACGTTTTTCGTCTGTAGTTCTGGGCACGTTCGTCGAAGTCATTATTGTCGAGCTTCATCTCAGATTCACGTCGCGAAACATTCACCTGCATGAATATGCGTTCCACCATGCGCTCTAAATATTTTCAATAACAATAAATCCAAACGAAATAATTGGCTAATCTCTGATACGTACGATCAATGGGATGCTCTTTTAGTTTTGTGTTAATCTCTTCTTCAATGGCTCCAAGCAATTCCAAATCGCGTGGAAATCGAAATATTGAAATGGCTAAACCTTTGCGGCCCGCCCTCGCCGTCCGTCCTACACGATGTATATACTCCTTGGGTGTACGCGGCAGCATATGATTAATTACCAGCTGAACGCTGGGTATGTCCAGGCCACGTGCAGCTACATCTGTGGCAATCAGAGTGCGTATATGATTCGATTTGAAGCGACTTAGCGCCGACACTCGCTCCTTTTGCCGCATAAAACCATGCAGGCAAACATTCTCGATTTCCATATTGGACAGAGTCATTGAAAGCAGTTGGCAGTATCTAAAATGCAAAATATTATTATGGTTATGCACTCTATATGCAAGACTCTTATATTCAAATCACTCACTTTTTTGTGTTGGTAAAGATCATAACATTCGAGTTTTCATTCTCCTCGCGGTATTTGCGCAGAGACTCAATCAGCACCATATCACGATCATAGTCAGCGCAAAGCAAATAGCGTTGCTCCAGTGTATCCACAGTGGCTACGTCTGAGTCTTGCGACCATTCTAGACACTAGATGTGCAAAAAAAAACTGATTGTAATACCAAATTTATACAAACATTTAAAAAAATCCAACCACTCACATCCTTGTCTATTGGAAATATGCTGGACTCTTTCATAAAATCCTTCATGGTGGCCGAGAAGAATAGATTCTGGCGACTTTTTGGTAGACAACTTTCAATTATGGCCAGACTCTCATCAAAGTCGCCATTCAGCATGCGATCCGCCTCATCCACAACCAAATACTTGAGGTTATCGAATGAGAAGGTGTCGCAACCAGTCAGGTGATCTGCCAGACGTCCTGGCATGGCAACAACAATGTGTGGTCGCTGCATTAACTTTTGGCTCTCAATCATTTGATCAGTGCCCCCAGATACGACACAAACGCGCACGCCCATTGGCTGACCAGCCACTAGAAATTGCTCGGAGATTTGATAGGCAAGCTCGTGTGTGGGTGTCAACACTAGTGCAAAGTGGCTGACAGGCTCTTCGCTTAGCGCCTCTAGAATAGGCAAGGCGAAGGCAAACGTCTTACCCGAGCCTGTTTTCGCCGCTCCAATGCAATCCTTCCCAGACAAAATCGCTGGTATGCAATTTTCTTGAATAGGCGTCGCGCTTTTGAGACCTGAAAAATGTTCAAAGTTAATGAATAGTCGAGATTCTAAAATATTTACGTATTGCTCACCTAGTTTTGTTAGCTGTTTTGCCAGCCATGGCCTCAAGCCGAGTTGAATAAAAGGATTTGGATCTTTACGCTGCATTGTTATGGCAAGTGCAAAAACCAAAATAAACACAACGTGTACAAGACCAGGGCTGAAAAATAACGCCTTCGATATACGATTCCTAAAATAATGTAAATCGAAATATCGATTAATTAACAATTTGTCAAGCTGCAGCTAAAAACAAACATCCTTTGTTTTCTTATTTGTACTTCTGGTGAAATACAGATCAAAGCATACTGATAAGGGCGCAATATTGATTAAAAATAGCAAAAATCTAAAAGAAAATGGAAGCGGAAGCACAGGCTGAAGCATTGGCAACCTCACAAACTACTGAATCTCTTAACGTGTTGTGTGGCATTTGCAATGAATTTTATCGGGCGAGTGATATTATATTTTCAACTGCCACTTGTGGTCATGTTTTCCATAAAGAGTGTTTAACCCGTTGGCTAACCCGTTCGCTAAGTTGTCCTCAATGCCGCGCTATTTGCCACCGCCAACGTGTGCATCGCATATACTTAAATTTTTCCGAACGCACTGAAGTCGATGATGTGGAACGGCCACAAATCCAGTGGATTCCCATGGATTTGGATGACCCGTTTGCTCCTACTACGCTCGAAGGTGCCGTGCAATGTGGCACAGATCATGAGGGCAACGATACATATGTAGCTCGCGTCTATCTACATGAGGATCTGCTGCCGGCCAATTATGTGCCACAACTGAAAGCCGTATATGCCCCTTGGAACTGCAGTGCACACCGGCTCAACACGGAGGTTGATCTGCTGGTGCTAACGGATTGTGAAGTAAAATGGGTAGCTGCAGCAAATGGACATGTACCGCATGGCGCTCTCAAACCCGGCTACTCGGAAACCGGCGAGGCTCTCTACACCGGTCGTTCAGTGCATGCTGGACTAACGCTGCTTGGCAAGGTGCATCCATCTCATCGATTATTATATATGCCTTATCAACGGGAGGAAGTCAGCGCTAGGAACTATGAAGTCCTAGTGGTCACACCTAAGGAGCAGGCCGAACGCTAATTTAAACTCGACTGGCTGTTATGTTATGTTATATATCTAGCAGCTTTTAATATATATGTATATGTATTTCTTGGAAATATTTTTATTAAAATTGTTATTGTTAGACTATGTATTTGTGTATATATATATATACATATATATATATATATACATATATATATTTATTATGATTTAATCGCTTGTTATGCTTAAAAAATACGTATATGTATTCGACTATAATTATGTATATATCTTTCATTCAATGTTATGTATATCTGTCAATTCTCATTCTGCGTCTTTGCTATTTCAACAAATTCGTTACAATAACAATGCGTGTTTTACTATGTTTCCAAATTATTTATAATAACTTTTCTTTTTAAGGTATGCATGTATATATATATATGTATATATATGTATTTGTATTGATATTTGCTTAATAAATCTTTCCGATCTGAATTGTAACATGACATTTAGATATATATTTAGCTAAAATACAACGTGCTAAATCGTGCTTGTAACATTTAAACAACATTATTTGTATTCAATTACAATTAATATAGAAATAGGATTTTTGTTTCATGTTTATGACTTTTGTACTTACGTTTCTAACAAATATTGTATAAAACATGCTGGTGTATAATTATGTACCTATGTTTAAAATATATATATATAAAATTATATGTTTATATATATATATATATATTTTTTTTTTTATGTTTGTGTGAGTGTTTGTGTGTGTATGCTCTGATAGATCCGTCGTAACTACAATAGATTTATTTACAATTTGTTTATAGATAGCATAAATTGTTTCCGACTTTACTGTTTATATGGGATTTGTGTTTGTTTGTTGTTTGCATCTGTTGAGCCTATCTTGATTTGTGATTAGTTTATTTGAGGCGGGAATTGGAGATAAGATACAAATGGCCACGAGTTAACTTTAACATTTGAGCTCTAATTGTAGATTAGAAACAGTCTCTACTTGATTATTATTATACAACATATTAAATGAACGGCACAATTATAATCTAACATTTTAAAACATATGCAATATTTCCGATGAAAAGCAAAATAATTCTAATACAATATTTGAAAAAGAAGCAAAAAAACAAAAAAACTTCAGTGGAGAGCAGTAGGATGATTTGGAGTCAGTTTGAAACGATTTGAACCAAAATCTGATTGCAGACTTTCAATTCAAATACAATTTGTTGACAATTGCTTTACAAAGATACTAGTACTCGTGCTTGTGTTGTAATCACTCCATGCTTTTCTATTTATGACTTCCGCTTAGCTCTTCTGCCGCGGGTACGTCTGTTTCATTTCTGTGCAGACAGATAGTTCATGTATTTAGTAGTCTGTTGCGCATTGCGCACCAGCTCGCTCTCATCCTTGCCAGCCTCATGCCAGCTGTTATCATTGTTAGCATCTGGACGCGGTGGATGTTGCTGTTGGTGCGGATTCTGACCCAGCTGTTGCTCTTGAGGCTGATGTATGTTTGGTTGCGATCGACGAGTAAAGTTACGATGACGCTGTGGTTGATGCTGATTTGGGTGTTGCCCACGTTGATCTGGCGCCCGATGGCGGCGGTCCAAAGTGCTGGACGCTTCGCTGGCCAGGCTGCTTTGACTGCTGTAACGCTGAAAGTTGCGCGGCCCACCAACAATGCCGACACCGCCACTGCCTGTAGCACGTGTTGGACTCTGGCTGTAGCGATGCGCATTGGGATTGGGCTTCTTAGTACCATCATCCATTTGTGATTTGGGTGGACGCGGCAGAGTGCGGGCACGCGATGAGCTGCGACTGTTGGATTCGGGACCATTTGAGTTGTATGCACAATTCTCATCCTGATATGCATTATTGATCGCCGTGTTAGAGCGACGCCACGTTTCGGTTTGTATCTTTTGATAATCTTTGTGTTGCTGCAACTGCTGTTGGTGATGATGATGTTGTTGCTGTTGCTGCTGCTGATGCTGCTTTTGGAAGCGTGGCGGTTTGTCGTACGTGTTGCGATTGTGATTGTTAAAGCGTCCACCGCGCTTGTAGCTATTTCCACGCTCATAATTGCTAATGTACGAACGCTCGCTGCGATCATCGCGCTGATCCCAATTGGAGTTAACAATGTTGTTGTAGTTGCTTCCGCCGCCCAAAAGGCGCTCATAGCGCTCCTGCGAGTGCTTCCGGCGATCATCGATGCGATACAAACGCAAATTTCCACGTCCCTCACTGCGCACACTTTGATGATCGTCGTCGCAGCTAATGCTGTAGCGACGCTGCTGGTCTTCTCGCGAGCGACCATTCGATTGGTCGCCCTCATTGGCGCGATTGAAGCGTGTCTTGCGCCAGCTAGGCAGCGGCTTCGTTTCGTCTCGGTCCTCGCTGCTCGCCATGGATGGGTACTGATCAGAGCTGGCATTGCTGTGTGTTAAAAAGGCGAGCTTAATATAATGTACAATGAGTTCATCAGGATTACTTACTCGCAATGCGATGTCTGAGTGTGAGTTTGCTTTAGGGGTCGCGGCACATGCCGTGCCTGGTAACCGCGACGAGCCTGGCGTCCTGGTGTGACCGAGTCGTGACTTGGATAGGCACTGTCAGAGTTTTCGCTATAGTGTTGCTGGTGCTGCTGCGGTTGCTCATCGCCAGTGGCACTTGCCTCACCATAACCTATATCGCACAGCGAATCCTCACAGACCTGTTCACTCCATTTTTTGGGCACCTCCTGTGGCGAGGTATTAGCACTGCTGCCCTGCTCCTCGCTGTCGCTGTACGCATCCTTTTGGGTCTGTGTATCTGCACCACTGTTGCTTGTGTTGTTGTTATTGTTGACACCATCATCCTCGTCGTCATCCACAATCAAATATTCGGTGTACATGGCCTCCAATTCATCGCCCACATGCTTAAAATGGCTGTAAAACAAGTCGAGCACCATCATGAGCATCGCCTTCACTTTGGCCGTCAATAATGGCTGCATAATCAGATGCCGACGGACATGGTAGAGCAACTGATCGATATCCGCCTTGTGGCGCGTTCGCATTATCTCGCCATTAAGCGTTATCTGTGACAGGACCAGACGAGCCAGGCGCGTACTCATCACCACCGAAACATCATTGATCTCGCGCAACAACAAATTAAGCAACGAATCACCCAAAATTGTGATCGGCGCATTATCTGCAAGTCGGACACGATGATAGTACTCGCCCAGCAGCGTTATTGAGTTATACAAGCGATTCTTGTCGTGCAACCGGTACGCATCCGCATTGATGAAATTTGTCTCCAGGATCTTTAACATAGCGCTGCGAACTTTCGTCTCCTTCATAGCCAGTGCATCGAAGTTGCGTGAGGAGAATAGCAGGGCGAATTTCAGTGCCGTTTCAGCGTCTGTCAAAGCTTTATTGTTCATATAGTCCATGGATTCGCTGAAATTTATTAAAAATGTAAATTTAATAAACAAGTGAGCCGTGAACCGTAAATTCTTCCTAACAGAGAGTTAAAGTTGTATGGGAATTGTTCAATTTTAGTTACTAGGTGAAAACTCTACTCAATCGAACTAATTATGTAGGTGTAGGTGCAAATCAGAAATAACGAACATGCTTGATAAGCTACATTAACTTTTGTTTGCACTGCCTTAACACAACAAACAATAAAATTATGTATGCTTTAAATGAATTTAACTTTGTATACCCTTTGTTTTGCACATGTAAACAAAACTCGTCCGTGAAGTCATCGTTAAATAAATGTCATATTCATAATATATATTTTACCAGCAAGGTTATTAAATTTTCGTCAACCCTTCACGTATATATCCCACTGGCGGGAAACTTGCATGCTTCTCTCACTCTTTCTCTTGCTTCTATTCTACAGGTGTAGGCGCAAATCTCTCATTTTAAATTTTACCCCAAATATGTGGCACAGGTTACCCTCTGTTGTGCACATGTAAACTCGGCGTGAAGTCATCTTTATGTCAAAGAAATATAATTATTACCCTCGGCTGCTTAAAGAGCAAAAACCAAACCCCATTCATTAAACAGGAGCTTAATTAAATGTATTATATATTTTACTAGCAAGGTTATTTAGTTTTCGTCAACCCTATATATCCAACTGGCGGGAAACTTAGTTCTCTCACTCTCTCTCACTCGTCTATGTCTCTCTTGCATATATTCTACAGGTGTATGCGCAAAACTCTCATTTTAAATTTTACCCCAAATGACATAGGTAACAAAAAAGTTGTAAATAGTTGTTCTGACGTAGAAACAGACATACACGGAAATAAAGATACGTATAAATAGTTGTATTAATCATCAATGGACGACGCCATAGAACACACACTCAACCCAACAACATAGACAAAATAGACATACATACAAATAAATATATACACATACCATAACATCGATTCGTCGCGCACAATGTTGCAAAAATCCGTCTCAATGGCTTTGATTTTGTTGTTTAAAATGATGCCGTCGTCCTGCAGGTTAAGGCCGCGCATCATGGCAATAACGTGATCATACGCACAACCACCTGTTGGTATCATATAACTTGGTGTGGCGTTTGTATTGAGCATATTACAGACTTCGCGCAACGTATGCACCTCGCTAACGCTAACACCGACTCCAACGCTGCCACCGTTGCTGCCGCTGCTGTTACCGCTGTCCGCACTAGCATTGTTGTAATTGTTGTAAGTGTAGGCGGTGCTGTTGCTATTGCTGTTACTGTTGTGATTGTTGCTAATCATATTTGTATTAGCCATTTCTTGTGATCGTTGTAGCAGTTGTTGTTGTTGTTGCTCAAGTTGTTCGGGTTGTTATTGCTGTTGTTGTTGTTGTTTTTGTCTGCGTTTCCACTGCCTCCGACAAGCGAGCCAAGTTCTGTGTATTCGTACTGTTCCACCAACAACAACACTCTTATTATTTTGCGCAAATAAGCGTTTGACAAAGGTGTCGAAATGCGCATAAAATTTCACCTTTTATTCACTTTGTGCTCCTGCATGGAACTTACCCAAGATTGTGTATTGTTTAGAACTTAACGTGCGCACTAAATTAAATGCACAATTCTATTTATTTATACTTATTTAACTTATTTTATACCGAATTTATTTATGGCGAATGCGTTTGGTTCGCAATGAACAGTTGCGTGAACTTGCGTGAACCAGCTGAACGAACCAAGTGCGTGAAAAAAATCTGTTAACGGGCTGCTAATCGCGAAAAACAATAACAGACTGTCGGCGCAATTTAATGCTCCGTTAGAGTTTGAATATTGCACAAAACACAAGAGATATTAGCTATCGAATTTTAAACAATTTTAATCAGAAATACCAGTTAAGATCTAATTTTAAGTAGACACTAAATAAATAAACATACAAACTTTGACTTTGTTAACGACGCGTTCTTACTGTTATAACTTATTTGTTTAAGCGTATGAAAAGAGACTCAAACGTATATTCGAAGTTTCTGCCTCTGATGAATTGTAGCAAAGAATGCTCACCGACTGTGGTCCAGTTCCACGGTAGTTTCTGTACGAAAGATACTTTAAAAAAATAGACCGCTGTTAAAATGTTTATAGCTTACCGTCAGTGAGCATGAGTTTTGATAAATATTTACTTTAAGCTGTTTGCTGCGATCTTCAGTAATTGTTGACGCCACAAACTTATAATTATCAAATCCAAATACACATTCTTCAAAGCTAACGATCTCCACGTTTGTAATGCTACGCATTATTCTATTAAGATATGCACTTTTTTCGATGTAGCAGGCTTTTAAATATAATTCTTTAATATTTTCAAAATCATGGGTAAGAAAGTAGGCTATGTCGTAAAATAAACAGTTGTCCGTTACGATTTTCACAGCATCCACTTTAAGTTTAGCCCTTATCACAGTGCCTAATGTGTCTGTGGTGTTGCATGTCTCCAAAATTCTAATATGTTGATTATGGGTCAAGCCACGCAATTTTCGGCAAAGTAAAGGAAAAGCTGCCATACCTCTAGTCCCACAAAGAGTAAACTCTTTTAAACACTTAAGATTTATCAAATGGTCATTAAACCAGGGCAACTCATCCAATTCAATTTTAATACATTCTATATTTGCCATACATTCCAAGGGCAAACTTATATCGCTCGTTCTTACTGTTTTTTCGTCAAAAAGGCATAGCTTGATTTCTTTCAGCTTATGTTTTTTCATGATGACTTCTAAATTCTTTACACAAAATCGCTTACAGTATGTCAGAGTTAGTCTCTCCAATAAGGGAATATCTGAGAAATATCTTCCCGATAAATCACCCTGAGGACTAAATGTTTTTAGGTTTGGAAAAGTCCTTATGATAATGGGTATGTCGGAATCGAACAGCATTTTGCTCGTAATTGTTCCGATTCGAAAATCATAGACATTTGGAAAAATGTAGCTGGTGATCACATTAAACTGTTCTAATGACACCATTTTCAGGTTCAGCACTTGCACAGATCGATGAATGCTTTCAAAAAAATACTGCAAGTTCTCTATAGAAAATTGTGCCTCGAACAACGACATGCTTACAGTTTTGTACTTAGAGCGCCAGACATCAGGTATTAAATTGTAGAATCGTGGATGCAAACTCATCATGATTTGCTGTGATTTTATATCCAAAAAACTTAGTATGCAAATGACAACATAGTCGTTTAGAGTATCCATTTTAACTGAAGGAGAAGAAATAAACATAAAAAAATTATAATTAGCAAGTGAATTTATTTGTTTAAAAAAAACTGTTAATTATTTTACTCGTGATTTAAAGTGAAATGACAGCCTGCTCGAAATTGCGTTTGCAGCCAATTTAATGCGAATCATGTGCGCTACATCAACAGCTGATTTTTGACGATCTGGCAGCACGGACAGTCTTTCATTTAATCGTAACAAAATTATTTTATAACATGCAAAAATATGATAAAATGGAGAAAATCGGTGAGGGCACTTACGGAACGGTGTTCAAGGGCCGAAATCGAGATACGATGGAAATAGTGGCACTGAAAAGAGTACGTTTAGATGAAGACGACGAGGGTGTGCCAAGTTCCGCGTTGAGAGAAATTTGCTTACTGAAGGTTTGTTTTTGTGATTCTAGAACCAGAGGTTTGCTCAATAACTTATCCAAATATGTTTACGTTACATTCCTATTAGGAACTTAAGCACAAAAACATAGTTCGCCTTTGTGATGTGTTACACTCCGATAAAAAATTAACGCTGGTATTTGAGCACTGCGATCAGGACCTAAAAAAATATTTTGACAGTTTAAATGGAGAAATCGATATGGCTGTGTGTCGAAGTTTTATGCTGCAACTGTTGCGCGGCTTGGCCTTCTGTCACAGGTGGGTGCTTCAATTAGTTGCATTTTGGATTATAATTTTGAATTCATTATTTGTTTTTTTTTTTAGTCACAACGTGCTGCATCGAGATTTGAAACCACAAAACTTGCTCATCAATAAGAATGGAGAGCTGAAATTGGCCGACTTTGGTCTAGCTCGTGCTTTTGGCATACCCGTTAAATGCTATTCTGCTGAGGTGGTTACGCTATGGTATCGTCCACCAGACGTTCTCTTCGGCGCCAAATTGTATACGACTAGCATCGATATGTGGTCAGCGGGTTGCATACTGGCTGAATTAGCCGATGCTGGACGTCCGCTATTCCCCGGCTCAGATGTGCTCGATCAACTGCTTAAAATATTCCGTGTACTGGGGACACCCACTGAAGAGTCTTGGCCCGGTGTCTCGCATCTCTCCGATTACGTTGCGCTTCCATGTAACTATAAGTAGCCAACCATTTTATAAATAGCTCACAACATTTTTTTTGATTTCTTTTAGCGTTTCCACCAATTACATCGTGGAGCCAACTTGTACCAAGACTGAATACAAAGGGCCGTGATTTATTGCAAAAACTACTTGTTTGCCGTCCGAATCAGCGAATTAGTGCAGAAGCTGCTATGCAGCATCCATATTTTACAGAAAGCTCTTCTTCGGGTCATTAACGTGGCAATCAGATTTTCTAGTAGTTCCAACGACTGTTTCATTATTATATAATATTATAATATAAATTGTATTTATATTTTAGGACTGTAATTTTTAGTTGTACACATTCGTTTTTATCCTCAATTCATTTATTTAAATATTTTTGTTCTTACCAAAAATTTACCTTGGAAATGCCATAAGTTTTAATATTAAAAATATACATAATTTATTAAATTTAAGAACCAAAATTTGCAACTGTACCTAGTTCACTCAATATTTCTAGTGTAAATCCTAATAAATATATACATACCCAAATATGCGTTCTTATCGGCATCAAAAACGGCTACAAAGCCCCAGCTAAGGGTTAAATTTACTGCGCAGTGCGCACACGCGAGTTAATTATATAGTTGTTTAGTTGCTTTTCGTGTGCTTGACGGACCGGTCGTGCTTCGCGTATATCTAAAGTTTCTATAAATATTTGTGTTTTTATACGATAACGAATCTCAATAATTTAACAAAAGAAGTTATAGCTTATGCGGGTTTGTGATAATAAACATCCCTAAGGAGACTTTTAAACGAATAACATTAACAAGCAAACCCGTGATCGAAATCGAACATTATTGCAATTATAGTTTACCGAAAATGACTTGGGGATTTGTTACTTGTGGCCCAAACGAGGCCCTAGTCGTCTCAGGTAATTGTTGCTATAAACAATTTGTTTATGGCCTTTAAAAGTTTGTCAACAAAATTATCTTGGGGCAGCACCCTTAAATGACGTCACTGCTTATCGATTTTTGTGTACAAGCAAATTTCAAGAGTCCGAAGCCGTGCGTGCGCACCCAACGCCGTTGTGTAAAAAAATCAACATTTTAATTAATTTAACCAATTTATTTTATTATTAATAGGATGCTGCTATCTGAAGCCATTGTTAGTGCCCGGCGGCCGTGCTTTTGTCTGGCCGTCAATTCAACAAGTACAACGGTAAATAAATTCTTCGACCTTGTGGTATGACATCATAATATAACTGGCCTGGTTTTATCATAGCATTTCATTGAATACGATGACGCTGCAAGTGGAAAGTCCTTGCGTGTACACCAGCCAGGGTGTACCAATCTCTGTAACCGGTATTGCCCAGGTCAAGGTGCAAGGACAAAATGAAGATATGCTATTGACTGCATGTGAGCAATTTCTGGGCAAATCTGAGTCGGAGATCAATCACATTGCTCTAGTTACATTAGAGGGACATCAGCGCGCAATTATGGGCTCCATGACTGTGGAGGAGATCTACAAGGATCGTAAGAAGTTCAGCAAGCAGGTATTCGAAGTGGCTTCCAGTGATTTGGCCAACATGGGCATCACCGTCGTCTCCTACACCATTAAGGATCTGCGCGACGAGGAGGTAAGCCACGATGGAGTTAATTATCGACATTCGTACATTACGCATGTATGAATGTATGGTCTGGCCAGTGTTGTCATCTGAAAAGAAGCCATGCAAAGTACAATAATTACAATACAATACATTCATTCATTTTAAAATCACTTTATAATACTCTCAGCACTTTTATAGTTTATGTAGATTGCATCTGATGTAAATATTTATTTTCATACATTATTAAGTAAAAAGTTTAGTTTATCATTAATAAGAGACTCGCCAATGCATATATTTATGCTTTATCGTAAAAATTTGAAAAGATGCAAAAAAAAAACAATCCGATACCGTTGCGACGGAAATATGCGAAATTGGGCAACACTGGCTCTCAAAAAGTTTATGTTTGTTTATTGTGTATAAAGTGTTTTTATGGCACAACATTTCTGTTTGAGTAACCGAAATATTATGTATTTTTGCATGTATGTACATAACGACACAGGGCGACTCCAAGGTGCGTATATTGTGGTCGGTGTTTTAGAGCCTTCTGCCTTCTATCTTTCAATGCATTGCGATTATTATATTTAAAGCGTATCTGTATCTCTTTTTATTTGACAGGGCTATCTAAAATCTTTGGGCATGGCTCGCACAGCGGAGGTGAAGCGTGACGCTCGCATCGGCGAGGCGGAGGCACGTGCCGAGGCGCATATCAAGGAAGCTATAGCTGAGGAGCAGCGCATGGCGTCGCGTTTTCTTAACGACACTGACATTGCCAAGGCACAGCGCGACTTTGAGCTGAAGCGCGCTGCCTACGATATGGAGGTGCAGACAAAGAAGGCCGAGGCTGATATGGCATACGAGCTGCAGGCGGCCAAGACTAAGCAACGCATCAAGGAGGAACAGATGCAGGTGAAGGTCATCGAGCGTACTCAGGAAATTGCAGTGCAGGAACAGGAGATAATGCGTCGCGAGAAAGAGCTGGACGCCACCGTGCGCTGTCCAGCTGAGGCTGAAAAGTATCGTCTCGAAAAAATTGCCGAAGCCAACAAGTTGCGCGTCGTTATGGAAGCCGAAGCTGAGGCTGAATCGGTGTGTTTACAAATTTATTTCTTTGGTAAATAAAACATACTTATTTTTATGATCATTGCAGATTAAAATACGTGGTGAAGCGGAAGCGTTTGCCATTGCTACCAAGGCTAAGGCTGAGGCGGCGCAAATGGCAATGAAGGCCGATGCCTATCGTGAATATCGTGAGGCTGCCATGGTGGAGATGCTCTTGGACACGCTGCCAAAGGTACGTCTTTGTTTAAAGATTGCACCACGAATTGCCTCTAATTTGTTTGCACTTTGATTTATAGGTTGCCGCCGAAGTTGCTGCACCTTTGTCGCAGGCAAGGAAGATAACCATGATATCCAGTGGCCAGGGCGATATCGGTGCGGCCAAGTTGACCGGCGAGGTGTTGGCAATTGTGAACAAAGTGCCGGAGCTTGTTAAGAGCATCACTGGCGTCGACATTGCCAGGGTACGTTCCAATTCAGAGTTTATTTAAGGCAACAACAATTAACAAGCAGGAAACGCTGCCAAAAACAATAACACAAAACTAACACAAACATGGCAATCAAAAGACTTGGTAGAGAAATGTAGCTACATTATATGAAGTACTATGATAACATATGTTTCTTCTGCAATGTGGCAATTGCATTTATGTAAATACTCTATTTTTTATATTATTTTTCTTTGGATTTCTGATACATACTATGCATATATGCATATGATTTCGCCTTTAATTTGATTTTTTTTCTTCGTTTCAGTCTGTGCATGCTGGCTAAATGTCCGAATCCAAAAATACTCTCCACAATAAAATACCACACCAAAATATGTTTTCAAACAAAATGAAACAAGCAAATCTGCTAAACAAAATTGACGCAAAATCGCATTTAATTGTTTTCTTTCAATAAATTTGTATATGTAACAAGTGTAATTTTGCACAAAAAGTTAAATAGCTAAAACATATTTTGTATTAAATATTGATGTAAGAATTAAAAAAGTATATGTATTTATATATGTCTTTATACAAGCGATCTACACATGCGTCGAATAAAGATTTTTTCTTAACCAAATGTATTGACCTGTTTTTAATTTAAATAATTTGGGCCAAGCGGTCAGAGTACGGGATTACTGTGGCACTACTGTTCTTATCGCTTGGTTGCATATGAATTCTTATCGATAGTTTTTCGTACCACAGAGTGTCAGCCCTAATTATCACACAACTCAGCACTTTTCGTCCGCCAAGCTGCCATCGCGTTTACATCACTTGAGTTGGCAGCCCGTGTGAACACTAAGCTAAATCATTTGTGATTTTTGTACAAAAGTTGTGCTCGATTTAAAAGGTTTTTTTTCAAGATATAAACGCACCAATTTGTATAATTAAGTTCCAAAGTTTCATCACAAATCATTTACAATGGCTGATTCCAAGGGGTAAGTGTATTTGTTACAATAAACTCAAATTAAATGAATGCCGACACACTGCGCTGAGACATCCACAATTTCGCGCAGTCATTGGCCGTGCGAGAAAAAAACCTAAAAGGCCACATAGGGAAAATTGTGTGAAAACTGCAAATTTGTTCGCGCCATGTTTCTTTCTAAAATGATAGTTGTCCGCATGAAATATAGTCAATTGTTTATATTTTTGATAAATATTAGTCACGCTATTTCATTAATGCATATTGCGAAACTAGAACAAGCCAAAGAAAATCGCCATTTATGCGTTGTCAGTTGTTGTTGTTGCTGCCCTTTCTTTCTTTGTGAAGGGGTTGCGATGCAATTGTTTCCATTAAATTAAAAACTGGTAAGCCATGTGTAAATGTGCTTTGAATTTACTGTCTCAGTTCTCGTAATATATATGGATATTAGTGCTACCTGTGTGTAGGCTATTGCTAGTACGTTTTAAGTCAGAAATAAAAAAAAAAGAAGGAAATTATAATGCCTAGCGGACCAGATGAAAATGATGCCAGCAACAGCGCGCATAATTCGCGCGATCAGCCAATGGATGAAGATATACCTGATTTTGTTCGTAACTATCGCAGCAAGTTGGAGGAAGAGTGGAAAAAAAATGATATTGCTAGTCAATTCAAGCCACAAACTTCCATGGAGAAACGGTGCGCGTTTTGGGCTGGGACTTATTTAGGGATTTTTTTGTTTTCTGTACATGCGTATCTCTACTGTATTCCTTGTTTCAGCAGCGATGACCTGGCAACGGCAATTCTGAAGCGTAAGGATCGTCCCAATCGTCTGATTGTCGAAGAGGCGCAGAATGATGATAATTCCGTTGTGTCGCTTTCGCAGGTATGTCGATGTCGAAATCATAAGGCCACGTCATCATTTGATTGGTCTAATTATATACATCTAAATGTTTAGGCGAAAATGGATGAGCTGCAGCTCTTCCGAGGCGATACTGTTATTCTGAAGGGCAAGCGCCGCAAGGAGACCGTCTGTATTGTGCTGTCGGATGAGACCTGCCCCGACGAGAAGATTCGCATGAATCGCGTTGTCCGCAACAATTTGTGCGTCCATCTCTCGGATGTTGTTTCCGTGCAGTCGTGCCAGGATGTCAAGTATGGCAAACGTGTGCGCATCTTGCCCATTGATGACACCACCGAAGGCGTTACGGGCAATCTTTTTGAGATCTATCTGAAGCCCTATTTCCTGGAGGCCTATCGTCCCATTCACATGGGCGATAATTTCATTGTGCGCGCCGCCATGCGTCCCATCGAGTTCAAAGTGGTGCTCACCGATCCCGAGCCGTATTGCATTGTTGCGCCCGAAACGGTCATATTCTGCGATGGTGATCCCATCAAGCGTGAGGTAAGCACAAACTTAGATAAGTATACATGCAGCACAGTGAGTTTAGTATGTGTATCGTATAAGAGTCTTCCTTGACTTATATTATCTAAACTATTGTTAAATATCTTTTTACTTCACTTTTTGACCAGTATTATTCATTCACTGTGCTGTGTTTTTCTTTTATGTATCACTTATTAAATAATTCATGCTTTGCTGCAGGAAGAGGAGGAGTCTCTGAATGCTGTGGGCTATGACGACATTGGTGGTTGCCGCAAGCAGCTAGCCCAGATCAAGGAGATGGTTGAGCTGCCGTTGCGTCATCCATCGCTCTTCAAGGCGATTGGTGTTAAGCCACCGCGTGGCATTCTCATGTATGGTCCACCCGGTACTGGTAAGACACTGATTGCACGCGCTGTTGCAAACGAAACAGGCGCATTCTTCTTTTTGATCAACGGACCCGAGATCATGTCAAAGTTGGCTGGCGAGTCGGAGTCGAATCTCCGTAAGGCATTCGAGGAGGCTGAAAAAAATTCTCCTGCTATTATCTTCATTGATGAAATCGATGCGATTGCGCCCAAGCGTGACAAGACTCACGGCGAGGTGGAGCGTCGAATTGTGTCGCAGTTGTTGACACTGATGGATGGCATGAAGAAGAGCTCTCATTTGATTGTCATGGCGGCAACCAATCGCCCTAATTCGATTGATCCAGCTCTCCGTCGCTTTGGACGTTTTGATCGTGAGATTGATATTGGCATTCCCGATGCCACAGGTCGCTTGGAGGTGCTGCGTATACACACCAAGAATATGAAATTGCATGAGGATGTTGATCTGGAGCAGATTGCTGCCGAGACTCACGGTCATGTGGGCGCCGATTTAGCTTCGTTGTGCTCGGAGGCAGCTCTGCAACAAATCCGTGAGAAGATGGATCTCATTGATCTGGAAGATGACAAAATTGACGCTGAGGTGCTGGCCTCACTGGCTGTCACCATGGAGAACTTCCGCTATGCGATGACCAAGTCCAGTCCATCGGCACTGCGCGAAACTGTCGTCGAGGTGCCCAACACCACTTGGACCGACATTGGCGGCCTCGAGAATGTGAAGAAGGAGCTGCAGGAGCTGGTCCAATATCCAGTCGAGCATCCCGATAAGTTCCTCAAGTTCGGCATGCAGCCCAGCCGTGGTGTTCTCTTCTACGGACCACCTGGTTGCGGTAAGACGCTGCTGGCCAAGGCCATTGCCAACGAGTGCCAGGCGAACTTTATTTCGGTAAAGGGACCTGAGCTGCTCACCATGTGGTTCGGTGAGTCCGAGGCCAATGTGCGCGACATCTTCGACAAGGCTCGCTCGGCAGCTCCTTGTGTGCTGTTCTTTGATGAGTTGGACTCGATTGCCAAGGCACGTGGCGGCAATGTGGGCGATGCTGGCGGTGCTGCCGATCGTGTCATCAATCAGATTCTGACCGAAATGGATGGCATGGGTGCCAAGAAGAATGTGTTTATCATTGGTGCCACCAATCGACCCGATATCATTGATCCAGCCATTTTGCGTCCTGGTCGCTTGGATCAGTTGATCTATATTCCATTGCCCGATGACAAGTCTCGTGAGGCTATTCTTAAGGCCAATTTGCGCAAATCACCACTGGCCAAGGAGGTCGATCTGACATACATTGCTAAGGTGACACAGGGCTTTTCGGGTGCCGATTTAACCGAGATCTGTCAGCGTGCCTGCAAACTGGCCATTCGTCAGGCCATCGAGGCCGAAATACGTCGTGAAAAGGATCGCGCCGAGAACCAGAATTCCGCAATGGACGTAAGTGCGACCGCATATCACTTCTGCGAGGAATATTTATGTTTGTCTAATTTGTATTGCAGATGGACGAGGATGATCCAGTGCCGGAAATAACACGTGCTCACTTTGAGGAGGCAATGAAGTTTGCTCGTCGGTCCGTATCGGACAATGACATTCGCAAGTACGAGATGTTCGCTCAGACTTTGCAACAGTCGCGCGGATTTGGCCAAAACTTCAGGTGACTAAATTCGGTATATCGTTTTTCAATAGGGTCTATTAACTTTATGGTTTCGTTTACAGATTCCCCGGCAATGCCGGCAACACCTCAGGGTCTGGCACCAATATGCCAGTTAATTCGCCAGGCGACAATGGCGATGATGATCTTTACAGTTAGATTTTTAGTTTTTACACAAGACAAAAAACACACAACTTTTAAATGAATTTTCCTCCTTAAACAAACAAACAAACCCGAGCGATAACAACAATTTTAAAACACATTCACCATGGAGGCAAAAGCTGTCCACCAAGTTCAGCATCAGCAGTAGCAGCAGCAGTAGCATCACCATCAGGAACAAACAGCAGAAACAAGCATATAAAGAACAACAACAGCAGAGCTACAACAACAGCAGAGCTACAACAGCAGCAAATAATAACAACATATATAATAATAATATTATGATTCGATAAAATTTTGATACCAATATTGTGTATCACATTGTAATTTGAAATTGGCGCATCTAAAAAAAAAATAGTTAGCCTCACTTTATCATTCGTGTGTACTATCGTACGGTAGCTGAGCGACCGATATCGGTGTTCTATATACATTATAATGATAATAAAAGATACACATATACACAACATACATATATAAAGATAACTACATACATATATTAAACATCTTAAAATTATAAGTGTATTTGGAGCTACATTTTTAAGTGAATAAAAATTATAGAGTCGGAGTCATCTGGGTTTTGGATAGAAGTGAAAAAGTAAAGAAAAGGTCATATAGTGTGTGAAGATAGCCGGATGGATACCCTGTATAACTGCGAAATGTGTGGTTGTGGTTTCTCTGGAAAAAAGGAGTATGCGCAAATATGTGTGGGAACATATAAAGACTATACTTATCCAGTTCGCAGCTGTATTTTGAAATGTAATAAAAAAGAAATGCAAATCATATTTTGTGTTTTTATCGCTTTTATTAAATTTTGTATTCATTTCGTCATGTTTGCTTTTTTTTTGCGACACAACGCTGTATCTGAAGAATAGTTTCACAATCCTATAACTTAGTATATGCTATATACGATGTAGCCAATATTCCAAGTGTTTTTGCTGCGCCTAAATGACACAAATTCAAATATTTCTTTTGGCTTGGTTCAATGATAAAGCAAAACAATTTGAGTTTATTTTCTTAGCAGCTTCTGTGTGGCGTTTTTTTTCTTTCAATTGATTATGATTGTTTTTTTTTTCTTTTCTTAATTTATGAACGCCTAATGCAATTGCTTCCGATGAAAATGTTCTTTGCCGTGTCTACATTATTACATATGCTCATTAAATACATACATACATATTTATTTTGGTTTTCTTTTTTTGTATTTTTTGTTTTTTTTTCTTTTACACATACATAATTAAATACGCTTTATGCAATAATTACAACACAACAGTTAAAATACAAATAGGTTTTAATTGTTATTTTAGCGCGTTTTTCACATTAAATATTCATGTTTTATTTTTTGAGTTTCTTTCAACAATTTTGTTTTTTGAGCTTTGCTTGTTGTGTGTTTGTATGTGTGTGTGTGTGTGCTTGTGGGTTGTGCGTGTTGTGTTGTTGGTGTTGTTTTTTGTGGGAGGAAAATGGCCAGCACTTTCAGATTTCTTATATATAGTAATTAGGTTCGCTATCATATTCATTTGTTTGTTAAATATTATTTTTAGTTTGATATCATGTTATACTATGTTTTCTTGTTGCTATGAAATTTGTTTTAGTTTTTATTTTTTTTTCAAGAATTTGTTGCTTTTAAAGTCTTGAACATAGACTAGACACCAATTATATAGGATTAAACATATTATTACTTTTAATTTTATTTATTTTGTTTTTTTACTTTCGTGTTTCTTGTAATTGTGCCAGGTGTAACATGTTTATGTAAGTTTATGATATTTGTTTTCATATTTATTTATTTTTATATATTTTATATAGTTTTTGTGAACACCTTTCGACTGTTGGTATGCCAGTTACAATTGTTAATAATTGCTTTCACATAACTACAAAGTACATATACTAAGTAATTTGTTATTATCGATAAACGGTCTAAGATTGGGTTTTCTTTTGTTTTTATAAAAACAATATAAAGTAACGTCGTTATAAAGTACTAGATTTTTTTAAGGTTTATTATAGTGTTTTTAAGCTCATTCAGTTTATAAATGTAAGTAGTTGTAGATATATAGAGTAGATGCATTTTGGGTATAGTAGATAGGGTTTCGAAAGTGGGGATTTGGGCAGGAAAGGTGTGGTGGGTAGGTTGGGTAAACTATTTCAAAATAGCGAAATTAAACACTCTACTAAGTACACATCTAGGCCATTGATATATTGCTTTGCTTTAACACTATGCTCTCTCTGATACCATTTCATATATATAATATGTATATCGTATTCAAAGTATTTTGTGTTTGTTTTTTCTAAGTTTGATCCCATGCAACGTAGATTTGATTGTGCCTTTTTAGCCATTTTGCTTTTGTAGAGCCAATTGAAATTCAAATGAAATTCGTAATATATAGATAATAATTCAATTTCGCTTATATTGAGATCGTTTTGTTATCTTTGTTTGTGTGTGTGTGTTATGGATATCTTTAACAGAGCTGTTAACATACTGTAGATGATGTTTGTTCTTGGAAGAGCTAGGTTAAGGATTCGCTGCTGGAAACCCAAAGAAAAATATGCGATGCGATAGTTGCTTTTTTTGGAGTTTGTTGGCAAGGACCATAACATTATTTGCATTTCATTTTGTTTAGCTTTGATGCGTGTCTCAAATATATTTAAACAATTTCAAAATTATTTTATTGTGCCTTTTGTTTTTAGGCTTTAGTTGTTATTTTTGTTTTGATTTTTTTTTTTGTAAATACTGCAAGCAGCAATTTTTACATATATGTATATAGACTAGTACAATGATTGGTTTTTTTTGTTTTACTTTATTTTATAAATAAATTAGATTTGTTGTATGCATATGTGTAGGTATTTTTGTTACTTTATATAAGTATTTAAATTTGTAGATATAAACTCTTTGCTTGATGTGTTTCCATTTGCGCTTATTTGATATATATATATGTATATATATGCAAGTTTTATCATTTTACTTGCTCGATTTTTGTTGTTGTTGATTTTTTAATTTTTATTTTTGTTTTTTTCTATATATAAATATAGATATATAAATTATGCGTAAATCAAGCGATAACAAATTAGTATTATAATAATAATAATAATAATAGATAATAAAAATAAGAAAAAACAAGATTATCAACTATGCACTTAACATTTTCTTTTTTCTTTGAGCTAATAACACACAAAAAAAAATTGGGTTTTTGTTTTGGTTTTGATTTTGCTTTGTTTTTTTTTTAAATTAAATACATTAAATTACAATTGCTAATACATACATACAATATGTGTTTTAAGTGTGTATGTGTGAAACTTTTCATTATCATTATCGTAATCCTTGTTTTTTTTTGTTTGTTTTTTTTTGTGTATTTTAATAACCAGCCTCAGCTTAAAACATAATTAAATCAAGTTCTTTATACTTTTATAACTATATAGGGTCCGTGTGTTAGTTGCTTTGTATGTGTGTGTGAGTTTGGTTTTGCGCTTGTATTGGTATTGCTGTTGTTGTTGTTGTTAGTTGTTGTATGCGTTCGTTTTGTTGCAGAGTCCTTTGGAAAAAAAAACCAATTAGCCTGGTTGTGATTGTTGTTTTTATAGCAGCTGTTTGTTTTGTTATTGTTGTTGTTGTTTTTGTTGTTTCAGACTTTTTATCGTGTATCGGTGATATTATTTTTGCTGCCAAATATTTTAACCAGCTGCGATTCATAGTCATCAATGCTGCGCTTCATAATATCCATGCAGGGTCCAAGCAGACGCTCAAATGCTCTCACATCGAGAACTGTCGAAACAGAAAATCAAGTTTAATATATATATATATATGGATATATTTTTAATATTCACATACAAAAACATGCCTTATACACAAATAATAATAAAAGTAATATTAGTAAACATGACAGTTAAATTATGATTAAAGACCAGAGACGAGGCCACAGCAACCCACAGGAAATCACACCCTTACATACTACAATATATATATATATGTGTGTATGTGTACGTGTATGTGTATGTGTATTTACATGTGTGTGTGTTTTTGAACCCGTTGCCATTAACCACAAGCGCCTCAACTCATAAATATTATATAGAGAGCTGCGCTTACCAATCACAATGGAAACGTATTTTTTTCGGTTATGTTTTTTTGTTTATATGTGCTTGAAGGGGGAAGGTGTTTTGTTGCTGTGTGTCGGCAGCAGACATACGTTTCGTATACGTGCTATTTCATATGTGACCCTCTGCTGTGACTGTGTGTGTGTATGTATGTATGTATGTGAGTGAGTGTGAATAAAAACTGCATATAAATTGATGTTTTTCCTTGGCAACTGTACAATTTTTAATGGCATTTTTTGTTTTGTTTGGTAGTTCACATTTCTTCTTCTCGGTCTGTTGGCTTACAATGAATTTGAGGCACAAAAATAACAAAAATTAACAATAATAATAATAATTATAGTGCTTGAATGATTGTGATTTCACAGATTGGTATTGCGACGCGCCATTTCAGTAAACATTTGTTCATACATCAGTATATTGCGCTTAAGTACATCGGTTAGGAAGCCCAGAATGCGTTCAAAAGCTTCCGTATCTAGGACTAGGATTAAATTTCAATTAGAGTTATGTTCTTACAAATCATAATAAAGCGGGGGGGTGTGGTATTTACGGGTAGTCTATCTACACACATATATTAACATGTTAATCAGCTTTAACGATATGTGTTATAAAGTTAATAACTTTTTAGTTGGGCTAACAATATTTTCTGAGGGAGACTTGCGACACTTCTCTTGACTTGCGCTTCAAATTCGTTTCCTTCTTTATCACCTTTCTCTGTTAAATCTTTTACCATCTTAATACACCTAATCTATTTCAACATCTTTCTTCTACTGTTTCTGCTCATCTTCTTTCTTATTTATACTTATTATTTCTTTTCTTCTTTTGATTTTCTCCTTATCCCGATATATTCATTTTTCTCTCTATCGAAACTCTTTGACTTGATCTTACGCTTCTGCTCTTTTCTGATTCATAATTCTTTCAATATCTTAAAGGTTTCTTACCTATCTATCTCACTTTTCTGTCAGTAAGCAATTTTCTTTTTATTTTTCAATTGCTATAAAAACGTCTAAACAACCACACCGCCCCCTCCCTCGCCTTGTAACACAAACTACAAGGCTTGCAGGCTATCAAAATAGGCACGCAGATCGAGTTCCAGATAACGATAATCGCAAATGCCTCGCTGCAGGAGGCGACTGCAGCTGCCCAGGAGTCGCTCAAAGCAAACAACATCCAAAACTACACACAACACAAAACACAACACAAAATACAACACGAAGAAACAACAGTGCAAAATGAGCGTCAGGATAAGTGCGTGAACAAAATAACGGCAAGAAAAACAGAAAGAAAAAAAAACAATAAACAATAAATAAGCATTAATTAAAGCTAAAGAGTAAAGCGAGTCCTTGAAGAGGTTTTCTACGACGCGAAGAAGACTTACATGCGAGCTTAACAGGTCCGCCGGTGGCATAAACGGATGCGGCACGTGGCCGGTGGGTGACGAGAGCCAGTTCGCCAAAGTACTGTCCCTTGCCCAGTTTGGATATCTCGATTTCCGTAACATCCTGATCCATGCGCACAGACACGGTGCCCTCCTCAATGAAGTACATGCCATCAGCAGCATCACCTGGCAAACAAAATAAACCACCCGAAAGTTAGTTAGTAAACCTTTTTGGACCTTAACGTTTAAGGACTGCTTACCCTGTTTGATGATGCGGTCGCCATCCTCGTATGATTTGGAGACCAATGCATCGGCCAGATTCATGCGTTCGTAGTTCTGTAAATGTCAAAATTAAAACCGAATTCTGCTTAAGCGTATCTCCCAGTCGGTGCTCACCTGCAGCGCCTTCAGCATGGGCACACTGTTCAACAGCTCCTCGTACATTTTTCGCTTCTTGAACGCCGACTTGAGCAAAATGCGTCGGAATGTCTGGCGATCCATGGCCCAAAGTAGGCCAACAGATTCCGCCTGCACAGTGGCCGCTCTAAAATTAATTAAATATTAATAATCATAATATATAATTCAATAATGTGGATCGAAATTTGACACAGTTTGCCTTAACTTCCACGGACATAGCTTAAAAATCAATCACCAGTTTTCAAGACTTTAAGATTGATAAGCCATTAGATATATAAAATGCTAAAACTATATTCAAAATGATTGCCGACATATTTAAGTTACTTATTGATAGTATTCTGTTTTCGTTTCCGAAAGTTTAGCCAGATATAGATTATCAATAAACAAGATTAGACGTTGATAACTTTGCTTTTCAATCTACTACAACTACAAGACATTTATTTAAAACCCTATCTCCAGTAAATTCTTGTGGAAATCGCCAAGTGTTGAAACGGAATTGAGAAATTAGCACATTTGACATGCGTAAACAGGGGGAAAGAGAGGGGGTTTGTTGTAGGGGAAATAATTCGGAAAGCATTGAATACAGAGTCAATGAGCCAAAGACACATCATATCAATATTTGTCTATACTATGCGATATTTTTTTTTTTGTATATATATTAGATCTGAATATTTGCTTACCTGGGCATATTGTAGAGCAGCGCTAATTCACCAAATAGTCCGGTGTGGTTGTAGGTGCTAATATGTTTATCATTTATGAAGACTTTGTAGACGCCACTGTGGAATGGAGGCGCGTATTAGCAAACGAAAGTCGAGCATGAAAGCAATCAATTGCGTATACGTCACGTGGGGATCAAATAATGATTGACGTATACGCAATGCGATTGGGTTTATTCTAGCTATGATTCTGAGTGGATGCACTTACGATTCAATAACATAAAAGTTATCACCATCGTCGCCTTGGCGTATGATATAGTCGCCCGGTTGCACCTTTCGTTCGAACATCGCATCCAGCACTTGGTTCATCTGCCGAACAAAGGAAACAAGAAGTCAGCCAAAAGGCATTTAAGTGTTGTGTTAGACAAACCAGAAAGTAGGGCAGAGAAGGGGAAAGGAAACCACAAGCAACGTGATTCGGCTTTTGCGGCATTCCTTTTCCTGTGCTTCGGTGTTGCTTAGCTATTTTATGCGTGTAAGCGAAATATTTATGAAGGAGACGCTTACCTGTTCTTTCTCCAGCGAACGGAAGAGCAGCACATTCTTCACCGACTCGATGAGACGCGCCCGCTGTTCATCTGTCTTGGGGAATATGGCAGTGGCGCCCTCGTCATCATCGTCCGCCTCCGGATCGTAGGCCTCGGCGAAAACGGATTTGCGACGTGAGCTTTGTACAACTGGTGGTTCCGCTAAAAAACACATGTAATGAATAATGTAATAAAATATATAATATGCAAAATACATATTAAGAAAAACTTAACATAAATCTATTCACTGTTATTGTTTTTAACCGTAAAGAATTTCAATTGAAATCTTTTTTTCATAAATATATTAATAATTTGCAGTCGCAACATTTTAATAAGTGTAACTAATGGACAAATATGTTCTTTAGAATGTGTTCAATTACTAAAATTTGTGTAATTCTTTTGGTTTCTGGTTGATTTAAATGCAAGCTTTGCATTAAATAGATGTCTCTATTCAGAACAATTTGCCGAGCCATAGTTTGACTTTGATGTTGCTGCTCATTAACCAAAGTACATACACACAAGATGCGTTGGATGGTCTACTTTTTGGCTTCATGGCACAAATTAATTTCATTAAGAGAGAAGTTAAATAGAGAATGAGAGAGAGTCGAGGGACGAGATTGAGCTAGAGATGTAATGGACAGGAATTCGTTGGTGATTAGAGACTATGATGATTTCAGTTGAATGATGTCGGATGCGCTTCATCATCATCATCATCATCATTATCATCGTCATCCGCATCAACGTTATTGTCATCATTGTCATCTTGAGGCCATCATCTACATTAGCCGGGGAATGTGCTCTACTGTACTCAAAGCACACAAATATATACACACACACACACATAGAGAGACACACAGAGACAAATGCTGTGCGTCAGCATTTTTGTTTTATTTTATTTTTTGGTTTTTGCGAAGCAGCTGCGTCAAGTTTGCTGGAAATTGTCTCAGTAAATCGAATGCATAAGCGACATGAAATGCACTCGCTCTGAATGAAAATGAAGCGCAAAAAAGAGAAAAAACACACAAAGTAGGGTGGGAGTGGGGTGCAGGGGCAACGTTGTCCAGCTGCCCACACACACACAGACACATCAGGCGTGAGCGGAGATGAAGAGATGGATGGATGGATGAATGAATAGCTGTGAGTGCAAACACATAAAAGATAAACACAGACTAGACCCACCAGCTAGATATAGCTGAGAGATATGTATATATGATATCTGGCTTTGTGTGTGTGTATCTGCATTCGTGAAAATTGTGCCTAGTTAGCAGTTTTACTAACCCGCACTTCGCAAAACTTTGATGTTATTGTACACATGTATCAAGAGTACAATAACGTCAACAAGAAACTTGTTTAACTGAATGAGTGAACCGAAAAGACTCAGGCATGGATGGTGAATGCAAGAGCAAACCACTTAACCAACAGCAGCAATTAGTCAACTCACCAACTTACACATACAATAGTCTGCGTATGTGTATCTTGGGTTCGATTTGATGAATGCACATTTTAAAGTAATCTTCTGTTTGATGCGAGTACAAAATATGTCAAGTAAATATTTTTAAGTGTAAAAGAAGAAAGCTCTCAAAGTAAATTGACTTAACAACAGTTAAGTAAATGTAAAGAAATAAAATGGGTCATAAGCTCGCCTAATCCCTAATAAGTACAAGTTTGTCTCCAAATTTCGATAACTTCTTCCCGTTTCCGACATACACATGTGATCGATAACAACAAAATCGTGAATTTGGAAAACTTTGCGATGCAGTTTGAAATATTAGACGAAATAATTACAATCTGTGAAATTTATTGAAATCGGTTGAGAAAGACCGGAGATATGGAGCTTTGAATCACACTTACTTGCAACCACTGACTGTACGCTTCAAGTACGGGGTTCTGGGTATAGTCTAGTCGGGATTTCTCGACTAGAGCCTTTTTTCTGGTTAAGCTTGTGTGTGTTGAGTTTATCGAAATTTCACTATATAGTGTCACACAATTGATTTAGTAACTGTTTTATTAACATTTTTAAGTCCAATCATTTTCTATAAAAACTCATCTTTCAATAAAAACTATACTAAAAGCCTGCAAATAATTCGGTTGGTATTTGTTAAAAATATGGGATAAAAAATTAGTTTTTCATAACTATTTAACTGTGCATAGTTTGTACAAATTCAAATCTATTTTTGATTGCTGGAAACATTTAATTTGTATCATTAACGATATTCAAGGTTCGTATCTGTTGCACTACAACGTTGTGGTAAAAAGCTAAGCAACACTAAATTTGATCAATCTACTGATTTGATTGTTGTTAAAACACTCGAATCGATTGTTTGCCTGCCTACAATAACATTTAATCAATATTTTCTATAAGTGGCCAATTATATGGCAGTGATTTCTTGTATTGCTGTATTTTAAGGCATGCATCCAAATCGGTAGATTAACAGATACAATTTCTGTATGGCTATAATTGTGACAGCGAAGTGCCTGACCAAAATGTTTGTGGTATGCTTTGATTTTTACACTCATATTAGGAATGTTGTTGTTTAAGTTTGAAATGAGATTGTTTTTGTTGCTTACCGGCCAATAAGTTGCTAGACACTTGCGTAGACATTGCACTCAATATATATATTGTTTTATGGCTTTTTTTTGTCGTATTTCGTTTTAGTTGCAGTTTCAGTTGATTTAGAGCCTCGCGAAATATCTCAAAACCAGTTGTGTGCGAACACGTTTTGGAAAAAACTGAAAAACTAAACTGAAAACTCAAGGTGAAAACTTAGCAAAACGCACGCAAAATATTTTGTTAGCTGTCACACGCATCGTATGCGCAATAAATATTTATGCCGTTGACTCTATCGCGACTGTCGATCGAACACTTCACTCTGTATACACATTAAAACTATATATGAAAAAAAAAAATTGTGTTTGCATTGCATTCGATTGGATTGAGTGTCAAGTGATATACTTGCCACACAAATGATGCAATAACACACACACACACTAACAAGCACATACAGATGCAAGTCTTGTCGTTATCCTTGAGCTGAAGCTGTTAAAGGGCAGAGCAGTAAACTCAATTGCATCATGGCTGCTATTTATTACAGCTTGCATTGTGAAAGGATGTGGACAACGAAGACAAGGAAACGTGGGTGTTAAAAATAAAGGAGAGCATATATAACACAAGTATTTATGTATGTCTATTAATATGTATGCGCGTTGCTTTCTTGTGGTTCAGCTTTGATCACATTCGGTTTGATATCTGATTAGATTTGCTGGCTGTTGGGATTTGATTTGGTTTCAAACGCACATTTGCAAAACAAGAAAACCAATCATTGTGGATTTTGTGGCTTAGGGCAAATGTAAGCGCATTGACAAACCAAAACTTTAAATCGATTTTAAACACAACTTGTTTAAGTTAGGAACTTTTTACGGCAATTTTCCAGCAATTTTTAAAGAACTTGAGTAAACAGTTAGAAAATGAAAGCAATTTAAACATCTAAGCAATATTAAATATTGAATTTCACACTTTTATTGGCATTTAAGCAAATAAATTAACGAATGTGTCAATAGACAATTAATTGAATGAAAATTGTATTAAAATGTCAATATTTGATGAGTATTTTTTATTAAACTTGTTCATAATTCATATGCGCAATTTGCCAGTAAATTATTATGAAATCCATTTTGGCTTAAATACTGTGTTAAAACCACAAACACATATACACACACACATATGAACTGACGCGCAAGTAAAAAATTTAATTAAAAAATGGCATATTAAAGATGACTGCATTAACGGAATGAGATGACAGCGATGATGCCGACGCGAATGAGATTTGCAATGATGATGATGATGATGGCCTCCAGTTAGTTAACCAACTGAAATACTGACTAGATATTCTAGTGTGCGCGAAGTGACGTTAGGTTAACGACTAAAGCCACTGCTGTAGCCGCAGCAGCCTTTGAGCGCGGCAACAAATGCTCCACACACACATAGAAAAAAGGCGTCAAAATGAAAGGCGGAAATAGTGTGCCAGTAAGTAGGCAACAGCCACAAGAGCTAGATATGAGTTAATGTGTGTGTGTGTATATGTATATGTGATATGTATATATATTCAGTTGACAGCCACTGTCTTTCCGTCCGTCTGTCTATCTGTCTGTCTTTGTACATATGAATAAAGGCAAGAGCATCGCTTTGTCTCGATTAACATGAGCATATATATATATATATACATATATATATATATATTATTAAGCGCAACAGGAGGGACACACACACACACACACACATACACACTCACGCAGCATCGAGAGCGAGAGCCTGAGCCTGGACACGAAACAACAATTTCCGTGCTGCTGCAAATGCCGTTGGCTTGTCAATAATGTTCGAAATGTCGCTGCCAAGCGGAAGCCATGTCAGAGCAAGGGCGTGGCACCGCCCCCAAACATCCCTGCCACTAGCCTTCTGTGCCTGTTGAAGCGTAAACTGCGAAGCTGCTGCTGCTCATCCGCATGCTTCAATGCTCGCCCATTGCTTTAACTCTCCCTCTCTTTCGGTTAATCGTGTTGTCTCCCTCGCTCTGCTTGTCATTTGTTTTTTGTTTTTGTCGAGCGTTAATAAAATGTACAACATGCTCATCACACACACAAACACACATGCATACACATATTAACACTCACTCACACACCTTATTAGGCCACATTTTGGCAGCCGCAAAAAATTGCTGTGCGTATACTTAATATTTTATGCAAGTATTTTTTAGCTGCTGCTGCTGCGTGCTTAAAGCGTATTTAAATCCAAACCAGTTGGCCAGGACCATAAATAGACATCAAAGCGCCAAGGGGCGTGGCACACACACAAACACATACACACACACACACATAGATATGTAAGCTATTTGCGTGCTGCGCTTACGCTCAGCTGAACTTTTGAGGGCTTCACTGAGCAAAGCCAAAGACAATATTATAGATAGGATAGTCAGACAAGTCGAATGTAAACTTCAATTAAATGAAAGGCCTGTCATAATTCTAACGAAACATTTAATGTATAATGTGTTTCTTTATTATTGATTAAGCATGCAGAGCAAAAATTCTAAGAACTAAAACTCTGAAGTTTTCACACAAATTTATATTTTACTTATTTCATTTATGTTTATTTGATAAGTATATAGCTTTTACACTGACAAGAGATAAGAGAAAATGTATATTATAGAAGTCTAAAAACTACCTGTATATATTTTAAATATCAAAAGAACTAGAAACTTTTAATACTAACTCGGAAGTATAAAAACATATTTCAAACGATACAAGTATGCAAAAGTTATCTATAATATATGAAAAGAATTAATATTAAAACTATAGAAATCTGAAAATAAACTAATTTCAAGACCCTGGGATGGGTTTTTACATGTTTAAGCTTGTTATCGGCGATAAATATATTTTTTTCATCTAATATAACAAACTAATAATACTGTCTGCGAGAAAATTGAGTGGAAAATGTTTAAAGACTTTGGCAATAAAGTTTTACAGACAAGTTTGTAGCTCTGATAAACAAACATACACATATACTTTGATATATATATGAATATATATCAATCAATATAATGTGAAGTGTTGTGAGTTGTGGCAAGCAATGCTTATTTGTACAGCTCTTGAGCTGTGTGCGCAATTAATAGATTTGTAATGCCAGCAGCAGGACGCAGAATGCAGGATATAAATAGAGTTAAAGCAAAGAGCCGAGGTGAACGAGAGCAGGACACTGTCGCACACTTGACACACGGCTGACCCTTGAGTCCCTCGAGAGCTGCGTGTTTGATTAACCGGAAGATAAACACGCAACGCAGCACCGACTGAAGAATGCAAGGAGCAAAAGGAGCAAGGAGCAGTTGCGAGTTTCTGGTCCTAGGAGCCGTCCTGCTGCTGTTGCTCTTGACAGCTTTATCAACATTATTATTTAATTTGTGTTGGTGCCTGGATCCTGTCAGGATGTACAAGATGCCAAAAGGATGCAGCCAAGTATCGAGCTGCGTGACCAGCTGGCGCAAATTGTCTGCACACGTGCCTCGCATTATGGCAAATAATGAGATACAGTTACGCACACACACACACACACCCACACACAGAAAGAAAAAGTTGCACAGTTTGAAATGGGCTAAACTTTTAGCACACCCACAAAAACGAAAAGAATAACTTTTCAATTTGCAAACAACGACAAGCACAAACTCAGTTACCTTTTTTTTATGGTTTTTGGCTTTCAGTTTTATAATTAGAATTTAGTGCAGGGTTTTTTGGGGGCCAAAATCAGGGGCCGAGTGTTTATTATTGTGCGTTCGCCACCTTTGACGTCAAATTGTATGACGCGAATTGGTGGCGCCACGCCCAACAGTCACGCCACCCCTACAAAGGAACAAAAGTTGGGCCACTAAAATAATCCTGCGAAAATAAAAACAAACCAACTGCAGTTAATGCCCGTGTTAAAGCCATGTCTCGCTATGTGGCTTCAGTTGACGCACAAACATGACGAGACATGGAAATATATATATATAGTTTTGACCCCCAGAGGTATGTTAACACGCAATGTTTCCCTTGCTCATTTGTAGGCGTTTTGTTATTAGTATTAGTCACGAGATGTTATCAAATATTGATTTTTGTTGTATAAGCGTTAGTTAGGCAAAATGATAAATATTTGTTTTGGAATCATCAAATCTATAATATTAAAATGAGTTTGTGCCAACTGACTGATGTATTATCAACAAGAACAATCTATTGAAGCACTCACAGTGGCTTTCTTGGAGAATTCAGTACGCAAGCCGGAAAAAATGAGAAAAATATTTGTGTGAAACTATTTTGGTTTTTATCAGATTATATTCATTTCTCTTCAACACAGTTGGTATTAAACTGCATACAAATATTCGGCTAAAACCAACACCACAGGAAACAGAAAATATTTGAATATAACTCCGATTGATCTAATGTCCCTGACTTGGAGTGCACCTATAGTTATTCCCAT
Organism: Scaptomyza reducta; assembly: GCA_035044485.1. Classification (NCBI taxonomy): domain Eukaryota; kingdom Metazoa; phylum Arthropoda; class Insecta; order Diptera; family Drosophilidae; genus Scaptomyza; species Scaptomyza reducta. The sequence goes on from JAWNNV010000613.1 coordinate 3,673,019, forward strand.
AAATATTATCGATCAACTTATCAATGAAGAAAAAAGAAATTGTATTCTTGTGGGTATTAATGAAGCTATACATTAACTCTCTCATTTACTTTTAAACTTCATCCAATGCTAAGTATTCTGTTATTTGTTAGTGACTTACCATCGTCTTGTGAGTTGAGGCTTAGCTGATCATCGTTCGAGTTATCCGTACTGACTATTGTTGGCCGGTGCGACTGCAGTTTGTTAAAGTAATCGGCAGCAAAGTCAATCAGATCCGGCGGCTGTTCGACCAGATACGCGATGGAGAACTGCAAAAGCACCTCTTTGAGCTCATCGGGCACCTGAATACGTCGACTTGAATCGCTAGACATATTTGTGCTGCAACGAGAACGAAAATAAGTGTTAAATATATGTTTGAATTCGATGCGCACATAAGTCTAACCAATTTGATGGAACTTTCTGTGATTTTATCTATCTATCTATTGGCTATTATATAACGATTTAAAAATAGATTGATATCGGCGGTAATTGGAGCACAATTAAGATTAGAACTGAGCATATTTTTGTCGATTTTATTTGCGATTGCATTTTTGGATACCGCAACAAACTTGACGCGAACTTTAAACGAAGTGAAAATGGTCAGGAATATATTACAATTCACGACTAATTGCAAAGAGCGACAGATGAGCAAAGTCAAGTGATATACTAGGGGGATAACCATAACATGTACACTACTTAAATACTAACTGTCAACGAGTGTAGAGCGATCTAACGCCCCCATTTGGTCCGCTTTAGGCCCATTTGCATAATTTGTCACACGCGTGTGTCTGACCTCGAGTCTGTTGAGTGGCCCCTATAGTGCAGCAACTTGTGATTTGCTCATTTCGGAAGCGACTAAATACATATTGTATTCCCCTATACACTGTCCATCCATCAACCATAATAGTACATATGTAAACATCATAAGCGACATCAACTACTACCATAACACTATAGCTCATTCGGGTGTCATCCGCGTCATCGTCATCATTTCGCGCGTGATTCAACGTTGCACAACTTTTTGTGTGTTTTTTTTGTTGCTTTTGGGTTTCTTTTGTAGATATTGTCGTCGGAAAACGTAGAACGTGAGCTTCATGCTAATTTTGTGAGTGCAGCAGGGCGCCAAAAATTATATTTATATTGCATACGTACACATATGCTAATATATATATATATATATATATGATATGCATAAAGCATTTGGAATTCCCTTGTTAAACTACTTATAGAGGGTATTTTGAATTTGTCTCAAACCCATTTTTAGTAGCCGATTTCGGATTATTTGCAAGTGCCGAAAGTTGAGGTTTTCTTAACCAACTTTTGTTTTACTTTTGCAATTGCATTCGAGCATTAAAACCTGTCAACAACATTCAGTATTCAGTTTTAGTTGTTGTTTGCTGTTTAAGACATTGCGATATAGAAGATAAGGAGTCAACCCGAATCCCTTGCCATAAATTCTTGCCTCATATTTGCTGTGGCAGCACAAAACTTGCTCCTTACTACAAAGTATCTCAACACACACACACACTCGAGCACACAAGTAAATATGGATAGCTCACTCCCCTCTCTCTTTCTCTCTCTCTTTCTCTCTCTCTCTCTCTCTCTCTGTCTCTCTCTCTGTTGGCATATGACAAACTTGCTGCTTACCCAAGCTATATCCTTATATTTTGCCTTCACATGAACGCTGTAGAAATCTGGGAGATAACTTCATTGAAAAGCTCAGCCGCATAAATATTTATAAGTTTTCGTAATTATGCAAATTGCGCCTTCATACACAGTTGTTGTTGTTGTTGCTGCTACGAACACCCCTGAAATGGGTTTTCTTCTTGATATTTTTTGGTTTGGTTTTTCTGTTCAAAAGTTTCCCGCAACATTTTATTTGTCGTAATTTTGGAAATTAATTTTTGCCCCGGCTGGCAGAGGAGCAGTTAAAGCATTGTTTTTGTTCTGCTGCCTGTGGATCAACACACAAACACACACACTTATACACTCATACACCATTTTGTTTTCAAGCTGAACTTTTTCAATTAAGTTCATTAATATTCAACTTGGCCGGCGGCGAACAAAGCGACGAATAAATATATATATTAAAATCATCAAATTACAAACTAAAGCCGTTGGCCATATTTGGCGTATATTTGTATTTGTTTTTGGCCCACTCCAGTAACGGCCAACTGCCAATTGGAAATTGCCAGTTAAACAGTTTTGCCAATTGCCACTTGACAGCTAAATGCTTCTGGCCATGTCCTACACCACCCCAACAACACAACCACCCAGCCAAACATTGGGCTCGTGCATAATCAAATACACTTTAAGTTATTTAATGTTGCACAAATAGATAGTGCAACAAGAAGAAGGAGAACTTGAATGAACTGAAATTGCATTTTGCAATTTTATAAATTAAATTCAATTGAACTTTAAGTCTATTTCATTATTAAGATATAAGATGTTAAGAAATAATATGGAATTATTTTTATTGACATGTATCATATGTTTATTTATGTCTTGTGGTATTGAAAGCTTTTAAAGTATATTTCTAATGTATGGAATACAATTAATACTTGTCTAATACTCATTTCGCACCTGCTGTCTGACACATGATTCAGCCACTAACGATAGGCGCGGCAAGAAAATGAGATAATAAATGAATTGGCAACAAACGAGTGAAGAAAAAAAACTAAAAAAAATAAATGCTATTTGCGACTAACTCAATTGTGTTGTATCGACGAGGCGTTCAATTAGTGGGTCAAGGTGGTTTACTCGGAGTCTACACGTAATACGCGCAATGCACTGCATAAATAAATTACATGCTAAAATGCGAAAGCAACAATTTAAAAATAGCTCAATTGCACTAACTAGATAGATAGATGGCGACTGTCAGCCAGATTGTGTGAAAGACAGACAGACAGACAGATAAACCGACAAACTGAGAAACTGCAACGAGTGCGTGAGTTGTGCGAATCGAAATCGAGTTCCACTTCGAGTCAATCGAGTTAAAAGTTAGCGGACTGTTAAGGGGATGGAACATAAAAAGTAGAACAAGATATATAACAGAGAGCAACAAGCAGAGAAGAAACTTAAGCCATTCTTATTTCCACACAATTTCCGTTGCAAGTTCCGCTAGTTTCGACAAAAAAAGCGACACGGATTGTCTGCGTGGTGGTGTGTGTTTGGTTTTGTATACCGGGCGTATACGCATTGTCATAATACCACCACAATAACCAGCCGAGAGCAGCTCACGCTTGCTTGCAACAGTTGCTGCCACATAAATTGTCAAGCCAGATGACGACAATGACAGCGAGAGCTACTCTCTGATGCTGGCAAATAAAATCAAATCAAAAAAAAATGTTTGAAAAGAACCATTAATAACTTGCTGATTAAATAAAACTAAAAAGAAAAGTTACTATATTTATTTTAACTTAAGAATTTTCATCCAATTAACTAATCAAAATGTTAATATAATATATATATATCTTTACCATAATAATGGAATATTCACAGTTTGCTTTTTACTCAACTCTACGGATTAGACTATATATTACTAGATTTACTGACGAATTGACATATTCACTCAATTCATATAATAACAAAAATTAAAAGTATTTATTTTTAGACAGATAAATATGCACCTTACACATTTTTTTTCTTTTAATAATATGGTTGTTGAAAAACAGGCAATTAAAAACATTGTGGTTTTAACCACAAGTTAAGCAAGATTAATTAAAAACTTTCAGGTTTATATAGACCCTTATATATATATATGTATATGAAACTACTAATCAAATTGTATTTAAACTATGTTAAAGTTTTTTTTCTTTCTGGTCTTAAATCCCTTTTAGCAATTTATCTAATGGGTTTCTGTGTTCTCTGCTGAACTTGCAACCAAGTACAAACACACAAACACACGCACACACACACGCATACACACACACGTACACACACACACATGTAACAAACAACGTTGCCAATTTTCTTAGATATTCTGAGACGTGTAGTAACCGCAAGTTTTGTTTTGGTTGAGTGTTGCTTTAGTTACGCTCATCATCGTTTAATGCTTTGATGATAATCGTGTTTCGGTCTTGTGTTGTCGGCAGCATTTTTGATGAAATTAGCCAGTTTCGTAACGCAGGCGTTAAAATGATAATAGCTTGACAAACTGCTACATCTATCGAAAATCTTACACAAAGTCCCACCTGGCAAACTGTTGGAGCGTTGCTAGCTCTCGGCACACAGCTGTCTCCTCTTTTCACATTATTCATCAGAGTTTCAGCAGACCTCTCTTTCTCTCTCTCTCTCTCTCACACCCTTACTGTCTATTTCTGTCTAGTGCTCATCACTTGCAGCCTTGCATTAGAGAAAATTCAGTTTCAGTTCAACTATAACTGAATAAAGCTTGTCGCAAATGCAATTCACTTGGGCAGGATAACACAAAATGTTTGCCAGCTTTAACCTTAAGCTAGTAAGAGTATTAAAATTGAATAGCGTGTAACATGAGCAACTTACTGGATAATAAATTGCATATCTTAGTTGTACACAATATATTTGGGTTCTTCAACTATCTTACTGAAAATTGGACAGCTATTTCTGAACTATCCGAAATATTTATATTGCAATGAAAATCGTAAGTTCCAAATTTCATTGTATAATGTATGCATATTAGAAACTAGCGAAACTTAAGAGATCAAAAATCTATATAAAAATATACTTTCGTATCAGAAAAACATCTCTGCATCATTTTGACAACTTTTTTATACCCTTCTAACTATTTACAGAGAAACGAACATTTTAGATAAACATTTTCAAGTAATTTCTAACATCCCATCGATATACTCACACAAATCAATATCTTCTCGATATGCTCCTTTATATATATCACATATTTGTAAATGTATTATGTGTTGACTGGTTTTCTACCTCTTCTGACCTTGGCTTAACTTTTATTGTCATCTCGGCTGCAACACATCCACGAGATTTATGTATCTATTTGACCTTGAAGCAAGCGAACCCGGCAACAGATGCCAAAAGGAAAAAATCAGTCAACTGGTAACTGGTAAGAGCACAAACTGTATAACAGTAAATGGCCACAGGCAGCTATCAAATTACGTCAACAAAAATTGGTAACAGCACCTGTGCGTGGGTTTTAAATGACTTCATTAGGCTACACTTTCGAGCGCGCCCAGGAATTCGCTGTGCCTAATAAGCCAAAGTAAACAAACAGCAAATGGGAACAGTTATGTGTGTGTGTGTGTGTGGTTGTGCGTTTGTGTGTTCTGACCAGATTCCGCCTGTTTGCGTACCTAATTATTATGGCCAGCGCATATGTCAGGCAGGTTGTCATTGACAGGCTACACTCACCCCACACAATTTAACTTGACCTCCAATGAGGCAGGCGGGCAGGCCGGCAGGCAGGGAGTCTTTATGCCTCAAGTGTGTGCTGGTCATGTCTTGAATTGGGTCAAGTGTTAATGTGGACGATGGCAAAGTGCTAAATCAATTCCGCATAAATAAAATGCACTGGCAGAGTCGGAAAACGGCCGAAGGCCACAACAAACTAACGCAAGTGCAATGTGATAAACAAGAATTATCCGATGGCCAGCCATAAATTCAATATGTCCGACCATAAACTAATTCGATGGTTAATCGAAATGCCCAACAGAATATACAATGTGCTTTAATTGACCAAAAACGTGACCGATAATACGGAAATATTTGGTAAGAAATTCAATTAACAGTCTACTTGTTTATAACAAGTTAAGTAACTTGCACTTCATAAATTTTGTAACTATATGGAGACTCCCCCGTTATAAGTAATTACTTTAACCCGACCTAAAATTGAGCATTTAGTAAACAAAATATTTTCAGAGTGCAATGTAAATCAAAAAAAAGTACTCGGCAAAACTGGCTAGGAAAAAGCAACTCAAAGCGAAGTATTTTACAAATATGAAAATTCACACTAAGCACTTGAATTGGCCTAAGAAAAGTTGCAGCGCAGTTTTGGCTATTGAAACATTGTTAGCCGAAAAGCTTGTGGCCAGAAATGCATAGTTCAAATTTGATTTTCATGGCAATAGTATACAAAGCACAGCACAGCACAGCACAGAAAATAACAAATTGAAAATGCCCTTTAACAAGTACGTCTCATTAAATAGACAATTTGAGTGCCATTCGAATCATTTGCCACTTGACTTTTTGCCAAAGAGAGAGAGAACTGAGTAGTATATAAAAGTTTTAGTTGATTGATTGATATATTGAGTTTTAGCTAATTAAGCAAAACGTTTTCCATTTCAAACGAAATGAAATGAGAAATTGTATGAGTAAACTCGAAGTTTTAAAAACTGTTTTCTCATGCTATTTCGTTTACATTTTGAATATATACAATTTCTTAGAGCTTTAAGTTATTGTAATGTGACATTAATGCATTTACTGACATTAAGCTTAATGAATTTTCAGTTTTTCTGCATTCAGTCGTTTCCAGTAGTGCATCAAAATAACAAGGCAAAAAACAAAAAAAAAAAGAATTCTCGGCTCTTGCCAGACGACACAATCGCTTAATTTTCCGCAAGTCAAGCAAAAGCTCCCCTGAGTGGTGGGTGGCCTGGGTGCACAGACGACTTAGATATCAGCCAACCATAAAATCGCCACGCTAAAAACAAGCATCTCGCCCATTGTGATAACAAAAATGACACACAAACACACACACACACACACATACACATATGGTGGTACATACATGCGAGGTTTTCAAAGCAATTTGAAGGCATACTTCGAAGGCGACAAGGCAAAAGGTTCAAGAACCAGAACTGCCTACATATATGTAATACACGGCAACAGCGCAACAACCGTAAATGTCAGAAGCGACATACACACACACACACACACACACACACACACACACACACACACACACACACACACACACACACACACACACACACACACACACACACACACACACACACACACACACACACACACACACACATACACACACGTATGCATACAACCACGCATATGTGATGTATAGAGACTTAATCAAAAAACATACAAAATAAAACAAGTAAGAAGGCTCTAGTCGAGAAATCCCGACTAGACTATACCCTGAACCCTATACTTTACGCTCACAGTCACTTTAATGCTTCATATCTCCGGTGTATTTCAACCGATTTTAATAAAATTTGCACAGATTTTCATTATTTCGTCTAATGTTCACATACTTTTGCACACAACCATTATACCCTGTTTACCCATTTTCAATGGGTTCAGGGTATAAAAAGAATGAGTACCGCGAGTCTTTGGGGCAAATTTCAGTTCGTCACGCAACTTTAATGGCAAAGTGGTTATTTGTTTTTGCAATGTGTGTGCATAAAGTAAAAATCTGTGTATATATATATATAAACTTTCAAGGAGTTTGATAGCGGGCTAGTCCTTTTGGGTCGTTCCTCAGTTCTAGTGGTGTTAAAGCAAAAAGGTTATCAGCTTGAAATGTTTGTCAAAAAACGACGCAGGGGTATTGATGTATTAACGCGCTCGATGTGAACAAGCGGAAAGTAACGAGTGATAGGTATAGGGAATAAAGTGAAGGAGACACTTATTCTACGAGTCAAGCAATAAGACAAAGGAGTAGCGAGTGTGGAAGTAAAGGCAACGAATTAGGTAAAGTAGAATGAAGGCAGTATCCGTAGGTAATATACGAGTACAGAGTAGCGAGTAGCGGAAGCAACTGGAGAAAAAGTTAGGAAAGTAAGGGAAGGCTGTCTGTAAGGAATATAATATAAAAAGTAACAAATAAGGCCTAACAGTACTAGTAAAAGGAGCCTAGTTCTTAACGAGTAGCGCATACCGAATACAATGTAGCGAATAGAAAGAAGCTTAACATTTATAAAGTCGATAGAGAAGTGTCTGCACGAAATAGGAAATAATGAAGTAAAAGAAATCATAACAAGTATCGAATTTAGAAATGTGTAGCAAAGAAAAGTGAATATGGAGCTTTTAGTGGACGTGTTTACACACGTCGTATGTGTAATAAATATAAAGGAATATGACTCTTGCAAATTAGGATGACATTAACATTTCATTCATGCCCGCTGACTCATTCAGAGCACAAAAGCATGTCAGGCACAACAGCATATATAGGAAAAAAGGGGCGCACAAATGGCATTTGGAGGCTTTAGGGCTGTTGCTGTCAAATGGAATTTCACAGTAGACAGTAAAAGTAGCTGTCAGAATCGCCGAGGGAACTCGAGCCGGATTTTAGTCCAATGACTTGTATATATAACACATATCGTCGTCAATTCAACACAATTTGTTCGGCTTATTTTTTTAAAGATTTTTAGATTACGTGACACGATGACGACGAAGACGACGTCAACTTGTCAGTTAACCTTTCACGTTAACCCTCTTGCTATCTGTCTTTTTTGTGACTTTGACTGTGGCTTTTGTCTTTGGCTCTGATTCAATTACATTATAATATGTTGGATTGGCTTTTCCATGCATCAAATCTGAAGTCGTTTTGCAATATTTCATTGGCATTGGCTTATAGATTTTGTGCGTATTTTTTTTTTGCGCTTATCAAAAAAACCATAATGTCGCATTAATGGCTGCTAAGAAAACGAAATTGCAAATTGAAAGCTGAACTTGTTTGAAAACATTTTTCTATTCGACTTTAAACACGATTAGACACTTAAAATCTTGAGTACATTTTCAAAGTGATTACAAAAAGATATCTAAATGAAAATTAAGTTTGAAAAGCTGTCTAAGATACTTTTAAAGACAGCACTTAAGAGACTGCATAATTGCAAAGCTCTTGCTCTATTTCACAATTCTCTCAAAATTCATATATATTGTGCTGTACAAATTTGCGACTATGTACCATTGAAGTGAAGTTTTAGTGACCGTTTTTGGCCAAGTCTAAGCTCTGAGCCTGGAGATCCTGTGTGCCTGACCTTAGCGCAAAGTTAATGCTTTTAAAACTAATCCTTGAAACAAGGCAGCTGTGTTGTGCTGTGGACTTAAAACACGCCTAGACTAAGCTAACTCGCACCGGGTTTCTTTATCTCTAAGAAAAAGCTAGAGCTATAAATAAATAGACGCGTCAAATATGCAAAAGAGCCCACGCACAATGTTTCGCAAAACAGCATGATGATAATGATAACGATGATAACGATAACGATGATGATGATGATGATGGAATGACAAACTGCCTGGTCGAAATTATTTGGCGCTCATTAGCGATAAATTAGAGCGCAATTTGGAGTCAAGGCAGCCGCTTTAAACAAACAACCAACCAACACACTGATAAGCTACTGTGTGCATGGGCATTTGTGTATATGTGTTTGAAAGTGATTTATTAAACCATTTGTTACTTTATTTCTAATGATTTCTGGATCGTATACATAATAGAAGTTTTTTTTTGTCAGTTACAGATAGTTATAAATAAATAAAGAATTAAATCAACAATTAAATTTAAATCTTAATATATTTCGTGAAGGTAAAATTCTTTTATTCTTGCTGTGAATGAAGGTTCGCCAAAAATATATATTGTATATTCAAATACCATTATACTTTATTTAATATGAACAGATAGCTTCTACAACTTATTAAGTTCATCATAAACTTAGTTAAACTTTCCTAAAAACCGTAAACGAAATATTAAACACGATTAATCAAACTATCATACTATACTATCTAGGATTATTAATTTCTAAGAATAACAGCACTTATATGACAAAAACCATTTACAAAATAATTAAATAGTTAAGCAATGTTTGGTGTACTTAAATACAAGTATCTGCGACGATTATGTGCTGTAACAAAACGTTTATCTACATGACGCACTTGCGAACCAAATGGTTGTTCTAGTTGCTGTTATTACGTTTCATTTTAAAACCCACTTTTTGGTAAATGTTGTTGCGCGTGGCTGTTAAACACCGCGTGCGGAGGGCAGAAAAAAATACATTGGAATGTGAGTGAAATAGCAAGAAAGAAATAAAAGGAGCTCAACTTGCGCATGAGCCGTGTTGCTCTTGCTTTTGGGTAATTAACAACATGGCAATTAGGTTCAGATAATAGCTTTTGTAGGAGTTGGGAGTTGGTTATATGAGCCGCAGACATTCCGTTTGGCATAGAAAGTTTCAGTTCGTTGCGTTTTTGGCTTTAAGATTGCATGGCGTTCGTTTGATAACTGAACCAAGTCTCACCTCACTATCTTCCCCTCTTAAACAAGACACGCCCATGTGTGTGTGTGTGGTGATAATTAAAAGTGTTTTGTTCTGTCATTAACAAGGTTGAAAAAGACAAAAAAAGCAATAACAATATTCGAGACACTCATAAATATTAAGTAAAACAAGTAAGAAGGCTCTAGTCGAGAAATCCCAACTAGACTCTACCCTGAACCCTATACTTTACGCATACAGTCAGTGCTTGCAAGTATGTGTGAGTGTGTGTATGTATACGCGTATAGTGCATACTTTCTTAACGTCAATACTCCACATCTCCAGTGTTTCTCAACCGATTTCAATAAAATTTTCACAGATTGTCATTATTTAAAATTATTTTAAAAGTTTTCCAAATTCAAGATTTTGTTGTTATCGATCACATGTGTATATCGGAAACAGGAAGAGTTATCAAACATTTAAAACAAACATGTACTGCCTAGGGATTAGAAGAGCTTATGTACCCAATCTGGAGTCTCTAGCTCTTATAGTCTCTGAGATCGACGCGTTCACACATACGGACGGACAGACGGACGGACGGACGGACGGACGGACGGACGGACGGACATACAGACGGACATACACATGCCTATAGCGACTCGGCTGTTGATGCTGATCAATAATATATATACTTTATAGGGTCGGAGATGCTTCCTTCTGCCTGTTACATACTTTTGCAAAAAACCAGTATACCCTTTTTATCCATTTTCAATGGGTTCAGGGTATAATTAAGTGTGCGAAAGAGAGAAAGCAGATAGCAACAGATACACAAACACACGCACGCTCGAGTCCAAAACATTGGACCAATTAGTGTAGCATACATTCGTGCGCTGAATAACCGCTGGGAGCCACGAGCAAATGCTCACATGCAATTGGATTTGTTGGCGTGTGTGTGTGGTTAGTTGTCTGCAGACCGGCCCTGCATTAGCTGATTATCCCAAATTAGGGTTGTTGGCAATTCATTGGAAATTGCAATTTGCAGTTGTATATGCTGCAAACAGTTGCCGTACGAGTCCTTTGAAGAATTCGACACTAGAACTTGATTTTGGATAATTACAAATGCTTGGCAATGCTTCAACTAATTGGATGTGAATATTGTCTAAAAGGGCTTCAAGCAAGATGATTAAAGAGCGATACTAACTAGCCGTAGCTAATATGTTAAGCTGAGAAGCTTCAAAAACATTCCTTCCTTTTTTTTTGGCGCATTTAAATACCTTGAAGCAACGAACACACACTCATAACTATTCGAGCAAACATACGTTAATATACATATATGTAAATTTGCAGAATGTAATTGTAATTTCTCCATTTAGTAGCACAAAGTCATTTATAATCTCCTTTTAACAACTGGGTCGCGGCTAAATTGCTGAAACATTCGCCACATGGATAATAATGCAAAAAAAAAAAAAAAAAAAAAGAAGCCAGCTTTCGACAATTGCCTTCGTCTTTGGGGCCCTTTGAAATGCAAAATGGCCGCCGTGCGCGAAACAATAGACACAGCCAAGTACAGTTAGCCAACACCGTGCCCCCCCTCCACTTCCACTTCCTGTTTGCATGTGGGTTAATGTGTAAAATGTGCTAAACAAGCTACCGCAACGAGCCGGTAAAATGTGAAAATAAACCTAAATTGCTGTTATTTTTGCAACACATAAGCAATATATATTGTTGTTAGTGCCGAGTTGCTGTTACTGTTGCTGACACTTTGGCATTTTGAGTAACATTTATGCAAATGACTCGAACGACAAATGCAACTGCATTGGAAATCACTTAAACCACCCGGGCAAGTGCTGCTGCCTCTCCCCTCCACTCCACACCACTCCACTCCACCCAATCCCTAACACTGGACAAGGCGGATCCCATTAATGTCATGCACACATGAAGTTTTACACAACGCTTTTGTGTACGTGTGTGTGGCAGGAGGAAGTTTGACCAAGGCTGTGCCTGCTGACGTCATGTGTGTGTGTGTATGTGTGTTTGTGTGTTTCCTGCGGCTGTCATTGGTCAAGTGTTTGGTAGCAACTACATTTGAAATTTGCACTTCACTTTAGCTGCTTTCGGCCAGGCCAACTGGATGAACAATATTGCTTTACGTACGTTATGCTATGCAGTATACGCGTACACACACACACACATACATATATATATATAAATATATATTCAAGCACTGGGTTCAGGGTATACTCTAGTCGGGATTTCTCGACTAGAGCCTTCTTACTTGCTTTCTTTGATCAAAAATACAGATAGGCACATATGTAGGGAACTGCTGACTTGCATTCAAATATGCAGACAAGTCTGCGACAATCCTCACGTACACACTCACACACAAACACACACACAGTCAAGCAAACAATTCACCCACATTGGAAACTGTGCCAAGCCGTAACGATATCGCACTATTCCGGTCAAACTGAATATATACATTATACTTCTGTCACATATTAGCAACAACAACAACAACAATAACAACAAACGACGTTCGAAACGCTCGAGTGACATTTGTCAGAGCGATAAATTTAATTTAACATGCCATTTAACTTGGCATTTGCATATGTGTACGTATGCAATGCAGTATGCTTATTTCAAAATTCAAATCTACCCCAAAAAAACTTGTCGCTAAACAATAACAAGGCATGCCACACTATATAGTACATACATCGTATATATATACAAGTAAGAAGACTCTAGTCGAGAGATCCCGACTAGACTATACCCTGAACCCTATACTTAACGCGTACAGTCACTGCTTGCAAGTATGTGTGTGTGTGTATGCAAATACTGCATACTTGACTTAACTTAAATGTTTCATGTTTGCGGTGTTTCTCAACCCAGTTCAATACAAATTTCAGAGATTGTCATTATTTCGATTAATATCTCAAACGTTATCTTAAAGTTTTCCAAATTCAAGATTTTGTTGTTATCGATCACATGTGTATATCGGAAAAGGAAAAAGTTATCGCAAATTTGAAAAAAAAAAAAAATTTGAACTGCCTAGAGATTAGGCGAGCTTATGTTCCAAATCTGGAGTCTCTAGCTTTTATAGTCTCTGAGATCGACATAAAGACGGACGGAAGGACATGGCTATATCGAATCCACTGTTGATGCTGATCAAGAATATATATACTTTATGGGGTCGGAGATCCTTCCGTCTGCCTGTTACATACTTGTGCACAAAGCCATTATACCCTTTTTACCCGTTTTGAGGGTATAATAAACAGGCAAAACCGCTCAGGTAATTGCTAAACAAATGGCCAACAAATTTGTTTTTCACAGTGCCTGCAAAATTAATTGCATTATTTAAAAGACATTTTTTAAACGCTTTGCCGCCACAATTAATAGCTGACAAATATTTAAGTATGCAATAATTAGTGTGTAATAAGACGTAATTTGTCATTTATTATGTAATTAATTAAATTAAATTTGCCTAATGCAAATACGCGTGTGAGAGGGAAACATTTCTAAAGAATGTCAACATTTTAAATTAGTTAAAATTTGATTTTATTATTATTGGACATTTTATTATTATTTAAAAAGTATTTTATAACATCGAAGGAAATATTTTGTGTATTTTTAGGGTTTCTGTCTTGAGAGAGGTTAAACGCACTTTCTAAGCTTAAAGATTTATTTGTTGCAGAGACTTTGAAATTATTTGTATTGGCTTATGGTTTATGACTAAAGCGAAACGAACTTTAGTGCAAATATATTTTAAATAAAAGCATTATGAAATCTATTACGTAAAGTGCATCACACACATAATACTATTTTACACCAATGTTTAATATTATTATGTTATCCTGTTTGGCTCTTGTGTTAAGGGTCTGTCATTGTACGTGTTGCGCTTTGTGTAGTGCACCATGAAATGCATTTGGAGGTTTCTCCTTTGTTGCATGGGTGTTTGTGTACACACACACACACACACACGTACGTCCCTTAACGCAGACACTCAACATATGCGACCATAAATAAACATAAGTTGTCGCTTTGCGCTCCCATTTGCCTGTTTTATTTTCTCCTTTTATATGCCACACAAGCAACAGTTTTTCATATTATATTATATTTTATTTTTGCGAGCTGTGCATTGTCCCCTGGTCAAAGGCATATATGGGCGTGACTGCTGTGGCACACATCTGACATTTTGTATTATTACTGTTGTTGTTGTTGACTTAAATGCGTAAAGTTTGTAGTGCTTTTTGCATGAGAGGCAGAGCACACATTTTGGTTGTTGTTGCTGTTGTGTGTGTCTATTTTCAAAGCTAAATTCTAATGAAAATCACTTACAAAGTTTTAGACTCATTCAAATATTTAAATTACCTTTGCCTATGCAAATATTTCAACTTTTAATTGAGTTCTGTAAATATAGCTGTTAACTTATCAATTTTATTTACTAATGTATTTTTAAACACGTTTTACTTTAAATCAACCTGTAATGCAAGTTAATTTTACTAAGGAATACCTCTACTGTTATTTAGACAGCATACAGACAGCTGTATGTAGATTAGATTATTATCATGGCATCTTCCCGTTTAACCTGGGCATTATGATTTATGCATGGAGGTTAGAAAACGTTGACCTAAGTGCTTGGCTATGCACAACTAACTTTCAAGTCTGAGGGGCTTTAATTCACTGCTGTGCAACAACTGAAGAGTAAATAATGGAAGAAAAAGAGAGAGAGAGAGAGAGAGAGAGACAGGGAGGGAGTGTGTGTCTGTGTGAGTGTTTGTTATCCCTAAACGCAGGGGTCGCTTTGGGTCGCACAGCATTTGACAAATTTACCGTACTTTAAGCATCTTAACATGCAACAACATTTTTAAGCCGCTCAAGATAGAAGCAGTAACAAAAGCAGCACACACAAACGCACTAAATTGATGGGAATAGAGTGGACAGGAGAGAGAGGCAAGAGGGCAAAAGTAAGCTAACAAGACGCCATTCAAAACTTTTGACAAGCAGTCAACGAAAATATAACAGCAACAACAAGAACATCGCCATCGAAAACATAAGTAAACAATTTTTAAACAAACAATGAAAGTCAATTTTTAAAAGAAAAAAGAAAAAAAAAACTAATCAAGATGCTTTTTGTGTTGAGGGCCCTTTCGACACAGACACAAAAGTTCGCACCAGCATCGTTTCACGCTCATCAAATATGCAGCAAAGATGCCAAGGACTTAGATATTTAGATGTCACACACAAACTTTAAGCTAGTTGTGGGCCAGAAGCTTATGTCTGGACAGGCCGTTCAACTCGAAATGTTTATATTCTGTGTTGGCAATGCCTTAATTATATACCGTTCAATTGATAAGTGATGCCAATCGCTTAAGCTTTCCCAAGGTGGCCACACTTTGATGTTCATTACGAATGCACATGCACATAAAATCACTTTAGTTGAAGGCAACAAATTTGATTAGGCAATGGCTGCCGCACAGGAAGTTACACATGGAACCAACAGTTAGGTCAATCCATAATTTGTTTAGACAACATTTGGTGACAGTTGGCTCTCGATGATGATGTCGCAACAACAAACAGACAGATGGCACTTCAAAACAGCAATTAAGCGTTCCATTTCCCTAGAAATGCAATCAAATCAGTTGTTCTATACAATTTGGGTGCAGTCAATGAACTATTTGCACAACACACACACACATTTACAATACCCAGAGGTTATTTGCAGGCTTTTAATCTAATATCTTTATGTCCCTCTAATCTAAACTTTTTGTTTTCATTTTTAATACGATTTTCTAATAAATTGTAGTAAATTTGTTATTATACTTTGGTTTGTTTCTTAAACTGACAATATAACCGAATTTTAATTGCTTGTTCAAACTTACAAGGCATAATCGCTTTCAATGCCATTTGTAGTATCTTGAAATATATTTAAACAGTAACAAAGTGAAAACATAAAGTTAAGTTGTGTTGGTTGTCATAAAACAAAGCACATAAATAAGTAGACTGAAATAAAGCTGTTCCTACACATGGAGTATATATAATAAAAACAGTACAACAACACCTACACACTGAAAGTTTCTTTTTATGTCATTGGAGGCTGAGCTGAAGTGAAGCTTTGGCTCTATATCTTTGGCCAAACGAATGTTGACAGCCAGCTATAATAATAGTTGTAAGAATTGACGTCACAGAGGCAGCTGCTTGTTGCAAGTTCTTGTAAGCTGTAAGCAGTCCATGCTAACAATCTAAGCTGGCCTTGGGGCAGCTGCTAAGGAAAATTGTTAAATCGATTAAAGGCGAAAAGTTTTCTTGTCTAAGAGTCACAAAAGTTTCGCCCTGTGTTGCTGATAATGTCATGAATGTCAGTCAGGCAGTCAATCACTTGGCTATAACTACGCATCCCAACCACATCTCTCTCTATATATATAGTATAGTTGTAGCACATAGTGCAAAGTTTTGCAATCAGTTGGAGTCAAAAGTTTTGTGGTCGTTACTATAAAAGTTTTTCATGGTTTTTTCTAATTAGCCAGACATTTTTGCCCGGCTTGAGTGATTTGTCGAGGTGTCATTAAAACACACAAGCAAAAAAAAGGCAACAGCTGCAAGTTGATTGACCAAAAGACGTCATAAGTCCGCGTACTTTGTATATCCGAATAAGTACTTTGCATATGAATTTTGATAAGCATTAAATTAAGTAAGTAAAAAGTAACGCAAATATACCGTAAACAAGGCGAAGTCAAATGCGTCAAAAAGCTAAATGTGAGATAAGAACTTAAGAACTCAACAGGCCCGAAGCAAACTTGGCTAGTACACACACACACACTCACACGCATATAAAATAGCCTAAAGTAGCTGTTTGCGAGATTGAGATTAAAATTAAGTCTGCGACTCATCTTACGCTGACTGGGTCAGGAATTCAGCGAAATGTTTATTGCCACAGTTCTTTTTGTTGTTTGTGTGGGCGGCATTTTATTTTTACTTCATATATTTTGTCATTACTTGATCTCATTTTGTATGATGCATCAGTTTTATACGTATAGATGTTTCTAGGCATTCTAGAAATTTATGCGTTTCTAAAGAAGAACAAAAGACAAACAACTTTAAAAACAATATTTGTATATATGCGAGGGTAGGTCTACAATTTTAGTTAGTTAAATAAAGTCTGATAAGAATCATCCGTAAAAACGCGAATATTTTAGGTAGTAACTGCGATTCCACGAAGAAATTATTGATTGCAACAATAAAAGAGCTTAGAACTTGGAAAATATGGTTGAAACTATGGTTGGAAACTACAGTATGGTGCAAGCAAACTTAAAGCCTCAAATATAATTGAGCAAATGATTGTGATAGAACCTTTATAAGTTATGTATAGACCCTCGTTAAAGTACTCGTATATATGCTTATAGCATTTTTTGTAAGTGGAACGACGACACAAAGTCTAATTTACTGCTAATAAAAACACGCGACGGGAAAAATGCTGCTAACGTTTCTCACAAGCCGCAGCAGCAGTGGGCGCAATAAAAAATGAAAAAATAAAGTGGCCAAAAGTGGCAAACACAAAATTCAATTTTTTTCTTCATTCTTTCTGGCAAAAACAACAACATCTAAACTGTCAAAACGAGTGTCGAACAGCATGTGGGGGTGAGAGGTCGGGGGCGACATATCGACCGATATTCGATTGACAAGCATGAACATATTGACAGTTCATATTGCCATATTGCCCTGTTGGCCCAAGTAGCACATATCGTGCGTTAATTGGCTTTTAAAAGTCATTTAGTGTTTGATTTTGTTGCCCTGCGTACAACACGACGTATGCGCAATCTCTGTATATGTGTTTTTCTGGGCTCTTGGCTTTTGTGCTTGCTTAAATGTGTCAGCAAATTGCTTTTAGGGATTGGACAAACTCTCACGTGCTTGACTTTGCCTTATCGGCCGATACACAAACACACACACACACACATACATATAGTTTATAAATATATCACATAACTAGTATCTAATGAAATTTATCTACTTTTGTATTTTCTTATCATTAGTTTGTGTGTGTGTTGTTTCTTGTGTTATTTAATATTTAAACAGTGAGTATACCTTGAAGTCTATATACTATATACTATATACTATATGAAATGCTTGAGTAAGTCAGATAGATAGTTCAGAGCCACATTCTTCCTAGTAAGTTTCGTTACTGTTCTTAAAGTTCAAGTTATCAATGGAGCTGTTTCCAATCAAATAAATTGTTCAAAAAACATTGAAAACGGTTCGCTCCAAGCTCCATCTACTGAATTCTAAAGAAAAGACAAATATCTTGAGCAGGGACCTTTGCAAAAATGTAGTGGAGCGTCAAGCTTCATTTCCTTTTGTGAGTGAGACAACAATGGCCCGAGGTTGAGGCAACTCAATTGAGCATCCAAAGAGGATTATGTATTAGAAATGCTTGCCAAATAAAGAAAGCTTTAATACAAATTCAATATTAATGTTGAAAAATAAAACTAAAAAATTTACGAACTTCTTTGAGAATAAAGAAAACGTTTCTTTATAAGAAATGCTTATTAAAACATTTATGAAAAGTATTTATTTGTATTGTTTAGATTAGTTGCGAAGTTTAACAACCAAGCAATGAATCCTCAAACAAATTTGAAGCATTTTGAACCTTCATAGTAAGGCACTAAGTATATAAAGTAAATATAATAATAATAATTTTTATAATTCGAAAGGCAATATCTTTTGCCATTTTGGCTTTTATCTATTAGCCTTGCTAATTGTTAAGTGCCTTGCAACGCATTTGCGCCCACATAAAAAGCGAAAATGCCGCAGAAATTAGATGGAAATATTGATGAACTTGGGAATTGTTTGCTTACGGAACGAGGGGGTGTGTGTATGTATGTGTGTGTATGTGTGTGTGTGTGTGTGGGTGGGTGGGAGGCAGATCCAGCGTCTGCAGAAGGTCGTTGCTTTTATTGGCCAACTTTGTGTTTCTGTTTGTTTTCTTTGCTGGTCGCAGATTTTCATTTTCTTGCTGAATGGTTTTCTGTTTATAAGAATATCTTTTAAAATATTTAATTTTTGAGACATTGCGTTTATGATTTTTGAGTGAGAACAAAAAAAAAAAGATAATTAATATATGTAGGTTTGTTTGTTTGTTTTAATACCTATTGCTAAAAAGCACCCACACAAAAAAAAAATAAAAATAAACAACAACAATAGGACGACAAACTTTTGGCCATAACTATGCAGATTGTAGTTTGTGAATCATTTTGGAATCAAATGTTTTGGCCGTATTTACAAATAATTAATCATCTCCAGCACATTTGGCTTTGACGTCACGCGTCTTAAAGCTGGTTAAATGAAGTCTTAAGACTGCCAAAATAGACGAAAAAACGTGGAACTAATTAATAACACAAAGTTCACTTAAGTTGTGTTAAGTTGATTTAAGTTCATTGAACAAACTTTGCCAAAATTCTATTAAGTCCCACGACGCATTTACTATTTTGGCCAGGTAAAGCAAAAATACACACACAACACATGCGGGGCGGTTAACAAAATTATTGCGCATACGCCATGTACTTAGCTCAAGTTTAGCACAGATTTTCCCTATGGACCCCGACAAAATTGTGTTAGCCTTTTGATCTTTTGTTTATTTAGCGTTAAGCTACAAATCTTCAGTATGTTATTGTGTTGTGTTGCGCTTGTTGATTCTATTTTTGGGGCAACGTAGCTATGGTAAACTCAATGCCGAAAATTAATTTTCGTATGCGCCGGGAACCTCAGAGCCCCCAGAAATGTAGCTCTTGTTTTTGTCAGAGAAGCGTTGCAGATAGCATTAAAACAACAATAAAATTACCACGAAAATATGTTAATTGAAAACTTTCGGATATTATTTACAACTGACAGAGAAAATCGTTTTGAAATTTTCTTTTAATTTTTTTATTGAGCTACTTAAAAGTTGGAATGGAAATTAGATTATAAATTGAAACAATGCGAGACGCATTCTCAATAGAACAGGAAGAGAGAAAATTGAATTCGACAAAAGGAATGAAAAAGTAATAAAAGCAACAACAACAATAACCAACAACAATAAAACGGTCTTGCTCTTGATGGGATTTTCATGTGCCATGAAGGGGGAAGCAGCAAAACCCTTGTCAATAGCAAAGCCAGCAAATACACATACACACACACACAGACAAAAAAAAAGCTCCTTTTGCCTGTCAATAAAAATGCCTTTGAGCTGTTTTTTGATGAAACTTCCCCTCCACCACCCCCACGGCACATAATTTACGAGCAAAAAGCAACAACATTTTCTTGTATAAAATACCACATGTTTTACATATGTTGCTGCTCTCTCTCTCACTCTCTTTCTTTCTTTGCTTCTTTGCTATTTAATAATGAAAACAAAGCTCGTTATAAGCTTAACGTATGCTACAACGCTCTTAATTACCGTTCGTGGCTCAAAAGAAAAGTTGCGTACCAGGCAAAGTCAGCGACTGTTAGTTAAGCTCTAATAATGTATTACATTAATCTCGAGTTCCGGAACGTCGCAATCAATAAAGCATCAGCACCCATCGCCGAAGCCCCGGCGGCAAAATGAATTAAGATGCTGGGGACCACAAGAGCTTCACATGGTCGCAGGAAACGTGCGAACATGCAAGGAATCTGGCTTACAGTCGACAACTAAAGAAAATTCGAGACACTCAAAAACAAAGCGAGAAGTATGGAGAGAGAGAGAAAGAGCAAGGAAGACATAGTTTATAGCCGTAGGATATTGAATTTTATATTTATTTTATATATAGGCTATGCAAGTATTTGCTCTGTCCCAATGCCGAATGCCTTATTTCTACTCCCATGGTTAGTGTCAGTACAAGACCCATTCCTATTTCCATTCGTGGGGAGCAAGTACGTCACCATATGGTTGTGCGCGTGACTCACGAAACCGCTGGCCCCTCCGTAATGTTGATAGATGATGGAACTTTGATGGATGTGTATATGTATGTGTGATTGTGAGATATGGATGAATGTCTGTTACATACAAAAACAAAAACTCTTATAACAAGTACAACTATTTACTGAAGGTAAAAACAAGAGTATAAGTGCATGACAGCGTTGCCACTTGATGCACACATACACTTGAACCCACCAACCGCCAACCGCCACCCGCTTCTGTTGGTGTGTTTGTTTTTGCTGCGTTTTTATTTGTTTATCAAGTAATGCGACATCCTTGGAGAATGGCTGTTGATAAGCGCGTATGAAATATTTAATCGCAAAACCATGAGCGTAAAGAAAATAAACATAACGGAAAGCAACAAAAGAATATAAGCACTCACCTGATTTTGACGCTGCCGCTGCTTCTGCTATTGCTGCTTAACCACGAAACGGAACGACGACTGTCTCTCACTCTCTCGCACTCACACACACGCTCTCTTTTGCTGCTCTATCGTTCGCACTTGCTGACTGCTGTCCACACTTTTTTCTTATGATTGTGACGGCTGCTACTGTAGCTATTGTTATTGTTGTTGTTGTTGTTGTTGTTTCTGCTGCTATTGGCTAAAACCGAATTTAATTTGTTACTCTTATTTAAGGTTTATCGGGCGCGCAAACGAAGGCAAACGAAAAGGCAACGGCAACGGGAAAGGCGAAGGCGAAGGCGAAGGCGAAGGCAGTGGCGAAGGCAGCGGCGAAGGCGACGGCGAAGTACTTGTCGAAGGTGAAGGCGAAATAAAATCTTCAAACTCTGCTGCAGAGCTGTTGCTGCTGCTACTGTCGTTTGTTTTGTGTGGATTGTTTGCCTTTGATGTTTCAAACAAATATTTTATTTGATTTGATTAAAAATACGAATCAACTGTGGTTTGTTAAATTTTGAAACGAGTACTCCTATTTTACTTTAAACATTTCGCTTTTATCCAATAAGTGCAGTATATATCCAATAAGATTGCTATATGCTTATTCTGGAGACCAAATTTGAAGTTGTTAAACTGGTAAAAATAAAAAACAACAACATAAATAACATAAGGTATGTGCGCACGCATTGTGTTGTTGTATAATTCGTTTTGGAAATGTAATTGTTTAATTAATCGTGTGCACATATGAGTGTGTCTGTGAATTATTTGTGCTTAAATAAACATTGAATATTTCTTCAGCGTGTGTGCACAGCAATTTGTTAAGTCTGTATATATTCTGCATATACATACATCCATACATATGTAGGCAGATATGATACATATGTATGTGCACGTTTCGCTCATTTGTTTGAATTGTTTATTAGCACTTGTGTTTTGTACTTTTTGGGCCTGTCTACTACGAACAGCAATTGCTCTCTTCTATTCGCTTTTCACTCTTCTATCCGCTTGCACAACTCCCACACAATCACACAGACAGGCCTACAAAAGTTTTTGGAATGCGTGTGAGTACACCTGGTGGTGTTCTGATTGGCATTTGCCTTATTAAAAGGCATCGATGACCGTGAACCGATTGTAAATTGTGTTTCTATACCTTTGCTCCCCGACAACTCCAACTTGATTAGCCGCAAATTCCAATCAACGTGCTAACAATCTTTTAATTTCAATTAATATGCATAATTAATTAGTGAATGATTGCATTTATTAAGTTATAGGGCACACAAACGCACACAGACACACACACACCCACACACACTTAATTTCTAATCGCAATCGCAATTATATCAATTGATTAGTAAAGTACCGTGGGCCCTCGAAATGAAATTTTTAATGCACTCACTTTTGTATGATATAAAGTAAACTTACACCTGATTTGCCTGCGATCACTGTACCCGTCAATTATACACATTTAAGCCCGGCATTTATGCTCAAAGCCCACACCAAAGCATCTTTGCCACTCCCCCTCCCCTGATCAGCAGCATCTTCATCCTCAAAGCCAATCGCATTTCTGACCATAAACGCTTCTCTACCATACAGCCTAGTCTAAGCATTTTGCGTTTATTGATTGTTTCCCCCTCAGTCAGAAAAACGGAACAAACGAGTAAAAGCCCCAACAGGCGTACCCCAAAAACCTTGCCAACGACAGCAACAACAGTAACAACAACGGCAAGGCTGGCAAAAGTGATAGGTAGGTAAACTTTTGTATGTATATTTTTTTTTTGGTGAGAGCCTGCCGACTGCTGACTGTCGACTACTGCTGCTACTGCTGCCCACCACCTGCCTGCCCGTTCGACCAACCGCCCTTCCGTTTACTCCTCGTGCATATCGCGCCCTCGTTTTTTATTACGCGCACATTTTTACATACACTTGCACAATCGATAAAAATTTCTAAGGTGAATTTTGTGTTGGGCTTACGACTGCGCGGTCTGCGCTACTTTAGTAGGATAGTTAGCACTCTTTCATTAAATTTTTTTATTGTTGTTGGTTTTTTTTTGTGTGTAACTACTTTATAATTTTCAAACGCACGTAGAACGCATAATCCGATATCCGAGAGAATATATCTACCACTGTCGACGGCACACGTTACTATAATACTGAAACTCGGATTCTGATTGGGCTGATTCGATACATTTGTCAGCCGGTATCGGCGGTATCGGTATGCTGACGTTGCCACTTCTCTTCAAAATGTGCTAAAACATTTGTGACGTCATAGGTGGCCGGCATTTGAGAAATATTGTGAGTAGCTGGCAACGCGCCTGCTAAACCGATTAAGTTCATTAAGCTATCGCATTATAGTTTTTCTTTTCGTTTTCTTAAATCATCCGTTAGTAATTTATATATCAAAAAAGAGGCTTCATTTTTCCTAAATTTTTGGCTTACTGAAAATAACAATTGTTTTTCTTCTAAATCATTAGTTATTTTGTGCTTATCGATATACTATTAACATCGCGAGCATATTTGCACATCACTATTCATCACAAACCATTCTTGGAGTGAGCCGTCGATTCGGATAAAAATATTTATTTATTTCGTACGGAAATCGTATAAGCTATTACTGGAATTGTAATTTAAATTGCCACATACAAGCAGGCGATGGCTGTGTAAAATCAAAGGCATTTCATAACATGGCTTCAAGCTGAATACAACCACTTTCACTTGCCACAGCTGAGAAACCGTCGCGGGAGAAAGAGAAAAAAAAGCAAAAGTGTCTTTGGTATACAAAAAAATACCTAATCAGCTTCAATGACTGTTCGTCTTTTGTTTCCGGTTACTTTTTGACTGTGATTCACTGCTGGAAGCAACACTGAGCCCAGTAAACTGGAAACACATTTTAAAGAGCCCTACGACAGGATAAGGTGCATAATAACAGCGGCAGGGACAACAACATCAATCACACACATACACACACACTCACACACACACATTGACGAATACAGCAGTGAGCTGTTATTAATCAGAGAAGCATGGGCAACGAAGAAAATCGACGAAGGAAGACACCTTGTGGCTGCTGCATGTCTGTGTTCAAGTGGATACCCGTTCTCTTTATATTCGCCGTCATTGGCTGGTCCTACTATGCCTATGTGGTGGAGTTATGTGTTAGTGAGTAGCAACAACGTCCCTTATATTTAGCACTTAACAGTTAAACCTAATCCGCTTTCTCTCTCTTTCTCTGCTGCGTTCAGTAAATACGGAGAACCGCATTGCAATGGCATTCATGCTATTGTTTTATCATTTCGCACTCGTTCTATTTCTCTGGTCATACTGGCAAACCATTAATACTTCGGTGGGCCGCGTGCCGGATCAGGTAAGTGCAGCGTCGAAAAGACACACACACACGACAAACCCATTATTAATGATTCACACACGCTTCATTTCTGATAAGGACGTAATTGAGAACACACACAAATAGCAAATAGCGCATAATTGTGTGGGGCTAGCCACAATTTCAAGTTTTATAACATCAACGATGTAAACAATTATATTATTAACACTTTCTAACATTTCAGTGGCGCATACCAGACGAGGAGGTGAATCATCTGTTTCGAGCTGAGAATGCGGAGACACAAAAACGTATCTTAAACAATTTTGCGCGGAATTTGCCGGTAACAAATCGGTGAGTATAGGGAAACCTTAGAGGAGCTATTGAAAAAGTAGAGCTTATATTTATGTATGTCTTCTCAAACTACCACAGCACAATCAATGGCTCTGTGCGTTTCTGTGAGAAATGCAAGATAATAAAGCCGGATCGATCGCATCATTGCAGCGTATGCAGCTGCTGTGTACTTAAAATGGATCATCATTGTCCATGGGTGAACAATTGCGTTAATTTTTACAATTACAAGTTCTTTGTACTGTTTTTGGGCTATGCTCTGGTCTACTGTCTGTACGTTGCGTTAACCACGCTGCATGATTTCATACAGTTTTGGAAGGTAAGTTTTTCGAACCACCACTCCCCTTCTCCCAAGAAACATAATCCCCATGCACTGAGTCTATTATATATATATATATATATTCACTTGCATGAGCTTGTTTTATGCTGCTTGTGCTGCACGATTAATAAATGTGCGTTGTATTATAAATCCTGTGATCATTAACCTATATCCCAATATATATTGTAATTTTGTATTATGTATAATATATATATATAATATAAAGAATCAAAATGGTAATGGTGTCTTGGAACAGGGCCAGCTAACCGGCAGCGGCATGGGACGTTTTCACATACTCTTCCTGTTCTTCATATCGATCATGTTTGCCATTAGTTTGGTGAGCCTCTTTGGCTATCACATCTATCTGGTTCTCGTCAATCGCACCACACTGGGTAACTATTTGATATTGTGGTATATACTTTTATAAATTTGTTAATGTACGTTTTTATTACAGAGGCTTTTCGTGCTCCCATCTTTCGTGTTGGCGGACCCGATAAGAATGGCTATAATCTGGGTCGTTATGCCAACTTTTGCGAGGTCTTTGGCGACAAATGGGAGCTTTGGTTTCTACCCGTTTTCACCAGGTATGTCTCTCGGCATTACATTTTTCTTATCAAGCTCGTGTATTCGTTAGTTTTAAGCTGCACTCCACTTAAGAAAAAAATCAGCTCGATCTGCTCTTTTTTTAATTGTTGTTTTTGTGTGTATTTTGTTTTATTTCTATTATTATTGTTAATCGCTTGTACCAAAAATAACTTCTTTTCTAATTTCCACCATTTGGCTTATTTGAGGCATGTTGCAAATTAATCGCTTTTCTAAGTACGAGCTCCCGAATATGTTGTGCACCTAACAAACTACACTAATCAATACATTGTTTTAATTTCGTTGTAATTATAAGTCGCGATGAACTTGTGAATCTTAACCACCAAAAAATAAACTGTTGTAAATCTTTCGCGTGCCAACAACAACAACAACAACCAACAATTGTAAATGTAATGTCACTTAATTTATGTAAACCTTAGTGTTTAAGCAATAACCAAAATCGTTACTAAAAATTGGTCAATTAGCAATTAAATCAAAATATTTATATGTTATAATTTGTTACAGCCTTGCAGACAGTTCAACAATAAAAATTTGTTATAGTGTTAGTATTTAAAATCAACTTAAACATTTTTATGCAGTCGCTGTTCCATACAGCGAATCTTACCTCAATATTTGATTGAACCAAATTGTAGTTTTTCGTTGTTTGGAAATTTTATTTAATTAGTTTTTTATTCTTAACTGTCTGCAAGGGCTTTTTATCTTTGGCTTAGCCAAGAAAACACTTCATGATGGATTTTTTTTTAAGTTTGTGTAAGCGCAGTCGTTTAGCTCTCTAAATAGTTAGTTCTTAGCATTATTGCGAGGCTGTAACTAATAATTAATTCAAAAGCTGCTGCTAACCAAATGCTTACTAAAAATCACACAAGCCACGAACTACAAAACTTCCCAGATTTATAAAAACTGTATAAAGTGCAAACAATCTAACAACAAACAAAAACAGCAATATATATGCAATTACCCACAAAAACAGCCATAAAAAAATCAAATATTAAATCGCTTTCTGTTTCAATTTCTGTTAATCGAAAATACAAAACTTTTGCTTATTCACCAATTCACACAAAATCCGACATAACTCACAAAACTGTGATTAGTAAGGGTGATGGATTAAGCTTTCCGACGGCCAACGAGCAGACGGGTAATGGCAATGGACAGCGTTATGATGCCATGGGCAATACGACAACAATCGCTGGGAGCAACAGGTTAGATGTCCAACCAACAGATAAGTTGATTGACGCTATTCCACTCAATAATCATCATCCTCATGTGGCGCTAGAGAACGGTCAATCATCTAGCAACAATCATCCAATTATACCGCCTAGTCAAGTCATTGTTAACATTGAGCAAACAGCAGCAGCCGCAGCGGGAGAAGGAGAGGGAATGATATCGAGTTTGAACCAAAATCAATCTGGCATTGTCATCGATGTGATCGGTGATCGTGTTGTGTGTGCTGCTGCAAGCAAGGATGCCAACATCTTAAACGGCGGTCCGCCTTTGATCCCTGCCCACAAGATCGTTTAATATAGCCAGTGTAGCAGCAAGTTCCCCAATTGTGTTGTGGTAGCTGCCAGGTCGTTGTTAGTATATGTGTGTGTGTTTTTTTTAATATACTCGTAAGTTTTATGAACTGAGCTAAGCGATAATGTACTATATATGAAATGTATAACAACCTGTTTACCTGTAGCTCTGCTTGACCCACCACCACCTCTTGCTCGTCTGTATAAAAACAATGTAATGCCCAAGTCTAATACGTAAATACGAATGATACATATATTTCGTTAAGTATACTGATAACAGAAGACCTAACTTGTAATTGAATAATACGTAAGCTAACTATATTTGTTGTGCATTTCAAATGTCAGGCATTATAGGACGTACATATTGTAAGCTATGTATATGGTCTCAATACATGCATATATTTATATTGAAATTAAACTACTGATAAACATAATCATTAATATGGTTATTTGGTTAGTCATCTATTGAATATTGGTCAATTAGTCCTACTACTATGAATTTATAATTATGTGTAACGGACATAAGAGATGCAATGCTGTAGTACCAAAACGAATGTTAGTTAGAAGCATACATACATTTATCTGTATCTAGAACACAACCTAAAACACATTGTACACAACTGAATGAATTTCAATACTGGGGTCATGATGATGCTTTTATTAACTTTAATTAAGTAGCTTAGCAAGTTGGCAAGTTTGTTTTGGCCTAAAGTTTACTAGTTTTTAATTTTTTTGATATCATAATATTTTGTATTTCTTGATTATTCAAATTCGTTGTTTGTACATGTAAAAAAATGGAAAATATATACACAAAAAAATACGGCGCTCAGGTTTGTTTCTTTGATTTGTTCCTCTTTTATCTTTTTTCATTCGCACAAAAAGACAACTTGAAGTCTGAACTTTTAATATGTACGTTTGCTTCTTCTGCACCGCACCAATGTCCTGTCAACACATTGAACATCCATTAGATTTAAGTACATAAACAAAACACACACAAAAATTCACAGCACACCTTTGAATATAATCATGCAGAAAAACTATTTGATGAACAGTTTTTGAATAATGTTTCTACTATACTTGTTGTTGTTCAATATAATTATGCATAAATCTCTTAGCTTTGGCGATGGCATTAGCTATCCCATACGACACCTTGAGGAGGATACCGAATCGCTGTTGGGCTATCATAGCGATACGCGCATCGAGCTGGAGGAGGATTTCCTGCCAGAGGCGCGTTTCCAGGACTCAATCATTCCGTAGCTAATCATGACCAGCGACAATGTGGCGACATATTACATATAGATTTTTAAATCATGCGCAAGTGGAATTTTAGCATTTTGTTGTATGTAAATAAGGCATCCTTCGGTTATACGCGTGTGTAGTGTGTAGTATATATGTATATTTATATTTTGTACTAGTTTGTATGTTTATGTATGTAAAAAAAACCCAAATTATATTTAAAATGTATGTTAAGCGCACCATTTGTTATCAAATTCTTTTGTGTCTTATGTTGACAGTGCAAGTGACTGAATAATAATACCGATTAAATATGCCTAGATAGTTGCTTCTTAGCATAATTCAAACGCTGCCACAAAATGTAAAAAAAAGAAAACAATCTATCAACTTTAATATATGTGTATAGTTTCATAAGTCCAAATTGTTACTAGAGCGTTACGAACAAAATCAAAGTGTGTGCAGTACCTAAAAGTATTTGTGCGTTTCTAAGATACACTAATAAGTAGCTTTAATGCAAAAACAAATCATTGCAATTGTCATCATCTATATGTATATTAAAAGTGAAGAAGTACAATACATAGTTAGCAATATATTAAAACAAACACATAGATAATCTACAAAATTATTAATCAAAACGGCTTAAATCATCACCGCTGCCAGAGCTGAGAACAGCATCTGTAGCTTTAGTTGGATTAGCTTCAGAGACAACCTCGAAGTCAATTTCCGTATCAGTCACCTTAGCTGCACGCTCGTTAAACGGATTGGGATGCTGTGGAACTGGATTAGGAGCTGGTGGGGCTGCTGATACTGATTCTGGTGCTACAGATTCATTTGTTTTTGTTTTATCTTCAAGTTTCCTCTTCTTTTTTTTGCTAACGAGCACATCACGTGCCATCGTAACGCCCGTGTCCTCGCTGCGTGGCAACAAATCACTTAGATCGCTCTCCACATCAGTGTGCTGTGGTAGCAGTTTCTCTTGCAGAGCAGCCAAGGCTATGAGCAGCGCCTCCTCGGTGCGTATGGTACGTGAACCTTGTTTGGGTATTACATTTACATAGTAATCGAAGAGTAATTCAGGCTCGACAATGGTCAGTATGGAGTCGTTGGAAAGCGCCTCTTCCAAACCCTGCAGACCGCCAAATACAATAAGCATATGATTATACTGAATGGATCTGCTGGGCACATCATGAACGCTAGTGCCGCGATCGGAAGTACCAATGGTGGCATCGTACCCGTTTTCGTAGGGTGATTTCGTAAAGATTTCTGAGAGCGAGTGAGCAATGCGCACCTGATAGCCCCAGTAGACACCTGTCTCCCGACGCGGCTCCTCCGGACTGACCAATGTGGCGCGCTGCTTTCTGCTTCCCTCTAAATAACGCAACACAAATTTGTTATTTAAAAATATATATAAATTGGTTTATGCAAAAACCTACCGCTGATTGGCTCCATCCTAACTGTGACCCGCACACCGGGCTCCAGTGCCTTGTCGATTAACACATCGTTTAGCAGTCCCACATTTGCATAGCTGTGTCCGTCCTTGGCTTGTTTGTCACAAACGACGCCTTCGCGATAGCGGAACTTGCTCTGTTGTCGAAGGTGATGCGGCGTGTCCAGTGGATTTAGCAGGCCGGAGTATTTAAGGTCTTTGTGCAGGGGAAAAAAGTATTTGCGCAAATATTGCGGACACTCGAGATATTGCAGAATGCGTGCCAGCTGCAACGAGCTGCTGCGCACTGTGCCCGTTGCACTACCATCAGCATCCTGTTCATAGCTACGCTTTGTCTCGCGCGCTGTTGCCACGCCAACATCATCAAAGACAATGACCTCGTGAACACGGAATATGCAAGCGGCTCGCGCTATTTGGCCGGCAACATAGGCGCGCAATTCGGCAGATTGTGCATTCTCCAGTATGGAGCCTGGAACCGCTATACTAACTGTGGATGGATTTGACTTTGCTTTACTTGCTTTTGTCGCATCAGCGTCCTCTTTGGCAGCGGCTTCAGCATCCTGTGATCTCTGTAAATCCTTTATTGCCTTATCTTGCTTGCGTTGACGTTTGAGCGCTTTGCGTTCCTCGTTAATCTTTTTCCACGATTTGTGCGGCTCGGTTGGTGTGGTATTTCGACCATTGGCAGTTACCGCGGACATTTTATCTGATTTTTGTTAATATTTTGCCAAGCTACCGGGAATTTTTAGTTAATATATTGCCAGCACGTGTTGACAACTATGTTTGTGTGTCAAGATAGCAACGGTTCGCTAGCAATGATTATCGGAACTTGGTCCATGAGTCGGAACCACACATCAACGTGAACGTTTTTAAGTGTTTTTTGTCATGAAATAGAATGATGTAGAATTAGAAAAATAGCAATTATTAATTTTTTTTACGCAAAATTATGCCGGCTTTAGCTTTTGATATAGGTGAAACAATACATTTAAAAATCATATTTCCACCCTTTCTTTAATAACTAAACTCAGTAATAATGGCCGCTAAGATACGATAAAAACTAAAAATGTACCTATCTAATGTTTGTGGAAGCTATATCAATAAAATATAGAGAAAACAGTCGGACATATTTTCAGAAAATTATTTTATTGTAAAGCAATCTCAGATAGTTCCTTTAATGCCCTATCGAACTGTGAACTGATCTACTGAGCAACAGATAGCTGGCTGATTGGGCGCGGGTACTTATGTCTACACCAGAACGCAAACTAGTAGATAATTGAGTTTTTTTTTAAGCTAAGGTCGACAATTTTATCAATGTTTTGCGTGATACTAAAGAAAATATTGTATAGTTCTTGAAACACATAGCTACACCATAATTAGGTAATTCATCGAATTATAGAGTTTTAACCATCACTAAGCGATCGACATTGAACGATATATTTTAGTTACCTATCGAAAAATCCTTGTTAGAAACAAATAAATATCAATCAATTTGTGGATCAAACTGAAAGTTGTACAAGAAAATGAGTCGTAATGTTTTGGCGCCTCCTACTCAGCGGATGAGCCACAATCGCAACTATCGCGTTAATGTCGTGCATGAAGATTTTGGTGGCAATAAGTGGAATTCTGCCAATAAGAAAACTTCAAAGGGCTACGAGGAACCCGGTAATATGCACTATATTGGCTTTTGCAAAAGTTCTTAAGAATTATTTATTTCAGATCTTTACGCTGAGGATGATAACGAAGAGGATAGTGCCGATTGCAATATTGAAGAGCTGTCGAATGGCAGCTATAAGCTGGCCCTGCATGTACCCAAGTGAGTTCGCTTATTAAGGGGCCTTAGCTAACTAGCTTTTACTGGAACTATCTACAAATACACATCTTAGATCCTTCTATGGCGGTCTCATTGGCTTCAAAGGCACCACAAAGCGTCGCATTGAAACAGAGACGCACACGGAAATTTATGTGCCACGCCAAAATGACACTACAAATGACTTGGTTATTCAGTCCAAAGATCGAAGCAATGTGTGTGCAGCCCTGCGTAAAATCCGACTACTTATTGTTTCGTTACGGAAGCGTATGCGGCCAACACATTTCCTGGCCGTTCCCCTCAACACGGGCGAAGTGCAGAAGCGTTTTATTGAACTAAAGGTAGGCTGTCAATATCTTTTGTGAATAACAATTAAACTTAACCTTTCCTTTTGTGCACAGCAAAACATTTTGGAAGCAGAACTGCCAGGCATTGACCAAGAGCTGTTTGTCTCAGTGAGCTGCATTCATATAACTTTGGGCGTTTATGTGCTCTTGGATGATGCAGAGCGCAAACAGGCTATGAACGAGCTGCAAAGCTGTCGGCAGTTTTTAATTGACTTAAATACACCAATTGAGATAAAGGTTAAAGGTTTGGAAATCATGAATGATGATCCCAGCTCTACAAGAGTGCTATACGCATGTGTTGAGTCACCGGAGCTACAACAGTTTGCTGATAAATGCCTGAAGCGTTTCCATACCACCGGACTGTGTGCAACAGACAACAACGAGCGCGATAGTATCAAACTTCATATGACCTTGCTGAATAGTCGATATGGAAAGGAAAAACTCAACAATAATAAACCAAACTCCTTCGATGCACGTGAGATTCTTAAACGCTTTGGTGAGTACGACTTCGGCAAGGCCCAATGTAACGAAGTGCACATGTGTGTTATTAATTCATCAAAGGAGGTGAATGATTTCTATAAGACATCGGGAAGTCTGAAATTTTAATTCCATATACCAAATAAACCTTAAAGCTATTTTAATCAACTTACTTTTATCGTTTACTCTTCCTTTATGTCGTGTTATAATGTAATTTTGTTGTGACTACACTTCACAGTTAATAGCTTTTTCGCTTGATTTCCGTATATAACATTGTTTGCGTTCAACAATGCGATACGTAATTCATTGCAAATATGCATTTGTCTCCGGGGACTTGCCGATATGATGTTTTCAACCATAACAAAATTATTTTGTTGTACATTATTTTCCTGGAAATACCTTACACCCAAGCACTAAAATGTGATGAACGGGCTATGTAAAGAATATAATATGAATATGAAGTTTCAAAGTTCGCGAATTTGCACTTATAAAAGACAATACAAATGTGCACACATTATTTAAAAAAAAAATCGAAGTAGGAAGAAGGATCAATCAATGTTCCGAAATCAAGCTTAATTGTTACATTAACCTTTAAATAACCTCGTAACATAGAAAAATTTAATTATATTAAATGTAAGGTGGTGCAGTGCAGAGCGCAGCATTAAGCTGGCTCCTCTGAGGGAAGCAGTGGATCGTGTTTATATTTAATACTAATATTAAATGAATATAATTGTGGTACATTTCAAAAGTAGTCTGTGCGCGACTTCACTAAGCAATACCCGCTTAAAAATATAAAAGGTTCTTAGTTGAACCAATACAACTAGCGTCATTATATGCACATATAAGTGAGGTGATTTTAGCTTTTGCATTGTAGAAATCGTATAGTGTGGAACGCGGTGGCAAAATAGATCTAATGTAAAAATTATGTTTGAAAAATAACTCAGTTATACATGTATACGATTCTCGCAGGTAATGTATGAAAATTGGAGGTGCGCACTAAGCTTTCTTGTAGTGACAAAATTGTTAATTCTCTTTAGCGAAAATGAAACATTATCATCACACATCTGCAACCAGGCCTTAAACTACGCTACTAAGTGGATGAGCCAAAAAAAAATAATATACATAAAAAAGAATAAAACACAAAACCATAACAATTAGGTGCAAGAATATTGTTGTGAGTGAAAGAACAAGAATCATTATTTTTATAATGAAATAAAAAAATTATAAGTGAAAATCAAAACATTTCACGCCCGCGTACTGCACGCTTAAAGCGATTGATGTATTATTGATAAAGGATATCTATGATTTTTTACTAACGTAGATACAGAATAGTCGTGTAGTTTGTTTTTGTTTGAAACAAATTGAAATGTTAACTTTCATAGGTATTAAGTGAATTTAAAATGAAGTTATATTGTATTGAAAATAACCTTAGTTCTTAAGAAAAATTAATTACTTAAAATAATGAGAGAGGTTTTATTAACTTTGTGTATTACATTTTGTGCATTATGAATGCGTAATATAAATTTAATGTCTCCTGGAAAGTAATAAATTTAACATTAATATTATCACTAACTGTACTTGTGTGTGTGTACTAATAAGATTCCACGAGCCCCGCATATACTCTATAGCTAGCCATGACACTTGAATCCAACGCGCAGCTTATGAACAATTCCCGCACATATTGCATTAGTTATCTAGTGTCATCTAGAGTTATATTAATGAATGTACGTTAAAGAGACAATATTAATATTTGGCACCAAACGGGAATTAATATCTGATTATAATCTAAAGAGAAAATAATATAATATTAATATTTGTCGCCCGAACCTGGGTCCGTAAATTGTACGTTACATAAATAAAAACCGTAGAATTTGGGATTAAAAAACCAATTTAAGACAGCAATTTCTTTTAATATTAAAAATATCCTTATTTGATCACACACCATCAGCAAATTACACGTATGTTTACTATTGAAGAAATCAGACTCCCAATAATTATGTTATTATGCGCATACTGCATACTTGAATTAACTTCAATGCTCCATATCTCAGGAGTTTCTCAATCGATTTTAAACTGCATTCAAAAGTTTTCATGTGACATGGCTATATCGACTTGACTGTTGATGCTGATCAAGAATATATATACTTTATGGGGTCGAAGATGCTTCCTTCAGCCTGTTGCAAACTTGTGCACCAAACCATTATACCCTTTTTACCCATTTTTAATGGGATCAGAGTTTAATTATTGATAAGCAAACTCAATATATTTAACAATATATATGTACGAACATGAATGTATGTATAACACAATTTCTTTTTATAAGCTGATCTGTTGGGTTTTTAATTCAGTTCGGTTTTGAACCCTCACTCGCAATGAACATAATCAGTGTTTTGAGTTTTGCTCTTTATATAGCATTAGCTTGTCGGCTGTCGATGGCCGATGATTCAAGTAAGTAAATGTATATGTATGCCC